>OU343221.1:24612717-24747804 GCA_910596185.1 Chrysanthemum makinoi
ACTCAATAAAGAAACATCATTTCGTTATGTGGTGTTTTTAGCATGGCGACTAAATTGAAAGGGTATTCGGTCAATTTCCTCTCGCTATAGCAACCTTTAAATACTTTTTTCTCTCCTTCGCATGTTTTTGTTACCACCATGAACATATCTTACCATTAGGTTTATTTTTTGTTCTATTAAATTATGTGTTGATTTATGCTGAAACCATCACCTTTATTGATAAGTTTATCCAAACATAAGTTATATGTGATGTGTTAATTTTGTACAAAGGTATGTGGGAATTGATGCCACATTAAAGTACATTAAAGTGTACCACACGTACCACATAAAACGAACCAAAAACAAAAGCAAGCTCAATATGGCACACCATACTCAATACTATCTAAAAGTGGTAAATTTGAAAACTTTGCTTGCAAGCTACCGAGTCTCTGCTAGCCAGCCTCCCACTTCGCAACAAAATAGACTGCCGTGCCACGGCATTCCTTGTCACGTCACGGCTCGGCCACCTAGTGTCTTTATTCATTAGAATTAAAGCGCATGTTGATCATGAAACTTCCACTTCTTCAACATTGAAATCTCGTAAGAGAATTTTCAATTCCTATATACAATACCACGAAGATGTAACGTTTCTATTTGCCTCGAACGAATTTAGTCATTGCAAAAAGCTGTCATGGCCGTCACGTACATTTCCTTAGACTAACTTAATTACAATGGGAAGTACGACTAATCATTTATATATGTTGTTTTCAACACTTTATTCGAATCTTTAGCTTGTTCTTCATATGACCAGGTATATATGTCACAATTCATGGTTTCTCTTCTTAGTATTTATAAAGAAATATGGCCGGTGATTGAGTTTGTTGGAATGTTATGAGAGTACATATAGTGTTGTGACCGTCTCGATAGTGTATGTCGTGGAGAGTGTAAAGGGATGAGATGAATGTGAGTTACGGGTGTTTGGGTTGAGTTGTTGGTTGTGATGATGATCGAGGAGGGTGAACCGAACAACGACATTATGGCCTTGTAGGTGAAATGAGGTGTTTGTGTGTGTGGCGGGTGTGAGTGATTGAGACGTGCATGATAGTGAACAAAAGCTTGAAGAAGAAGAGTTTTGGTATTGTAACTTTTTCCCACATGGATGGATGAATAAACTATAATTCAATATATAATTAGACAATAGGACACAATGGTTGAAAGCTCCACAAAATGCTTACTTATTACTTTAATAGGTGAGTAATTTGTTTGAGTTTTTACCTATAATAATAAATTAGCGAGTATCTAGCGGCGTTAACGTGAGTATTCTAAAATAATTTTTTTCGATAAATAATGTATTTTAGTTTATTATGTTCTTTTTAACAATAGATTTATGGATATCAAGAATTTCGTATAGCCCGTGCCCGTTCGGGCTCGAACCCGTTGGCCCCGTCTGCTCCGGCTCGAGCCCGTTTGGTTCGCGCCCATTCGGGCTCAAGCCCATTTGGCCCGTTGCTCGTTCAGGCTTCAATATTTGTATAATGTGCTTTATTATTTGTAGTAGTTAAATTTAATGCAGGAATTATGTTTTATTTGGTTGTACAATATGCTTGATAATTTGTATTTCTTATTAAGGGTGTTTTAATAACTGTATTAATTATATTTATTGACCAATTAAATAATTGACTACATTATATAGCATTAATGCGGTGTTTTGTTGTACATTATGCTTCTTGTCTTGTACGTCTGAAAATTATGTGCATTAAATTGTTGTACACTATGTTTCTTTTCTTGTAAGTAGTAGTCGTTATAGTTATTAATAACATTGACAACTTTAATAGCATTAATGTTGTAAGTCTAAAAATTACATCATGCTTATTTTGTTGTACAATATACTTATTTTGTTAGAAATCTGAAAATTGGTTGCAGATATTGTACATTGTGCTTAAATAGTTGTAATTTTTGGTGAAGGGTGTTTTTAATAGCATTAATGTTGTTTGATAAAATTTTGGTCTTAAAATGATATCACGCTTTATTTTGTTGTACAATATGCTTATTTTGTTGTAATTCTGAAAATTGGGTGCATTAAAGTGTTGTAAACCATGCTTAATTTCTTGTACGTCTTAAAATTAAGAGTGAAGTGCGTTCGTGCATTATAAGTAGTATAGATAAGGGGATTTTTAGGAGATACAATTGTCTTTCTTTTACCTTTGCCGGTTACTAATTAAGGTATTTATACCTAATTTTTTGTGGAACACGAGTTAGTAGATACTAATGCAAACTAGGTTGAGGTAGTATCATTTCGAGCATGACAGATCACGAAAGAACAAAGGGTTGCGCTCCTTGTTAGTTTCAAATAAATAAGTTACTTGTTTTTCTATCAACATCAATCTGATAAAATCTCACTTGAAATAAAACCCATTTCTAGTTTGCAATTGTTAGTATAATATCATAGGTTATGTTGAATTAGTTGTTTGAGGTGAGTTGAAAGCTTGGAATGATGCAAATTTATAACAACATGAGACTGTGAAAGCATCTTCTTAGCTTAAAAATGTTTCGACACACTCAACCTTCGTTGTTTTTATGGCTTAGGAGGGGGCTAACATGGGAGTTGGAGATGATATTTACCTCGAAAACATGGCACATTGTAGTCTATGTAAGATTCTCGTGTTGTTACATTCTCAATATATGATGCCTAGGGTGTATTGGGTTAGTCACATCGCTTGACAGTATAAGTGGAAGAGTTTTAGTTCGTGACTTTGTCCTACATAGATGGATAAACAAACTCTAATGCTATATAACTAAGACGATAGGCTACAAACCAATAATGGTTAGGAAACAATTTTATTGTTAAGTTTAGTTACCATCATAAATACATTGGTTTCATTTATGTTTTAGGATTTGACGAATAAGTTTCATGCACACAGTGTTTCAATATGAATTTTTAAAGGTTGATATCCTTAAAGTTAAGCATTACCCATTCGCGTTTACTTTCTTCCAAACGTCTTGTAACTTATTTAGCTTTTAGAGCATTTTTGTTCAAAGCTTCTTCTTTTTTTTTTTTTTTTTTTTTTAATTTATGAATGTTCATGTTGATATGGATATGAGGACAATAATATAGATTATTTAGTACCAATAGCTTACGTTGGTAGTTTGTTGTTATATGAAAGGTTAATTAAGATAGTGCAAAGTCTTTTTGAATGTATAAACCGGAGTCTTCGTTTGGAATAGTTTAAGACTTGAGCATGGCCGTTTTATGAATTGGCGAAATTTTTAAGGGCCATGTACGAAATTATATAATGAGGCCTTTCGTTAAGCAATATTATATATAAAGTGTCAACATTTATAAAATATAATGCAATTAGTTATCTAAACGTTCTACACATGCATATAATTATTAACGGGACAAATTTTGGGGTCCTAAAAATTTTAAGCCTTGAGCGGTCGCTCATCTTGTACACCCTTAAAGACGGCCTTGGCCTTGAGGTATTATGCAATTTATAAGACATAAAGCAATATTTATACATGATTAATATGAGCAATATTATGAAGTGTCGTCGTATAAGTATCAACTATGTTCAAGATGATGAGACATTTTATTTTGGATACTAACAATCCACTACATACCAATGGATGCATCTGGGCCGTTGGATAAAAAAAACATATTTTAATAATAAAAAACACGGAGGGACCATTCCTGCCAATTCAGCAAACTTACTTGCCAATCCTAACACCCGACCTATCACTTTCACACATTCTTTATCAACAAAAATCGCACTTTCTCTCTCTAACCAAAATAAAAAGTTGCCTTATAAAATCAAAATCAACCACTTTTAAATCGTTAAAATCAAAAAAAAAAAAAAAAAAACACAAAATGGAGGAATCATCGAGTGCAGAAGCAGATCCACACAAAAAAACGGTTAAAAAACGAACCTACTTAGTCTCGAGATGAAGGTATGATGCTTCCTACTAATTATTTAGTTGTTTTATTAGAATCTTTAGTGATTTTGTACTTATTTATGAATATTATTGCTACTTATGAAGATTTTTGTTTATTTTTTGTTGATTTTTGATGTGATAGTGTGTGATGCATATGATGATTATGTATTTACTAAGTTTTATTAGTATCTCATATTCTCATGTGATGCATGTGTATTTTTTGTTGATTTTATATGTTTATTGAAGGATTGTTATAATAAATTGATGAATGTTGTTATAAAATACAGAAAAATTAACTTGTTTTGGTGTGATTTTTATTGTGATTGTGACATGCTTTAGGTTGTGTTTTTTAGTATTTACATTTGAGTGAGTTTCTGAGTGAAACACTTTGTATACATGGATGCACACCAAGTGTTTGATGAAATGTGTGAGCGAAAAGTATCATACGTGTAGTATCACCAATGATATTTGAAGTTGAATTGTATATATGTATTATCACTAGTGATAGTCGTATTATCACTTGTGAAATTTTTGTTTATTTGATAAGTTTTTTTGTTTAGTTGTTAAGATTTATTATATGTCATGTATAGTATCACTTTTGATATTTTATTGTTATTATTTTGTAATAATAGTTAAAAATTGTTTTGCTAAAAGTTTTGATAATATACTATTTATTGTGAGTAAATGCAGTTCTGTCGTCAATCAAATTTTTGACTCCATCTCCAGAGATTCATAAAAGTAAAAGTATATTATAACGTTTAAGCATGTCCCCTTTAGAAGAATTAACTGTGATAAAACCCTGAATGTATGCGGCGTACTTGATTTAACATTGAGCTTATGTGTTATATCAGTAGTGATACGTACACATTCAGTAGAATGTGTGTATGTATACTTTCAGTAGAATGTTATAATGGTATCCTTAAAAACACGAATATTTATTCTACAGTATGAACACTTTGTTGTTTTTGTAGATTTTAGTAGTTTATTGAGGGAATGTTGAGAAAGTTAGATGATTATTGTGATAATATGAGAGACTTAACAGACTATAATAAATATTGTAACTGTAACATGCTTTTGGTTGATTTGTGGTAGATATATGTGCATAATTGATAGATTGGGCATGCTTCGATATGTTTAAAGCGGTATTTGACTCTAGTATTAGTTGGTAGTATATCACCTATGATACAACAATTCCAATAATTGCTTATTTAGTATATCACATGTGTTACAGCAGTTGCAACGATTGCTTATTGTAGTATATCACCTATGATACAACAGTTGTAATGATTGCTTATTGGTAGTATATCACCTATGATACAATAGTTGTAATGATTGTTTGTTGGTAGTATATCACCTATGATATTTGATGACGTATACCTATGCAGTTTGTATATCACGTATGATATTAAAAACCAATAAACTATTCATGCACTAACATGGTATATATTTTATGCAGATTTGAATATAAAACAGAGAACTATCAAGAACCAAAAAAGCAGGGGTTGAAGGTGAAAGGAAAAAGGCCTTCGCGAAAAAACAACCAAGTCAAACTGAAGAAGTGAGCAAAGAAACAACATTATCACCGAAAACACTAACAATACCAAGCACATTAACAAAATTTGTTGATAGACATATAAGCTTAGAAAACACGAAGAACAAAAACCGAAACAGATACCCCACCAACAAATACTGAAAGAAACATCTGTGATATCACTTGTAAGGTTGTGATATAACAAGATCTACAACCACCAACACAACTTATAGTAACTGTTGAACTGAGAACAAAGGCTGCATGTAAGAAAGCAAAGAGAGTTGCAGAAAAAGAAGAAGAGGAGTGAATAAAAAGAAGAAGCTACAAACTAAAAAGAATGAAATCGGAAAAGACAAAAGGAGGGGATGCTCATAAAGCTGGCAAGAAGAAAGTTTTAGAAAGAAAAAAAAAAGCATCAATTAGTAATTTTCTTTTGCTACTTAGATTGTAATTTTCTCTTGCTACTTAAATTGTAAACGATGGTGATTTCTATTCAGTTGTAAATAATGCTTTTGGTTTATCTGAATATAACATTCTTTTGGTAATTTTATTAGAGTATCACAAGTGATATTAAAAAAAAGTCAGATAAAAATACCGTTGACTTCATGAAGAAAACTATGAAAATAAAAAATGACATATTCTCAAAATCAAACAAGAATAGGATTAATTAAGCATTGCCTTTGAGTAACATAACGATTCAGAAAAAAATGGTCAACATATATATCAATTAAAGAATAATATCACAAGTGAGACATGTTAGAAACAAGTAAAAACAAGTAAACACATAAATGATGTAAACATTTAATCATTTTCATGCTTTATCACAAGTGATAAAATGACAAAATATTTCATAAACTCACAAACACCTCAAAAAAATTAATTTCAACTATTTATCACAAGAGATACGTAACTTCTAATTTATGACAAAGACGGGGCTTGGAACCAGTAAGCTCAGCTGCAATTGCTTTTCGCATAGCACCATCTTGACCAGTTATAATGATTTTCGGATAATGCGCAAAAGCTTTCTTGAATGCTTGGAGTAACCATACACAAGATTCAGCAGTTTCATTCTTAGGCAGACCAGAACCAACAATAACACATCCCCTGTGATTGTCAATTTTAGTAAAAGGTACAAAAACCATCATGTACCGGAAGAGAATATCTCGGTGATAATATATACAAAATGTAAAAAAATAATGAAATCTCACAGGAGATATTACAAATTAAAAAGCATACTTGTTTGTTTTGTAGGGGCATAAAGAGACGATATCACAAAACTATTTGTGATTGCAATTTGCAAAAAAACGGTTCCATCAAACGAAAGAATCAACAACAACTGCAGTTGTGGTTCAGAAAAGCACAACAACTCCACAAAATAAACTGAAGAAGCTCAAACAACTTTGATATCGCCTGTGATATCATAAGATCCTCCATTACCACAATTGATTCAACAAAATAAAAGAAAGCTGACACACCTGTGATAGCACTTGTGATATTAAATGTGATAGCACATTTGATATCACCTGTGATACAACTGAGAAACCAGCAATACGTAAAAAGCAAAAAGGAGAAAAGCGTAACCTCAAGTACAACACACTGGGTCTTCTTATCTTCTGCAATTAACCGAATTACATGATTCCAAACAGGGTTTAAGTTGTGATCAACAACATTTCTTTTGAACTTTTCAAGTGGCCGAATATATGCAATCACATAAGGATCAAACTTTCCAATCATTTCCATGTTTTTCAAATTATTTGCCTTCACGATTGTTAAGCTAAGTAGTCCTTGTGGCTTAAACTCTAGGTCACTGCACAATTATCAAACAGTACATCAAATGTGTATCACCTCAGATATAGAGTAATGGAGAAAGCAAAATACAAAACGCACTAAAATAATTCAAAATGACGCCATTCAGAAAAAAATGCAACATAGGATATGATTACTCATTTACAATAACTACAGTGCACTTTGATTAATTTCCTAAAGCTTGTTTATTCAAATAAATATTTTTGATTTGATTATATATGAAATGATGGACAAACAGGAACATGTGATTGATTCTCAACTTGTGTATCCCTCTCTTAGGCATTTTGTCAAACACCTTCTATGCATCAAATTTCCATCAATTCACCAATCCCAAAATGATATCATACTAAAACCAATGCTACTCACAATTTAAAACATAAACTAAAAGTATCAAATAAACAAAATTTCACAAGTGATAATATAAATATCACCAGTGATAATACACATATACAGTTCAACTTCAAATATCACTGATGATACTACACGTACGATAACTAGCAGATTTAAAACAACAATCAGACATAAAAACAGCATTCAAATGCAGTTAAAAACAAAAATTCAACTAACAACTTAATTAATAAGCAGAATTACATGAGCAGATAACAAAATTATCAAACATTTTTCACTCACACATTTCATTAAACACTTGGTGTGCAACTTAATAAGAAGGAATGTTAACAACTTGATTAACATAATTAACACCATTATCAACCGCAACAACATCAACCAAATCAGCTTCTGAAACAAACTGTTCATTCAAATCAAAGGAAGGCATAAAAAATGATGATATGATCGGGAGGTGATGATGAGATGATGATCGAAATGGCGATGGTGATTGGAATAGTGATGGTGATGGTGATGAAGTGGTGATGATCAAGCAGTAATAGTTGATTGGAATAACTACTTTTTGGAGGGAAATGATGAGAGCAGGTTGAGAGAAAAACACACAGTAACTGTGTGAAAAAAATAAAACGAATGAAAAAAATAAAAAGAAGAAATGGCTTTATATAGTTGGGAGAATTAAGGTTAAGCCTATTAAATCTTAGGTTAATCCCCACCATTAAATCAAAATAAACGGATGGTAAGAATTTGTCCATTGGTAAACATCAAAATAAAGATAAGCAAATGAAAATTCCTCTCAAGATGATATTCAAATCTAGTAGGGTTCTACTCATGATGATCATATTTTGAATAATAGTCTATATATGACAACTTATGTTTTTAAAATAGCTTTTTCTACTCATTCAGGAATTATCATAAGCCTGCACGTTCACTTTAAATAAATTCAAATATAATCTTCTACAAGCTTTACTCATTCATAAAATTTATTCAAATAAATGAACAAATGTTAGTTGCTGGCAGTTTCGTGATAAATATATGCCATTATATTCCTTTTTATTCTAGTTATATTATTTGTTTTACTTTTCTTTTTAAAGTAATTCTTATCTTGATTAGTGAATAAAAAGACATGGTATTGCTGTACAAGTCACTGGATGCCATGATTAACAATATTGATATCTAACTATGATTGATCACAAAATAAAACTCTCTTATTCCAATTATAAATAAATTTTAGTTATATGTGGTAACAATGTAATAAAAACTCGTGACATGTGCAAATCGAGTGTGAATTGTTCGTTGGATACGCGGAGAGTGCAGGAGGCCAGGTTAAGATGAATGAATGCAAGGAGTGGGTGTCTGGATTGAGTTGGCTCGGTGGTGAGTCCGTAGAGAATGATGAAGACAGTGAAGTGGATTAGTGGAACAATGAGATTGTGACTGAAATGATCGATGTTTGTGTGTATGTGAGGCAATTAGACTGTGACTTGAAACAAAAGTTTCAAGACAGAACTATGACTTTGTCTCATATGGATGAAGCAAGAAACACCGACATAGACAACACTAATCATGATACCATGTATGTCATGATTTATGTGTGCCTTTTTTTTTTAATGTGTTCAAAGGAATGCGACGAGTGAGTTTGTTGGAATGTGTTGAGAGTGTGTGAACTCAGACCATACAGTGAGCATACCGATAATGTTTGGTGGGATGTTGCTAAGAGATTGTACGACGAATTGGAGATGGAGTAGAGTGAAGAGGGATGTCCTGAAAGATTGGATGCCCTGAGCGAGATGATCGAAAAATGCCTCTATTAAATGTTGTAATCAAACGAGGCACTTTTTTTTACCTAAAAACAAAACCGCATATCGTCTTAATAAAAGTTGAACAACTATATAATCTTTTCATCCGATTATAAATTTCACTCACTAATTAAAATATAACATTAGTTTACACTTAAACTCAAAAGTGAAATAACAACAACAACAACAACAACAACAACAACAACAACAATAATAATAATAATACTTTTAAGCCGTTGAGTATTTTTGTTTTTACAAAAAAGTCACCTTATCAATTTTACTGAAAATATATTTCATTTTGACTATTATCTGTCAATTAGGATGTTCGAAATTGAGATCTAGGCTAATGCTAATAGTATGGTTGCCCTCCAATCAACCGAATAGATGACCGAGTTCTCCCTATTAGCTCAACCGAATTGGTTACCAATCACCCTTAACATTTTCAAAATTATGATTGGCACGGCAATAGGTTTCATTCTTTTGTGTGTGTATTGTTTTTATTAGTTTTTGTGGGGTATGTTTTTGTTGTGGTTCGGTCGTCTTATTAGCTAATTATGGTTGAGTGTTGTCTTGGAAAAAAAAGGCTGATTTGGCGAGTGTAACCACAATATTTATGGTTGCCATTAGCATTGGTCTTAGGCCAATGCTAATGGCAACTACAAATATTATGGTTAACTTTGTCACATCACTCTCTCTAAATTACATACAACCACAATTTGCTAATAAGGTGACCACAACCACAACAAAAAATATACCCTACAAAAACAAATAAACAAAAAACTACACACACAAACAATTGAAAGTTGTGGTTGCCTATCCAACGAAACAATTAAAATGTTGGAGGGGGAACGGTCACCAATCGATTGAGCTAATGGTAGAAGTGGTTGCCTATTCGGTTGGTTGGAGAGTGACGATCCATTAGCATTGGCCTTAGCACAATTCGATTCTCAAAGATACCTTTTGCAAATTCGAATTAGTAAGTGTTTTATTTTATTATACTATCAAAAGTTATGAATATATAACGTACATACACAAATTTTTTCTGTTACGAATTTAAAGTAAATACTATTATCTTACCTTATATAATGAATTTATAGGATACTTGAAACTCTGAACTTCCAATGAAAGAAACTAAAAGTTGAATTGTCTTTTTCTATTTAAGAGTAGACAAAATACGAAGTTTTAATTTACTTTTACAATTATCTGAACATAACATTTTTTTTCACCCCATCCTCACGTGATTTAATAGCAACTGTATCAATTAATTTAATATTTAATTCCACTTTTCTCTCTCTTACAAAACCTATCATCTTCTTCATGAAAGTTTTACCACTTCTGTATAATTCGGTCTTTGAAAATCAATTCTCAACTCCAGTTATCTTCTTGATTAAAACTATATTTGATGCCCCGGGCTGTCGCCCAGCTCGCCCACCCCTAGGGCCGGGCCGGAAATGAGGCTTATGTATGTATGCACGTGAGGTTATGAGGATAAAGAAGAGGTGGTTAAGTCACTTGAAACAAAAGTTTAAGGAAGGGAAAAAAAAAAGGAAGGAAAAGAGTTTTGGTTTTGTGATTTTATCCCACATGGATTGATGAGAAAACTGTAAATCACTATATAAATATGACTATATATAAATATGACTATGGAGGTATAAAAACAAGTCAAATGGTCTTGAAAGTGTACTAAATGGTTTGCTAGTTAAATTAGTTGAGTACAAGGACAAGATAATTTGCTTTTTTACGTGGAAAGACTAAGGGCATCCACTATGGTGGACATTTTAAAAAGTTTATAAAATTGTCACCTCTTACATTGTTATTAATTCTTAAACCTTTTCATATTATAAACCTATTCCCACTATGATTAAAGCTTTAAGATTTATAAATTGTTCCAACATAAATTAATGTTATTAAAATTAAGAGTAAATTACACCGTTAGTCTCGTGGTTTGCTCCAAATCACTACCGTAGTCCCTGTTCTTTTTTTTGCTTTTTGCTCCACTGTGGTTTACATATTGCCTTATTTGTCGAGTCCTTATAAGCTAACGCGTTATCTTTTTCGTTATCTCAATGGCACCGTTAGTCCTAACCAAACGATCACTTGCAGCGTTAGTCCTTTATACTAACGACCGTTGATAACTTAAAAATTTTATTAAAAAATCTTTTCTCTGCGGCTTTTATCGTTTTAAGTTTTCTTACGTTTTTCATGCGTTTTAGTCCGATTTTATCGTTTTCATACGCTTTTTTCCGTTTTCTTACGTTTTTGTCTATTTTATCGTTTTCCTTCGTTTTTCGCTTTTATCCGTCTTTCTTACGTTTTTGCGCTTGTCCGTTTTCTTCACGTTCTTTTCGATTTAAAAAAATCGTTTTTTTAATCGATTTTTAAAAAGTCTTTTAATCAGATTACGTTTTAAAATCGGAAAAAACTTTTTTAAAAATCAAGTTTTTTAAAAAATTACGTTTTTTTTAAATCGGAAAAATCCTTTTTATAAATCAGAAAAAAAAACGTAATTTTTTTTAAATCGAAAAAAACTTTTGTAAAAATCAAATTAAAAAAATGTAGTTTTTTTTTTAAATCGGAAAAAACTTTTTTTAAAATCAGATAAAAAAAACGCAATTTTTTTTAATCGGAAAAAACTTTTTTAAAAATCAGATTAAAAAAAAAACGTATTTTTTTTTTAAATCGGAAAAAAAAATTTAAAAATCAGATTAAAAAAACGTCATTATTTTTTAAAATTACACCATATAAAAACGGACAAAAACGTAAGAAAAACGGAAAAAAGAGTAAAAAAGGTAAGGAAAACGTATAAAAACGGACAAAAACGTAAGAAAAAAGCGAAAAAGCGTGTGCGTAAGAAGAAAAATGGACAAAAGCGTAAAAACAAAGAAAAGCGTATAAAAGCAGAACAAAACCGTATATCAAGCGTAAGCGTATAAAAGCGTAGAAAAAGCATATGAAAAGCGTATAAAATCGGACCGAACGCATGAAAATGGCGTAAGAAAGCGGGGAAAACGATAAAAACGGCGTAAAAGATTTTTTAATAAATTTTTGAGTTATTACGATCGGTCGTTAATATAAAGGACTAACGCACGCGTGTCGTTTGGTTAGGACTAATGGTGCCATTGAGATAACGAAAAGATAACGGCAGATTAGCGATAAGGTGACGTGCAATATGTAAACCACAGGGAGCAAAAAAGCAAAAAGCGGGGACTACGGTAGTGATTTGGAGCAAACCACTGGGACGAACGGTGTAATTTACTCTAAAACCAATAAATGATAATAAACACTTTTTGGACCTCTTCAAAATCCTAAACCTTTTCATGCCAGCAAGACATGAAATGGTTCCTCACTATGGTACACAAGATCTTGGACCTCTTCAAACGTTTTTAAACTTATTTTTGAAACACCATAGTGGATGCTCAAAGGCCTTCAATTCTTGTTTGTTATTTATTTTGTTCCATTTCTTCAGTCAATTCAGCTAATTTACGTTTATGCATTTAAAATGAACAAATAAACAACTTACTCGACTTTTTCCTTTTCTACAACGACTTTTTAGCTTCCCTTTAATTAGTTTGGAATCTACTTTTATATGCACTGACCCACAACTACGAATCCAATTATAGAATAAGCTGGCCGAATTAGCTAGTTGTTTTGCCTAATAATAATATTAACTGAAATGTGTTAATGGGTTTCAAACAAGATAAATATAATTGAATCTATTTTTTTATGGTTTAACAAGTAGTATCAGATTATAAGGTAATTATTAATCAACATTGATTTTTTAATTTTCTTTGACTTAGTCAGATTAAACCAAAGCCTTACGTTTTATTGTTTTATTCATATTCATATGTTCCGTAGTTTGTAGTCATTTGTGTGATTATCTTAACTACATATAATAGAAAAACTATTTTTTCTTGAAAGTGAAAGCGAAAAGTGAAAATCTATACCGAATGTTTTAAATCGAGGATAGGTTTATGGCATGAACTTTGGGTCAATGAGTTAATATAAGAAAGTTAAACAAATATCTTAACAAATCTTCAGTCATTTTAATATTGTGCAAAGACTTTCGTAACAAGTTTTTTAAAATGATTTTTAGAGCACAACATTTCTTGCTTAGATAAAACTTTTAATTTGCTAACGCAAGATCAATATTGTTTTTTTAAGTGACATTGTTGATTTAGTTGGAAATATATCATGGGGTGGTTTTTATGATTTTAAGGTTGAAGGGGTAAACAACAGAAAAGGAAATAGTGCCACAATGTGATTGTTCAGTTCATGTTGGTCAAGTATTGTGTCACACTACTATTTTGTATGTGGGTGTTATATTTTCATAGGTCGATTAATATAGGATCTTATGGTAAAAACTAGGCCTCGCTATGTCTATTGCATTACTTAATAGACGAGTATCCGTGCATAGTAACATGATTTTATAGCAGCATACAGTTATAATGATATTTTGATTAAGGGTTTTGTGTAACGTTTGGTGTAACCATAAAATCACTATAATTATTTGTCGTTAGAAAATTCCATTGCTATGCACGGGTACTCGTCTAGTGTAGTTACAATATAGCTTATTGGATTAAAAAATATATAATTAAAAAAAAAAGAAAAAAAAAAAAAACGTGTTCATATGATTCATATATATATCTAGTTATGACGAATTTAATCTAAAAGACACATGTATAAATAAAATGGTAGTTTAAAATGTTGACATGTATTTGTATGTTACATGGAATGTCATATGCTTGATCACAAAATAACACTTCTTGTTCCAATAATTTTTTTTAAGTTATATGTAGTAGCAATCTCATACCAAAATCGGTGTTACCGACACGAAATACTCTTAACTACAAAAGACATATCATACTGATTCGTATGTGGTGTTTAGTTGTGACATAATTGGCTAAAAGACGTGGAAAGATTATCTGAACAACGACCATTTCCTTTTGTTTACTTTCAACTTATTTTTTTAGTTTGGCGGAGTGAAATGGTATCCATTCAGCAACCCAAGTGGTCAATGCCCTCTCGACATAAAACGAGCCAAAAACAAAAGGTATCTCAATATGGCACACCATATCTATAGAGTCGTAACTGTGCTACCTTGCTTGCAAGCAATCAAGTCTCTGCTAGCCTCCCACGTCTTGGTCATCTGGTGTTTAATTTTTAGTCGTTTAAAAGCGAATGTTGATCATGAATATTCCACTTCTTTAACATTAAAATCTCGTTAATTAGAGGAACAATATTTGCTTCAAACGGATTTAGTCATTGCAAAGACTTTTGTACCCGTGCATTTACTTAAAATAAGAGGATCCACAATGGGTCAAGTTGTTAAAAGCTTTTGACTATGCTAAAAAGCTTTTTAAGAAGGTTTATTGCATTGTATCCAAAGCTTTTTGAAAAGCTTTCCTACAATGACTTGGTAAACTTCAAGTCATTCATCCAAGCTTTAGTCCTTAAGTGTATTATGCATTGAATGCATAAATGCATCAAGTCTTTAAGACTTGATGCATTGTGGATGCTCTAACTTCGATAGGTCGTAAAATGCATGTTTAAATTTTTATGCCTTTTGAAAAACATGGTCCACATATACCACGGAAACTACCACTAATCATTTATTGTTGTATTCATCATCTTATTAGAATGATTGGCTTGTTCTTCATATGACTAGGCATGTCACGATTCATCGTATGCTTTGGTTAATATATATATATATATTTTTAAATGCGATAGGTGATTGAGTTTGTTGTAATTTGTTCATGGTTTTTGTTTCGTGAAAAAGGTCGACCCTTATCTCATTTATTTTATTTTCATAAAAAAATTTCTGGTCGTTAAAAAGCCAATGTAACGAGAGTACATAGATTTGAGCGTACTGATAGTGTATGTCGTGGAAAGTGTGAAAGGGATGAGATGCATGTGAAGAATGGGTGTTTGAGTTGAGTCGTTGGTTGCGATGATGTGGATGGTGAAATCGAAGAATGAAATTATGGCCTTGTGTGTGAAATGAGATGTTTGAGTGTGTGTGTAGGAGTGAGGGTGGAGATGTGCATGCATGGTAATAATAAAAGCTTGAAGAATGAGAAGAGTTTTGGTTTTGTGATTTTGTCCCACATAGATGGATAAATAAAATTTAATGCAATATAAAATTAAGATGATAGAACAATAAATAACAAATAAGCTATCTGGTAACATATCACTTAAATATGTTAGTTGGTGGTTTATTTGTTTTACTTTGTTGGATAACAACTTGGACATTTTACACCTTTAAATTTTCTATTTTTATAATATGTGTTACAATGGCATATAAATATATGTATTTGTTGAACATACTAGTTTTTTAAATAATGTTAATTTTTGTATAGAACGATACTAAACATGGTAAATGAAAGCAAATTTGAAAATTATTAATATCAAAAGACATTTAAATATGGTAATTTATGTTCAAACTTATAAATAGGACAAATAAAATTTTCTCTTATCATCACAAAATCACAAATAAGCTTTACCACCGATTCTCATTCTTAATCAATTTTTATTATATTTTGGTAACAGTGTATGAATGTGTTGGCTTATCATATCTATGTAGGGAGTAACTAAGACAGAAGCACTCATAGTAGTATATGGCAAGAAACTTTGAAATTTGATTATTGTAGGAATTATAAGAGTATAGGGATAATTTTTAATTGAAAGGATTGTCTATTGATTTATTATAGAGACATATTACTTGACTTTGCACGTTCTAATTTCTTGAAGTTGTGATCACCTTAAAAACGTTCTTAACGGTTCTAATAAATTCGACAAGATACATGTTCAATTCAAGCAAAATACATCCTCAATAAGTCAATAAAGTATAAAGAGTCGATGGATAAGAAAATAACACCAAAATGCATAATGGTTCAAGCTGAAAATCAACAAGTTCGTAGTTCTCCATAGTGACTCAATTTGCTAAACAAAAAGTCCAAAACTCTAATCACATTAAAGAGGAAACTCTAGTTTTCTATGCCTATAGTCAAATGACCACATAATGGTGATCCATCTTGCTCACGAATTCCCCCATAAGGCTATAATCACTTGTTCAAAATATTAGTCAGTTTGTTACTATTGTAGTATTGTATAATTAGTGAATTACAAGACCATAAAAATAGTGATAAAAAAAATATAAACATATGTTAAGTTAAAGAAAAGGATAGCACCACTCCCCAATCTTGAGTCTTTCACCCAACCTATAGTTGCAAATTAACCGATAAAGCTAAAGTCTAATCGTGCAACTCTAATCATACTAAAATGGATAGTTTAGACTCTCTAGTTATCTAAGCAGGTTGTCAATCCTAATTTTTCCATTCCGCTAGGAAAGAGAACAGTGAACACCAATAGGAAATAACACAAAAACAAATGAGTGTTTACACAATAAAAAGTCAATGACTTGTTTCAAAATGGTGTGGACACATTGTATAACAAGTAATTCTCACACAACTGATCATGCTCAGTATTGATCTCTTTGGTTTTTGCACTAATGTATTTGGATGCTGTTAAAATGATATCAAAACACAACAAGAACTTCTTAATCACACAACCAACCACCCCTCGATGATCATTCAGTTTTATTATAACAATATACGAAGAAAGCTTGTCCCCAACACGGATGCAAGCTAAACAATACAAAAGAAAGAATACGACAGTCACTCTAATAGGTGCTGTCTACAAAACCCACACTCTTAACCTGAACCCAATACAGCCCATAACACTAAAACAAACTAACCAACAAGATCAAGATGATCTTGATACAAAACAGAGACTAGAAACTAAAACCCAAAAGATCAAAGATCAATATCCACTTGAGAGAGAAAAACCATATGTAAACTTTGTGATATGAGAAAGATGTGAAGCCCTAGATCCGTCCAAATCCTTATATACACCTCAAAGTTCCACAAGAGACCCCTGAGAAATATAAACATAACAAAACCAAACCAAACTTAGAGTTAGACAAAATATTTTACATATTAGACCTGTAAAGTTCCACAAGATCAAGATGATCTTGATACAAAAACAGACTAGAAACTAAAACCCAGAAGATCAAAGATCAATATCCACTTGAGAGAGAAAACCGGATGTAAACTTTGTGATATGAGAAAGATAGATGTAAACTTTGTGATATGAGAAAGATATGAAACCCTAGATCCGTCCAAATCCTTATATACACCTCAAAGTTCCACAAGAGACCCCTGAGAAATATAAACATAACAAAACCAAACCAAACTTAGAGTTAGACAAAATATTTTACATATTAGATATGTAAGTTCATAAGTTTGTCAAAAAGTGTTTATTTCAACACCTCCTCTCAAACTGATGAACCTGCAAAGCGAGTAACCATGCCCAACTTCTTAACCATAGAACCATGCTGCACAAAATCAAGAGCTTTAGTCAAAACATCAGCAGTTTGACTTTTAGAGTCAACCTTAATAGTTTTGATCAAACCACTAGCAACCTTTTCTCTAACCAGATGAACATCAATGTCAAAATGTTTAGTTTTTTTCATGTAACATAGGATTGGCTGCTGTCTGAATAGCAGACTTATTATCACAACACAGTTCCACAGGTAATAAAGAATCACCCACACCAAGATCCTTCAAGATCATAACAACCCACATAATCTCACAAGTAGCAGAAGCCATTGCTCTGTATTCAGCTTCCGCTAAAGACCTAGACAATGTAGCATGCTTCTTACTTTTCCAAGAAACCAAGTTACCATTCACAAACACACAATATCCAGAAACTGATCTTCTAGTAATAGGACATTTAGCCCAGTCAGAATCAGAATAAGCAACAACTTTAAACACACCTTGACCCTTACTAAACCCAATACCACTACCAGGAGCTAACTTCAAATACTTAAGCACTCTTAAGCCCATATTGAAATGAGACTGTAAGGGAGCGTGCATATGTTGGCTCAGACAATGAACAGCATAGGCAATATTAGGTCTAGTCATAGTCAAGTAGATCAGTTTACCAACAAGTTTTTGATAACTTGTAATATTTTTCAAGTACTTATCATGATCAGACTCTTTATGAGCCAAAAAAACATTCTCAGGTAAAAGAGTCATAACAGGCTTACATGCCAATAAACCAAATTCATGAAGCAATTCTAAACAATATTTTCTTTGGTTTAGACACAAACCCTCTTTACTTTTTAGCACTTCAATACCCAAAAAATATTTTAATTCTCCCAGATCCTTGATCTTAAACTTGTTTTTTAAAAAACTTTTAAAAACTTCAATTTCTGTTTCATTATTGCCTGTAATAACCAAGTCATCAACATATACAAGCAAGAATAAAACAGTATCCCCTTTTGTTTTAACAAACAAAGAATAGTCATTTTTAGATTGTTCAAAACCTGCTTCAAACAAGGCCTCAGTCAGTTTATGATTCCACTGTATAGGAGCCTGTTTCAAGCCATATAAAGACTTTTTCAATAGACAAACCTTATTGTCTCCTTCTTTAAAAAACCTAGAAGGAGGTAACATATAAACTTCCTCATTTAAATCCCCATACAAAATGCATTGTTAACATCAAGTTGAAACATTTTCCAATCCATTTGAACAACTAGACTTATCAAGCATCTAACAGTACCCATCTTAACAGCAAGACTAAATGTTTCTTCATAATCGATACCCTCTTTTTGACCATAACCTTTGGCTACTAACCTAGCCTTATATCTATCAACCTCACCAGAAGATTGGTATTTAACTTTAAAGACCCACTTAGACCCAATGGCTTTTCTTCCACAAGGAAGCTCAACAACTTCCCAAGTATCATTCTCATATAAAGCATTTATTACCTCAGTCATAGCATTAATCCAGTTAATATTAGTAGAAGCTTCCTCATAAGAGGAAGGTTCACCAGTTTCATTCAAATTGGAAATAAAGCAATAATTCTCAATAGTAAGCACAACATGATTATCATATCGATGTAAGCCATATTTAACCTTGCTATCAAGCACATATTCATTCAACTTAGCAGGCAATTTAGAGATCCTACTAGACCTTCTACTACTACCTTCTTCTATCTGAACAGGAATACTTTGAAAACCAGGAACCTCATTTTGATTTTGAAAAATATTTCCCTCAGAATTAATTTGATCATCTAAGGGAGTAGCAGTGAGTAAAACATCATTTCCAGACTGAGTACCAAATCTAGGACTTGACTGTGGTATCTGTTCTTCACAACCAGACCCACTAGAGTTACCTACAGTATCTGGTTGATGCACACTACCCTCTCTACCAAGAACATATGTATTTTCTGGAAGGGGCACAAATCTATTTGAATTTTCATCATTGGGAGTTGATGTTTTGGTTGTTATTTCAGACTCAAAAGAATCAAAAAAGTTTAAGCGAGTGACATCAGGACTAGTCTCAGAAATAGAACTATTTTGACCCATCTTAAAAGGAAAAACAGTTTCATAAAACTTCACATCTCTTGAGTACAAAACAGACCTATTTTCAAGACTTAACAATTTATAAGTGTTTTTACCACTAGCATATCCAGTTAAGACACATTTCTCAGATCTTTCAGAAAATTTATCATTTTTTTTAAATTGTGGCAAAACACAAACAACCAAAACTCCTAAGATGGACAAGACTAGGTTCCCTGCCATATATCATACAAAAAGGAGATTTCCCATTCGAGCGAGAGGAAGGTAACTGTTTATCGGATAAGTAGCGGTTAAAATACACTCGGACCAAAACACAAGAGGAATCCTCCCCCGAAACATAAGACTTCTGGCAACATTAAGCAGATGTCTATGTTTCCTCTCAACAATCCCATTTTGCTGAGGGGTATAGGCTCTGAGGTCGATGAAGAATACCCATAGTAGTAACAAAATCACTCATTTTATTATTTATAAAATCGGTTCCATTATCGATCTAATAACCTTAACTTTTTTTTTATCAAACTGAGTTAAAACCATATTATAAAACCTGACAAACATGTCAAAAACCTCATCTTTCCTCTTAAGCAAATATACCCACACAGATCTGCTATAATCATCTACAACAGTCAAAAAATATCTATAGCCCTCCCTGATAACAATTTTGTAAGGCCCCCAAACATCAAGATGAATTAGATCTTCCAAAACTTTAGACTTATGCTCACTTATAGAAAAAGAATCTCTTGTTTGTTTAGCCTTGTGACAAACTTCACAAGGCCCATTATGATCAACATTAGTCAGATTAAGAGGACCTTTAAGTAATTTTAAAACTTGATTAGCAGGGTGACCAAGCCTATTTTGCTAGACTTCTTTAGAAACAAAATAGACAAAAAACTCAATTCTAACAAAACTAGCAGACATGCTATGAACTTTATGAAACAAATAAAGACCACCAAACTCACTACCAGTCCCCAGCACTCTCTGCTTTTTCAAATCCTGAATATAACAAGTAGTTTCATCAAACCCAACACTTAGCTTATTATCCTTAATCAGTTTGTTAACAGATAGCAAACTAACACAATACTCATGCACAACAAGAACATCAAATAAAACCACATCTTTATTAAGCCTCAGATTACCCACATGAGTAATCTTG
The DNA here is from genome assembly GCA_910596185.1 of Chrysanthemum makinoi. Classification (NCBI taxonomy): domain Eukaryota; kingdom Viridiplantae; phylum Streptophyta; class Magnoliopsida; order Asterales; family Asteraceae; genus Chrysanthemum; species Chrysanthemum makinoi. Next base: position 24,633,681 of record OU343221.1, read on the forward strand.
GCCAAAGTGCCATTAGGATGACCAATAGTTAACTTTAAATCGGAAATATCAACCAAATTAAACATATCTTTAGAACTATTAGTTAAATGTTGATTAGCCCCAGAGTCAATAATCCATCCCAAATGATAATTGACCCCATTCAAACTCAAATTAGCACAGAAAAACTGATAAAAGTGTTGATTAAAGAAAACACTGCAGTTAAAGAAAGAACAAGAACTACCTGCCATGTTGGCATGAGCAAAGTTAGGTTTCTCATTCAAAAGATTCATTAACTTCATAACCTGTTCATTAGTGAAAGACAGAGTACCAGTACTAGTTTTTAAACCATTATTAACCACATTGGCACTTTTGGGATCATTGGGTTTATTAAAAACATATTTAAGATTAGGATTCTTTTTTAATCCAGCAGGATACCCAATAATCTCAAAACACCTATCCACAGTGTGCCCTTTTAAACTACAATTAGTACACAACAAACTATCATAATTTTCAGTGTTATTATTTCCAGAATTATTATTCCAAGTACTAGTGTTTCTTTTCCAAGTAGTGTTCTTATTATCCACAGATTTAGAAACAAAAGCAGACACCTGAGCCTTCTCAGTTTTCACAGAAGTGGTAGGAATCCCTTTGTGGGATTCTTCCCTAGAAATAATAACAAAGGCACCATTAACCTCAGGAAGAACTTCTCTAGTAAGAATAGTGCTTCTTATGGGTTGATAGATGTCATCAAGACCCATAAGAAACTGCATAAGTTTTAAAAGTTTTCCATGATCAATTAACTCTTGTCTAGCATCACAGGTACAGTCTGGAAGTTTAGTAAGAATATCAAATTCTCTCCAAAGAGAATTCAACTTATGGTAGTATTCAGAAACAGGCAAACCACCTTGTTTAAAACTATTAATTTTTTGAAGTAAATTAAACACCACAGACCCATCAATTCTATCATATGTGTCTTTTAAATCTTTCCAAACAACAGAAGCATTATCAGAGAACACATGACCAAGATAGACATCTTGGGATAAAGAACTTAGAACCAAGTTAAGAACAACAGTATTACACCTATCCCACTGAGCCTCAAGAAGATGACTAGCAGCATAATCAGACCTAATACAAGTCCCATCAAGAAAACCCATTTTATTTTTAATTTGCATAGCCAATTTCATAGCACTAGCCCAGATTCTATAATTCTCAACCCCAGTCAACTTAATAGTCACAATAGAAGCACAATTAGAGTCATTAGGATGCAGATGCAGAGGATTACTCTGATCCAAACTACTGATCATAATAGCCATAATAGCAGACAAAACAAACAAAGGAATAAACCAAGAACTAGAAAACAAGCAGATATAAACCACAAACGATAAACAACCCAGACCACAAATAAACCAACTAAACCAGAAACTACCAAAACACTCACCAATCACAACTTCCAAAACAACCAAAAACCTATCCTCCTTCGACCTAGGCTCACACCAGAAAAGAAAAAACTAAAGAAACTAAAACTCACACCCAGAGTCAACTTAGCCCCAGTCAGCAAACTGTGATTGGCCAGGGCAGGTATTCACACCACTCAATGATGGTGGATTAAGAAGTTAGCCAACCCGTTTACGCTTACTAGACTTAAGACTAGTTAACCCTAAGAGAAAAGAAAACCTTACACAGAGCAATAACGTGGCAGCGGAAGACAGTCACAAAACGTGACCAAGAAAGAACCCAGAACCACAAATCTCTAGATCTTTCAAGAAACCCCCAAATTCCAAATTAGGGTTTTAACCCAATTGATCAAGAAACCACCAATTAACCGTCAATCCTCCAAAGATCAGCAACCAAAACCTCTTAATTGAAACAAGAACCAAAAAACCCCCAAATTCTAGGGTTTCAAGAAAAAACCCTAAAATTCCAATTGAGATCACCAAATACCAATTCGACTCAAGAATCAAGAGATTCAAGAACCAAATCAATCAATCGATCAAGAACCCAAGAAATCAGATCCCCAATCAAGAACTTAATCAATCAGAACCTAGCGCTCTGATACCATGTTAAAATGATATCAAAACACAACAAGAACTTCTTAATCACCCAACCAACCACCCCTTGGTGATCATTCACTTTTATTATAACAATATACACAGAAAGCTTGTCCCCAATACGGATTCAAGCTAAATAATACAAAAGAAAGAATACGACAGTCTCTCTAATAGGTGCTGTCTATAAAACCCACACTCTAAACCTGAACCCAATATAGCCCAGAACACTAAAACAAACTAACCAACAAGATCAAGATGATCTTGATACAAAACCAGACTAGAAACTAAAACCCAGAAGATCAAAGATCAATATTCACTTGAGAGAGAAAACCCAGATGTAAACTTTGTGATATGAGAAAGATGTGAAACCCTAGATCCGTCCAAATCCTTATATACACCTCAAAGTTCCACAAGAGACCCCTGAGAAATATAAACATAACAAAACCAAACCAAACTTAGAGTTAGACATAATACTTTACATATTAGACCCTGTAAGTTCATAAGTTTGTCAAAAAGTGTTTATTTCAACAGATGCGCCTTTGAGTGTATATCAATGTCGTTTTTTTTGTTTGAATGTGATCGCTTGCAGTATACATACGTGTTATACCTCGAAATACTTTAAATATAAATGTGGGAAGCCAAATTAAAGTGTACCACACCTACGATATAAAACGAACATGTAAAAAAAAAGCTAGCTCTATGGCACACCACACTCAATACTATCCAAAGAGTCGTAAATATAAAAACTTTAATTGCAAGCAATCGATTCTCTGCTAGCTAGCTGGCCTCCCATGCCATAGCATTCTTAGCTTCGTCAAGGCTCGGCCACCTGGTGTTTTTAGTCCTCAGAATTAAAGTGCACGCTGATCATGAATCTTCCACTACTTCAACATTGAAATTTCGTAAGAGGAATCACAATTCCTATAAACGATACCACTTAGATTTAGTGTTTCTATTTGCCTCGAACAGATTTAGTCATTGCAAAGACCGCTTGTTCTTCTTATGACCCGGTATATATGTCATGACCCGGTATAAAGACATGTGACCGGTGATGGTGTTTGTTGGAATGTAACAAGAGTACATATAGGCGTGGATGAAATCAAACAACAACATTATGGCCTTGTTGGTGAAATGAGGTGTTTGTGTGTGTATAGGCGAGGGCGTGAGGATGGGATATATATATGGTAGTAAACAAAAGCTTAAAGAAGGAGAAGATTTTGGTTTTGTGAGAAGATTTTGGTTTTGTGACTTTGTCTCACCTAGATCGATAAACAAACTCGAATGCAATATATAATTAAGATGATAGGACAACTATGTATAAATATATTATCAATTTGCGTACGACTTTAATACGTGAGTTTGTGGTTCGTTTATTTACTTTGTATATTACATCTAGGAGATTCTTACCTTTTCTTTTTGTGAAATACAATCGTCTTTCATTTACCTTTGTGGGATACGGATTAGTGTATTTCTACCTATCTTTGAAATTCTTGAGTTAGTAGATGCTAGTGCAAACTAGGTTGAGCTAATATCTTTTGGAGCATGACAAGAGGCCAAGATCAAAAGTTAGTGCCCATCGTTGTTACTTCAAATAAGTTGCATATTTTTGAATTATTTTAAACTTTATTTGGAAAGTGAACATAACGTACATGGATTATATGATATTATCATCACACCATCAACCAACCTCTAACAATAAGTTACAGAATTGAAAGTTGTCTACGTAGTTTTGGTGAGATTGAATACATAGTCTTCAAAGACGTATTTGTCATTTATTTGAAGAACATTAGAGTTCATTATCGTTTTAATTCAATTGTGACCAATGTTATTCGAAAAATAGTTATGAGGTCAAAATATAACAACAAAATAAGTATCGTCCATCATCTCACTAACAGATAGCAAGTAACCAACATCTCTGTGGAATGAAATATAGTATAGTATAAACACAAATTTTCCAACTATGAATATCCATAATTTTTTTTATCCACCAAAAGAATCCCAATGCGTAAATAAATTTTTGAAGTACTAAAATTTGAAGTTATTATAAAACAGAAGTTATTTATTTTACAGTTAAAATTTTCATATTTAAGTTGTATAATTTAGAAAAACAATGTTATGTAAAACAAGATTATTATTTGAATCGTGTCTCTATCGTATGCAAGCCTAATGGTTTACAATTCGTTCACATACAATTTTACTTAAATCTATACTTTAACTATTGGATAAACATCAATAAGCAGTCATGAGGTAGTCGTAATCATATGGGTTCTTGTTATGCTTTTGCTCAAATTTTATTTTTCTAGTGCTAATGTAATAAATTAATAACATATGTAAATTGTTGTCTGGATTTTGAGTAGTAAAATATTTTTGATCTCTAAGCTTATAGTGTGGGAAGGTGGAGATGAATGTGAGGAGTGGGTTTTGCGATATAATTTGATCGGTTGTGACTCGATGGATGATGATAGTAAAGTATCATAGTCACTTTTATTTGAATGTGACAGCTCGTTTAATTCAACTATTCTAATAGTTTATGCATTTCATATGAACAAATAAACATTTACTTGGCTTTTACATGTTCTAAAACGTCTTTCATATGACAATGTATGTCACGTTTCATATGACCATATTGGCTAAACTCAAAATCTGTTACACCAAAACTCTAAAATGTTGTTTGAATTGAGTTTGCTATGGGTGATTTGGTGACATTGTGAGTGAAATGGGATGTCTGAGTTAGGTAGGGGGCTAAATCACTTGAAACAAAAGTTTGAAGATGGAAATGAGTTTGTTAGTTTCGTTATTTTATCCCACATCAGTGAATGAGCAAATAACCGAGCACTTTAAAAGTAAGACTACAAAGAAATAAGTTAATTTGGGGTTTGAAGTATCAGATTGTGTTAACTATAAATCTGGTATGTGCAAATCTCACCTTTTTTTTACAGTTAAGTGATTATAATCAATATTATTTTTTTTATAGTTATGTGAGTCAAATCTAGCTCACTAAATAAAAATGTACTGATTTTTTCTTTTTTCTTTTTTTTTTTACAACTTAAATTGGAGAGATTCTTTGAACAACCGTTTCCTTTCGTTTAAATACATTTTAGTACAAAAGACACATCAATCTTAAATTTATCCTTTTTCCAAATTAATTGTAATTCTACGCATCCAACTGTTCTTAGATTTTTTTTAATTGTTGTATTAAAAGATTTCTTGATGTAAGCTCAAACCATCAACTTATTGATAAGTTTATTAAAACACCTCTAGTTGAAATGCTCTTAATTGAGTGTTTTGTTGATCACAAATTTATTTTAAACACCTCTAATTTATATGTGATGTTTAAATTTAGTACAAGTAGTTAAACTATGTCAAGGATATTTGGAAAATGATAACGAGCATTAGTATGAGTTCGATGACCGTATAATAGTCATCTATCTTGTTGACGAATTCCACTATAATAATCGATTATCACATGTTTAAAACATTAGTCAGCCACTTACTATTGTAGAATTAGTTAATCATCACACCAATAAAACAATGATAAAAAAATTAAACGTGACACCTGATTTTGTTGTTATCGACGTTAACCATGCTTTAAATATCTTCAGTCCTCACCAAACATATAGTTGCTTAACCGATGACTGAGAGTTTGTTGCACCATAACTCAAATGAAGCTAAAGTCGATCTTGTTCCCGTAATCATACTGAAGTGGACACTCTAGTCATCTAAGCCTGTAATTAATATACTTTAGTATCTGAGTTCAAAGTTAGTCTCATAACCAACCACTAGAAGAGAACATAAAAACAAATGAGTATTTACACAATGGAATGCTCACAACTCAATGTATTCGGATACACGTTTGGAACATCAAAGTCATTCTTTGTTTGAATGTGATAGCTTGTACTATGAAGATATGAGTTTGAAAGAGGTCTTAAATGTTGAATACATAGATACCTAGTGATGAACATTGAAAATCTCACGGGAGGAACCACAATCCATATATACGACCCATATATAGTATTGTTTCTATTTTCCCAGTATAGGTTTTGTAATTGTAATGAATGTCGATGTGGTGTCACATTTCCTTGAACTCACTTTCGAAATTCCACAAAATATACACATGTTTGAATTTTTATGCCTTCTGAAACCTTTGGCTTGTAATTCATATGACCTAGTATGTATGTCATGATTCATGGTTGCTTTTGTTAAAAACTTTTTAAGAAATTTGACCGGTTAGTTTGTTGGAATATAACAAGAGTACATAAAGTAGAGTGAGCATAGTGATAGTGTATGTCGTGGAGAGTGTGAGAAGGATGAGATGAATGTGAGAATGGGTGTTTGGTTTGAGTAGTTGGTTGTGATGATGAGGAGGGTGAAATCGAACAATGACATTATGGCCTTGCGGGTGAAATGAGGTGTTTGTGTGTATAGGCGAGGGTTTGAGGGGTAGAGACGTGCATGGTAATATATGAAAGCTTGAAGAGAAAGACGAGTTTTGAATTTGTGACTTTGTCCCACATAGATGAATAAATAAACTCTAATGTAAGATATAATTATGATGATAGGAACATGAAGTATCAAGAAACTTAGAGTTCACGTTTACTTTAATACGTGAGTTATGGGTTTGCTTGTTTTACTTTGTGGGAGAACAACTAAAAGATTTTTACCTGTATTTTTTTACCTATGTGTGACACAAATGAGGTCTTTTTTTTTTTTTTAATTTTTTTTTATTTTTTTAACACACGAGTTATTAAATACTAATGCAAACAATTGGTTGTGCTAATATCATTTGGAGCATGACAAGAGGTGAAGAACAATTGCTTGCGCTCCTTATTTTTACTTGTTTTTCTATCAAAATCAAACTGATATATTTATACCTTTAGAATTATCCTAAACTGTATATGTAAAGTGACATAAACACTAAATGAATTATCTAATACTAGCAGAGTACCCGCACATTGCGACGGCGGCTACTTTAAAATGATAATTTCCGGTGAACTATATTTTTTAAATTCAATACGATTTTTTTGACAATAAGTTTACAGATTGAAAGAATTTCATGTTGCATATTTTAACTCTTAGCGAAGTTAACCCATTCAATCTGTAATCGTAAAAGACGATATCCAAGAAACAGAAACTGAAAAAACCCGAAATCGGAAAACCCTTTTATCCGGGTTTGATTTCGAATTTATTTTCAAATATCTGTGGTTACTCGTACCAAACCGTGTTTAATATACATGTAGTTTTTAACAAAATATTCATAAAATGTACAAGCATTGGAGAATTAAATTTTATGGCATCATACATCACGGTCGCGAATCTCATGTATTGGTCTTATACAATGGAGGAATACCTTTTATATTTAGGCAAGTCATGAAGGTGACATTTGAGAAATTTTAAGTGAATTTTCTAAGCAATTTAAAGCTTAATGCAAAGTCATTTACGCACCATCTACAAATTTAAGTCACTTAATTCTTTAGATGTAACTTCATTTTACAAATTTAAGACACTTACGGCATGCTTGGTTAAGGGGATAAGGGGGTGGGGAATGGGTAAGGTATTCAAAAGGGCTCACCTTTCTCATTATATAGTGTTTGGTAAAGGTGGGGTAAGGGATTGATTACCCCGTAATGGGTAATGAACCATTATAGAATAAATTGAGGGGTAAGGGATTGATTACCCACCTTACTCATTCATTTGCATTCCTTTCCCTTTCCTTTTCCCTTTCCCTTTCCCCACTTTGAACCAAGCGGGCCCTTAGTTCTTCATATATAACTTCATTTTATAAATTTATTACACTTAATTCTTCGTATGTAACTTCATTTTACAAATTTAAGACACTTAATTTTTCATATGTAACTTCATTTTCTACTATTAGCAAGTGTGTTGGCTTAAACATTTTAAGACTTCCTTTTATAAGAAGTCATAAATGATTTATATAGTAGTATAGATTATCATCACAACGGAAACCACTTTTCTAACAATAAGTTACAGAATTGAAAATTGTCTATGTAGTTTTGGCGAGATTACATGCGTAGTCTTCAAAGGCTTTTGTCATTTAATTGAATAACATTAGATCGAGTTCACTTTCGTTTTAATTAATGTGACCAATGTTATTCGAAAAATACTTATGACGTCCAAATATAACAACAAAGTAAGTATTATCTATCATCTTACAAACATATACTAAATAACAAACGTCACTGTAAAATGGAACATAGTATAACACAAATATTTCAATGGTGAATATGCATCATTTTATTTTTAATCCACCAAAAGTATTCCGATGTGTAAATAAATCTCTAATGTACTAAGATTTGAATCTTAAATAAGAACAAAACTCAGTTTTGTTACAGTTTGATGAACAGCAAGAATTTGTCGTTTCTGAAAAAAGTTGTAATAAATGTAGATCGAAGAACAATTGAAAAAAAGGTTTCCTTAAGCTTAAAATTCTAGGGTTTCTAAATCTTGCTTCTTAAATAATCATATTTAATGTCTTTGATTTATGCATTTCTAAATCAACAGAATAAACACTAATCGTCGTCTATGTTGTTTGCATCCCTTTATTGGAATCTTTGGCTTTTTCTTCACATGGTCAGGCCAAGTATGTTAGGGTTCATGATTGCGTCACACGTGAGTTTGTTCCATGCATGCTAGATGTTTCATTTGATGCGTGGGGAGAGTGAATTATTAATTGATGGAGTCTTCAAATCTAACTAAACAATGTATAATTTCTTATTATGAGTATCACCATGCATGAACGAAATTCAGATATAATAAAATGGTAATTTGACATATCGCCACTGGATTAACGTTATATGGATCTCACAAAATAAAACTTTTTCTATCTCAAGCCATAAGATGTAACTTTATGTTGTAACTAACATACAATCTTATGAAAAACAAAAAACTTTACATGTGTAAATTGAGTTTGAGTGTTCAGTGGATACGAGGAGAGTGTAAGAGTGCTGAGATGAATGTGAGGAGCGAGTGCTTGGGTTGAGTTCGCTCAAGGGTGTTTCGATGGAGGATGATGAGGAACCGTGACATCGTGTGTGATATGTGGTGGTTTAGTGACTCTGTCCCACATTAGTGAATGAACAAACACTAGAGCAATATTTAATTGAAATCAAGAATTTATTAGATGAAATACATTTGTCCTTGTTTGAATAATCAAATTTCTTCAAACGAGAGGATTTGTATTTTTTTTTTAACTTCTTGATTCAAATCTAGGGTGATGAATAAAAAGAAGACATGGTATTTTCGTACAATTCATATTCAAGAGACATATCATACTCAATAAAAAGACATCATATTCGTATGTGGTGTTCAGTTGCAACTTAATTGGATAAATGGTGTGGAAAGATTATTTGAACAACGACCATTTCCTTCATGTTTACTTGAAACTTATTTTCTAGCATGGCCGAGTGAAAGGATAATCAGTACAGCAAATTAGCAATCTTAAAATTATCTCTTTTCTTCTTCATGTTTTAGTTACAACCATGAAGATATCCACATGTTCTTACCATTAATTTATATGTGATGCGTTAAAAAAGAACACATACCAAAACAATACACTTTGAAATGTACATTGTTATTCTACGACTTAATCCTAAAAGGACATTGAATTTTCGTACAATCCAGATTCATGACATATCATTGTGAATAAGACATAGCATATAAAAAGACCATTTCGTATGTGGTGTTTAGTTGCGACTTAATTGGCTAAATGACATGTAAAGATTATTTGAACAACGACCATTTCATTTTGTTTACTTGCAACTTATTATTTTTTAGCATGGCCAAGTGAAAGGGTTTTCGGTCAGCAGCCCAAGTTGTCAATGTCCTCTCGATAACCTTAAAATTATTTCCTTTTTCTCTCCTTTATGTTATAGTTATCACCATGAAGATATCCACACATTCATACCATGAGGTTTATTTTATGTTGAATTAAATGATTTGTTGAATATAAACATCTAATTTATATGTAATGTGTTAATTTAGTATGAGTCATTGACCATGTAATGAAGATCTATCTTGCGAATGAATTCCTTGATCATCACATGATCGAAATATTAGTCAGTTTGTTGCTATTGTATAATTAGTAAATACTACCTCCGTACCAAATTTTATGTCCGTTTTGACTTTTTGAATATAACTTTTACCTTAACTATTTTTGTTTGCATTAAATAATATTTTATGCAAAATATATGAATAGATTGTGTTTTAAATGTATTTTTCATTGATATAATTTTTGTACATTTTACGAAATATCCAAGTGAGTTTAAGGAAATGCACCATCACCACAACACTTTTGCCAAATTACGAAATAATGGATTTTATCCCCAAGGTTATTATGTTATTTAATCTTGATTGCATTTTAAGAAGTTGTTAGAAAAATTTATTATAATTAGTTATTATGTTTTCTTTGGGATAAAAGAGTTTCACCCTGGTAAAATATATTAACCAAAAAACTTTTAAGAACAACAGATGAGAGTGAATCTCTCACCTCGGCCCGTTACATGGGCAACAAACACGCACCTAAAGTGCAGTTATTATGTTATCCTAAAATACAAAAATGCAAGTAAACAAAAGAAAATGATTATTCTGATGATCTCCCTTTATAAAGCCCCAAATAAGAAAACACGATGTTTTATTCATTCAGTAAGCTATAGTCAAATAAACATAAAAAAAAATCCAAACTATACAACCACCGGATTTACGTTATAGTTAAAAGTATCCGATGATTGTTATACTCGGGGACTAACAATTCATTCCTAGTCTTACATATAAACTTCTATAGTACTTGCTCATCCAGCAATGTGGGATAAAGTCACAAAACCAAGATACTCATTTCCTTCTTTAACCTTTTGTTTCAAGTGACTTAACCACCTTATATGTAGCCTCACATACACAAACACCTAAGTTCAGACACAATGGCATTGTTCAACTTCACTCTTCTCATTATCGTCCTCCGAATCACCCCCGAGCCAAATCAATCCAAGCACTAGATTAGAGTTTTGGTGTAACAGAGTTTGAGTCACCAGTGAAGCAACTATGACTATTTATACGTTACTGAGTTTGTATTGTGCTTGAATTGCACATATATTGTGTTGGTGTGTAACTCCCAGAACAGGGTTAGATAATCAATGTCAGCAGAAACAAATACCAAGTCAGCAGAAACAAATACCACTATGTGGTTACCGGATATCACTTGGAATCGTGTGATCACTTTCCAAAGTAAACTATTCGACCCTAATGCCTGGGTCACACGAATATCTATTTAGGATAAGACCAAATGTAGTTATAGAATTAGGCACAATTCAATAACCCTTGCGCTTATAAGTGTTTATTGTTTTCTGTGTATGTCATGTATGATCAGAGATCCTATTTTATAGGAGATTACTTTTAGCTAGTCAAAATGGAATTATACCCATTGTAGCCATTAGTGGTTACATGACCAATTAAACGTGATTATTATGCAGTTGTAACTGCCACTTGAATAGGTCAAAGCCTGTTACAAGTTAATTCAGTACTAGAAGTGCTTACATAGCACTATCAGTACTTTCATTACACTAGCATTTGAAACATAGCACTATCAGTGGAAACACTGCATATCAGTGGAAACACTGTCTATCAGTACTATCTTAGCATTACCAATACAAACCACTATTTGAGTCAGGGTGTTCAGGGACCTTATGGGTGTACACTCCGTACCTCCTTACCCATTGCAAGGTGTGAACTAATCCCACAAGTGCACTAAATTTTCCCACAATCCTCCCCAAATTTAGTTCACTTCCTTTGCATGAAAAAACAACATTAAACAAAACATGTGCATAAACGAAAATGTCCTGAGGATTGAATTTTTATCTTAGTAAATTACACGTTCAAATATTCGAGAATCGAGGTGTTCTAAGAATTGAACCCTTCAACCCATTTGAATACCTGAAGATAAAATACACACAAGTTTTCAAACACTTACAAGCTCCTGACACTATACAAGCTATGTGTCCATATCCAAATTCATAAATGTTGCAAAAGCTAAAAGTCCAAAAGCATCACGGCGGCAAAACTTCAACATTTACATAGGTGGTTCCTCTTTATTCATGCTCCTGCCAAACACTTTTTCAAAGAAAATTAACCATTAAGAAGTAAAGACTTCATCCTCCTTTCGCAGGTTCGAGCACAACCTTGGGATGTAAATAAAACATGCGCTCCAGTCCAGAATGTTCGACTTTCCAAATTGAACTCAACTCCTAAGTTTCCTTAGGAGGGAGTTGGGTGTCCTAGCATTCAGTGACTAAGTTGGACTTAAACCCATCGCTTCAGCAGACTTTATAACCAAGTCTCTAGCCAAACCCTTCGTCAAGTGATCAGCTAAATTTTATTGATATCTAACAAACTCTATAGATACCACCCCATTCATGATAAGCTCACGAATCATGCTATGTCTGACACCTAAGTGTCTAGACTTACCATTGTACATTTGGCTATAAGCCTTAGCCAATGTAGTTGCACTATCACAATGGATAGAAATAGGTGCTATAGGTTTAGGCCACAATGGAATCTCAAGAAGCAAGTTTTTCAACCTTTCAGCTTCTTTACCAGCAGCTGCTAAAGCGACAAATTCAGATTCCATTGTTGAACTGGTGATGCAAGTTTGTTTCTTGGATGACCAAGAAATTGCACCTCCACCAAGTAGGAATACCCGACCCGGTAGGCGAATTGTTTTCGGTGTTCTTGATCCAACTTGCATCGGTGTATCCTTCCAACACGATGGGTAACAAAGTATATGAGAGACTATAATCCATAGTTCTCTTCAAATACTTGATACCCTCGAGCGCATGCCGGTGATGAGCACTAGGATTACTAGTATACACTGCTCAATTTTCCCCTTTGTAAAACCAATATCGGGCCTTGTACAAGTCATGGCATACATCAAGACCAATTACCTAGAATACTCAAGTGGAGATACTGCCTTGCCATAATTAGGCATCGGCTTCTCACAAGTATCCATAGGTGTACTCACTGGAGTACAATCAAAGTAATTGAATTTTCTCAACACCTTCTAAATATAATAAGGTGAGAGATAGAAATTCTTTTACTTTCATGTTTAATCTTTATACTGAAGGATAACATCGGCCTCTCCCATGTCCTTCATGGAGAACCTTGATGACAAAAATTCCTTTGTCGAGTCAACTGATTTTGGTCGGTGCCAAAGATCAACATGTCATCAACATATAGGCAAATGATGACTCCTTTACAGATTCATCAAATTTGCTATATACACATTTGTCAAGCGGTTAAGAACATAACCACTAGACAAAACCACTTCATCAAATTTTTGATGTCATTGCTTAGGTGCACCTTCAGTCCATACAAAGACTTAATCAGTTTACACACCTTGTTTTCATTACCAGGCATGATGAAGCCCTAAGGTTGGTTCATATAAACCTCTTCTTCCAATTCACCATTTATGAAAGTTGTCTTCACATCCATCTGATGAATAATCAGATTGTGAATAGATGCCAAGGCAATCAGCAGTCTTTTGGTAGTGATACGAGCCACAAGGGGCAAAAAGTATCAAAGTAGTCTATCCCTGACTTTTGTTTAAAGCCCTGAATGACTAGTCTAGCCTTGAACTTTTCAATAATTCCATCTACCTTCATTTTCCTTTTGAAAATCCATTTGCAACCCAAAGGTTTGCAACCAGGTGGTAGATCAACCAACACCTAAGTGTTGTTGCCCATGATGGAATCCATCTCATCATTGATTGCTTCTTTCCAGAAAGCAATATCGGGACTTCATTGCTTCTTCAAATGTCTTGGGATCATCCTCAACAATGAAGCAATAAGAGTATTGGTCTGAGACCTCATCTCTGGTTCCTTCAACTAAGTATAGTTGAACCTCAGGTCCAAATGACTTTGGAGTCCTGACTCTTTTGCTTTTCCTAGCAGCAGGTTCAGGTTGTTGAACCACAACCTCATCGAGGGACCAGCGAGGGTTCATCATCAGGGACCTCTGATACACTAGTGTCATGAGTTCCATTAGGAATCCTCATACTTGGTCTAGGGACTGATGAAAATCTATTATCATCAAAGTTTGCATCCCCTGATTCAATTATGGTGTTAATTGAAACATATTCATTAGGTTCAATAACGTAGAACCTAAAAGCCTTGGAATGCTCAGCATATCCAACAAAGATGCAATCATTGCCTCTTTCACCCAAAGTTTTCAACTTTGGATCAGGGAGTCTTACAACAGCCCTACAACCCAAAACCATGAGATAGTTAAGGTTGGGTTTCCTTTTAGTCCAGAGTTCATAAGGGGTAACCTTGTTCCTTTTGTTGGGTACCTATTTAATAAATAGCAAGTTGTTAACATAGCTTCACCCCAGAACCCTTGACTCGATCTGAATAGGACAACATGGAATTAACTATCTCCTTGACACCATGTTTTTCCTTTCGAAATACTATTTTCTTTGAGGAGTATAAAGGCGATCGTTTCATGGATAATACCAACAGACTGAAAATACTGAGTATCCATGTACTCACCTCCCCTATCAGTCCTTAATCTTTTGATCAAAGACCCAAGTTGTAATTCAACTTCGGTTTTAAACACTTTGAATTTATCTAATGCTTCATCCTTAGTATGCAAAAGATAGACATAACAAAACGTAGAAGCATCATCAATAAATGTCACAAAGTACTTCTTATTCCCCAAAGAAGGAGTGGAATGCAAATCACACAGTCCTGTGTATTAGCTCAAGAGCTTAGTCTCACGACTAACACACTGAAAAGGTTTCTTGGTTATCTTGGTCAACATGCAAGTTTTACACTTTTCAGTGTCCATGTCAAATGCTGGGATCAACCCATCCTTAGACATATCTTGCATTCTCTTATAGTGTACATGGCCAAGTCTAGCATGCCAAAGGGTAGAGTCAGTCATGTCAGTGGTGATCACAAAGGCTGAATTTACACTATCAGTGGTAATATTAAGCCTGAACATTTGATTACACAAATAACCAAAACCAATAAAAACACCCATTCTTAGAGAGAACAAATTTATCAGATTCAATAACTTGTTTATATCCATGATTATTCAAAACACTACTTGAAACCAAGTTCTTCCTGATATCAGGAACATGAATAACATCAAACAAAGTAACAATCTTTCCAGAACTAAATCTAAGATCTACACAACCACGACCATGCACCAAGGCTGTTGACTCATTTTCCATGTGAAGAATAGAACCATCATTCGGTGACTCATAAGTCTTGAACCAGCTTCTATCTTTACACACATGAACTGTTGCACGAGAGTCAACCCACCACGCAACATCATCATCCTGCACATAATAAGATTCAAATACATATGTAACATAATAAATCTGAAAAGATTTATTAAACATATTCGGCCTTTCGGTGAGTTGGTTGAACGCCACTCCACGAACCATTAGTGCCCGATCCATTGGTTTTACCACCAACTTTAACACCCTTGCAGTCCCTTTTAATGTGACCAGTTTTGCCACATTTCCAACAAGTAGGTGTTGCCTTCTTGTTAGGATCTGCCCTTGTGTTGTTATGATATATACGTTTGCCTTTGTTGTCATTCTACCTGGTGGAGTTGTTATGCTCCACCATGTTGTCATCCGTAGATAATTTCAACTTATATGCATTAGTAAGCTTATCGAGATTTGCAAATGCTTGCTCGCCCTCTATGCTTGCTCGCCGTTTTTCAAATGAATGTTGGTAGGTATATCTACCGAGCATTGTTGTGTTTCATCATTTAGCAGGGATGTGCAAATGAACCGGCGAGCAAAGCCAGTTTGCTCGCTTTGTCGATTTTTGTAAAACGGAATCCGATGGTTCATTTTGGTAATGCTTGATGTATAGTGTTCATTTAAAAAATGACACTTCAGAAAATGTGACGATGCATGACATAATCACCTGGTGAAGAAAATGGGAGCTTGTTTTCTAGTGAAGCAAACAGAAGCTTGTTCTCACGTGAAGTAAGCGGGAGCTTGTTTTCTAGTGGAATATGACTGGAATTTAGTTTCTTTGATGGACGTACGTAGACATGCAAGGTGTTTCCTGGCCCATACACTCTGTTTCATCAGTGGCTGCTAAAGAACCAATATCAATGTTGAAAGCAGAAGTTGGATTCTCGACTGAATACAATCTTTTCCTCAATAACTTCTATCTGCACTTCCATCCTCCTCATACACCGTTCAAATCCATAGATTTTTAAGCTTCTTAGCGAAACTACTTCCTTCCTGAAATGATGTCACATTTATATTTCTTTTTTCATTTTCCTTTCCATCTCTGGAAAGAGTCAATTCAGACTCAATTTCATTCTAACGACGCCTAAGCATTTCAACTTCCTCCTGCTGTTCGAATATCTTCTCCATTTTCTGAAATTCTTTTATATTTTTCTCCAATTCTATCTTCAACATATTTGTTCGCTCATTTACTTTCATGTTAATCTCTTCCTCACTCTTCTTCTCTTCCGCTTCTTTTTAAAAAAAGTTGTATATGAGCTTCATTATCTTCTTCTCTCTTATTATCTTCATAGCTGCAATCTTTGATCCCAAAAACACATCTGATGAAGACGAATCACCTGCCTTGATTGGTGTATGAGGTCCACGCACAACGCATTTGGCTCTCACTCCATACTCCAATGTTGATATGGTCTTAGGCATTTTCTTGGGATCTGGGCTCGCATACAAAATCATAAGAATCTTTGAATTGTCATCTTCAACTGAATTTTGTTCTCAAAATATAGACATATAAAGAATTTAGCCACACCAAATCTATCACAATAGGATGTTAACATTTGACATCGAGAGATGAAAGTATCTGCACACGCCTTTCATAATCTGTTGAAATAATAAGGAAATTAACGTGCATTTTAGCTTCAAACCCAGTGTGACCAGCTATTTTTTCAGACCCAGCCATGTCGGCGCCAATAGGTGTCCACCCACAGTTGAAACATCAAGAATAATTTGCACCAATTTGTCCCGCACTCTCCCGTATCCAAGAAAAACTCACACTCGACATGTGTGTAATGATTTTTTTTCTATGACATTGCTACAAGATACAACTAAATTTTGTTCATTGGGACAAGAAAGTGTTATTTTGTGACCAAGCATATGACATTCCATGTAACATTAAAATACGTGGCAACATGTCAAACTACCGTTTTATTTGTACCTGTGTCATTTAGATTACATTCATCACTCATTTGCCACGTAATACATCATAACTGCATATCAAGAGATTCAATATGAATCGTATGAACATGTTATGTTTTTCAATTCATTAAGCTATATCGAAACTACGTAAACAAAAAACAATAAGTTCAACTACGGTATAAAAGAAAAAAAACAACAAAACTTAAAGCAAATTAAAAATCCACTATGACCTTGTTGGAGAGATATATATATTTATATCGAATTATGTTTAACATGTCCATAATTCAAATTATAAAATGCTCAAGTCTTTGTTCGATCATCTATGTGGGATAAACTCATGTGGTTCTTCAGACTTTTGTTTCATGTGACTTGAACACCTCATCTCACCACATTGTCATTGCTCCGCTTCATTCTCCTTATCATCCTTCACCGAGTCATTACCGTGCCAACTCAACCCAAACACGCACTCCTCACGTTCATCTCACCACAATGTCATTGTTATCTCGCACATGACTCCTCACGTTCATCTCACCACAATGTCATTTTTATCTCGCACAAGAAAATTATGATAGATTTATTTTGTGACCAAAGATATGTAAATGACATTCCATGTAACACGGAATTACGTGGCAACATGTCAAATTGAGATTAACATTTTATTTGTAAATTAATATTTAATTATGTAAGTGATACTCGTACAAGAAAATTATGCATATATTAGTAGTAGGTTACTTGGATATTATGATTAGGTTGATTAAAAAATCGCATGTTAATAAATATACCTTAAAGTCTTATACTATTTGACTGTTTGTTAAACTCTAAAACAAAATAGATTCGATGACATTCTTGTTTGAAACCAGGTAACACATTTCACTTTACAGTTTTAATTTTGGCAAAAAAATTAACTAACCTAGCTTATTATATAATGGGGTTCGTTGTGGCTCGCATATAAAAATATAAACCATTGCTAAAGACGTCTTAGAACACCTAAAAGACAAACAAAGTTGTTTGTCATGCATAAATTCTTAAGCTTAAGTTTAGTCGATATGCTAAATTCAAGTGACATAAACGGAAAATAGGTGAATAAACCGAAGAAGTAAAACACAAAAATTGAGACCACAAAATAAATACTCCCTTAATCCCATATTAAATGTCCAGTTTGGATTTTCTAAGTCTTTCTTTCTTAACTTTGATCATAAATATTTTTGGTTGTGTTATATAATATTTGATGCAAAATATATGAATAAATTGAATTTTAAATGTATTTCCACTACATATTATTTTTATCTAATAATATATAACACAATAAAAAATATTTAAGATCAAAATTGTAAAAAAAAATACTTAAAAAGTCAAACCTAGACATTTAATATAAAAGTTGAAGGCTTAGCCTTTTTCCATAAAAAAAACCAAATGGCCCAATTCCCATAGCAAATCGTTTAATACAAGTTATCTGAGTTAATTTATTTAGTTCAACTATTTTAGCCTTACTTATATAGTGATATAGAGTTTATTCACCGATCCATGTGAGATAAAGTCAGAAAACCAAAACACTTCTTCTTCCTCAAACTCTCCACCCTCACAGCCTCACCCGCGCACACAAACACTCTACTCTATTTCACGTCGTCAGTGTCTCAGCAACATGCCGCCAAACTCGATCGGTATGCTCACTTAACTTCACATACTCTCAACACATTCCAAGAAACTCACTCGTCACATTCTTTTGAAAACATTAAATCAACCATAATTCATGGCATACCATGTCATATTAAGAACAAACTAAAAATTCCAGTAAGAGAATGAAAACAACACAAATTATTAGTATAAAACTTTAAACATATATTTTACTAAATATCCAAAGTGAGTTTATGGAAATGCACCGCCACAACACTCTTTACATTGACTAAATCAATAGGTCTTTGTATTAAAAACCTAACACTTCTTTTAAACAAGCTATCATATTCAAACAAAACTGACTTGGATACTTCAAAAGATAATATTGAGTTGTAATGTTCTTTTCTAGTAGTTAATTAGGAGGAAGTGACATTAACTTCAACCTAGTAAGTATTGATGTTCCTTCCACATGGAAGGTAATAACAAGGATTGATTATTGGCTAAGATAACTAGATTTTCCACTTTAGTATGATTAGAGTTGCAAGTATCGACTTTAGCTTCATTAGAGGTATGGTCATGTTAGAGATTCTCGGTCACTGGTTAAGCAAGTGAAAACTGAAGATCATAGAGTGGTGCTTTCTGATTCATCAGTTGACTATTTAACGTATGTTTATTGTCGATAACAACCAAATCAGGTTCACGTTTACATTTCTTATCACTAGTTTGGTGGTTTGGTAAACTAACAGGCTCACTAATACATATTATACTTCTCTTTAGCATTTTTACAAATCTCCGCGATTTTATTAAACTACTACGCATACCCAATTAGCACATCACACAGATATCGGAGGTGTTGGATAAGCTTATCCATAAAAGCCTATGGTTTTAGCATAAATCCGTATGTAAGGGTTTTTATCCCGAGGTTCTTATGTTATTTAATCTTGATTACATTACAAGAAGTTGTTAGACAAATTTATTATAATTTGTTATTATGTTATCTAAAATACAAAAATGCTATATGTTTGGTACGAAAATACAAGTAAACAAAAGGAAATGATTATTCTAATGAGACGTTTTATATATTTAATAAGCTATAGTCAAATAAACATTAAAAAATAAGATATACACAAAAAGTTCGAACTTTAGAATCACCAGATTTACTTTATAGTTAATATTATCTTGTGATTCAAAACCCGAACTTATAATGCATTCATAGCCTTACTTATAAACTCCTACAGTATATGCTCATCCAACAATGTGGGATACAGTTACAAAACCAACATACTCATTACATTTCAACCTTTTGTTTCAAGTGACTTAACCACCATATTCATAGCCACACATACACAAACACCTCAGTTCACACATTTTGTCATAGTTCCTCTTCACTCTTCTCATTATCAGTCTCCGAATTACCCACGAGCCAACTTAATCCAAGCACTAGATTGGAGTTTTGATGTAGCGTATTTGAGTCACCAGTGAAGCAACTATGACTCTTTATACGTTATTGTGTTTGTATTTGCTTGAATTGCACATATATTGTTAACACTATTAAAAACTTTTTTAAGCTGTTTTTATGCACTCTCGGTAAGAAAATAAATTCACATTTGTTCGCTCATTCACTTTCATGTTAATCTCCTCGTCGCCCTTCTTCTCTTCCACTTCTGCAAGTTGAGCCATCAAACCTGCAATCTCTTCTTCTTTTTTTATATAGTTATTTATGAGCTTCATTATTCTCCTTTTCTCTTATTATATTATTCTCCAATTGCAGCTTGCAAATGAACTGATTCATAGCTGCAATACATGATCCCAAAACCACATCTTATGAAGAAGAATAACCTGCATTGATTGGTGTATGAGGTCAACGCACAATGCATTTGGCTTACGCACCATACTCCTATGTTGATATGGTCTTACGCAATTCCTAGGGATATGGGCTGGCACACAAAATCATCGGAATCTTTGAATTGTCATCTTCAAATGAATCATGTTCTCAGCATAAAGGCATATACAGAATTTTGCCATACTAAATCTAGCAATATACATTACCCTTGGCAAAATGGTTCAAGTTCCGTCTATGGTTGTTGTATTAACTATTTTTCAAATAATATTGGCCGCAATAACTAAAACGAGAATGAACTCTAATGTTCATCAAATAAATGACAAAGGAGCCTTCGAAGACTATGTATGCAATTTCGCCAAAGCTAAATAGACAATTTTCAATTCAGTGACTTAGAGCACTCTCATCCCTAACGCCCTAGGATTATGGGGCTTTTAACGCCGTTAATGGCATTATACCGATGGAAGAGGAGCAGGTTAACGCCGTTGGTCCCTAGCCGTTGTCCTCTAACGCGTTATCGTATTGAAACAAAAAATAAAAACAAAAATTCAAAAAATTTTCATATTTAGTCCCTCTAACGGCTACTAGCCGTTAACTTTTAAAAAAAAAATTCATTTCAGGTCCCTAACGGCTAGAATTGAAAAAAAAAAATTCAAAAACCTTTTTACCACTATAAATACACAATCAAAACACCATTTTATTCACACTTCCACTTCTAAATCCTCTCAATACTCTCAATCTTTCAACTTCAATTAAGCGCAAAAAAAAAACAATGTCGGGAAGCAACGACGATACTTTCTTCAATCTTCTCAATGATGGGTGGAATCCTCAAACCGGGTTCATCATCTAACCCGAACGTTGGTTCATCTTCAAACCCCAACCTACTAGGCTTATCAAGCCAAGAAATGTGGCAACAACAACAAACATTATTGTTTTGGCAACAACAAAACCAACAAAGCACCTTAAACTCCAACTTTCAAAACCTACAATTCACACAACAGTCACAACGATCACAAACTGAAACACAAGATGTCATTGAGACACCCACATCTCCACCAAAAAAGGAAAAGGTCGTATTAGCGAAAATCAAAAAATCCAAAGACCCCGAGCCGAACCAATTGATTCGATGAGGAGGTCGGCTTACCAATTGTTGGAATTCGGCCAGGGAAGCATTACTTGCAAGGTGTTACATAGCTGTCTCGGAGGATCCAAAAGTTGGAAAGTGCCAACCTAGAGATACGTTTTGGTATCGGGTCAGAAATGAGTTCAATAGACTCAACTTTCAACGGCATACCAAGGACATGATGTCAAGCAAATGGACAACGTTGAACATGATATGCACAAAGTTCAACTCTTGTTACGTACGTGCGCAAAGGGATCAACGAAGCGGTGAAAGTGAGGTGGATGTGATGAAACGGGCAAAGCAATGGTATCGTGAGGAAAACAGAGGAGAACTGTTTGGTCTCGATGGCGCTTGGGATGTTTTCGCGTCATTATAAGAAGTGGGAGGCGAAACGGCGAGATCAAGCCAAACAAACGAGGCTTTGTTTGGTAATGATGAACAACCGCCCCATGGGAAAAGCGTGCTACCAAGAAAGCAAGATCCAGAGACTACAACAAGTCTTTGGGGAACAAGCACTGGAGGAACGAGCTCGTCGACTTATTTCACGAAACTATGGCAAACGAGTTTCGTATGAACGAGAAGTCTCAAGAAGCGTGTCGGGCCCAGCGGAAGAGATCTCACATTAACAAGGTTGGAAGAGATCAAGTTTTTGATGACGTCTCTTGATGGCCAAGATCCAATGGTTGTGCGATGGATCAATGACGAAAAAGATCGAATCATCGCAAAATATAACTTGAAACCTCGTCAGTAGATCGTATTTCCTTTAATTTGTTGTAACGTTTTATTTGAAGTGTGTTTTTTTTTTCGTTGTAATCTTGTATTGTAATATATTTTTAGTTTTAATGAAATGTTTGTTTTAGTTTAATAAATGAAGTGTTTGTTTTAGTTTAGGGGTTGAAATTGAAAATATGAAATATTATTGGTGTTATGGTGTTATTGGGATGTTATGGTTGTGAGTGTTTTTTGGGGATGTTAATGTTAAATGTTAAAGCTGATGTGGCGCTGGCGTGGACGGTGTTATTGGTGTTATGGTGTTATGGATGTGAGTGCTCTTATTGTTAGAAAAGTGGTTAATGGTGTGATGATAATATCAGAAAATCCATTTAAGTTGTGTTCATGTTCACTTTTCAAATAAAGATAGAATAATTCTAAGGTTATAGATATATCAGTTTGATATTGATAGAAAAACAAGAAAAACGGGTAATTTATTTGAAGTAACAACATGGGACGCTACCTTTTGATCTTCGTGTCTTGTCATGCTTAAAATCATGGACGAAATTATGTAGGGGCAGGGAAGCCCCCTTCAAAAAAAAAATTTGTGGCATATAGTGTAAATATTATAGATTTTAGAGGTAATTTAATTGATGTTTGAAACAAATCTCCGATTCGGCCTCTTAAAATAATTTCGGCCCCTCAAAAAAAATGTTCAAGTTCCTTATATGCATGAAATGATATTAGCTCAACCTAGTATGCAATAACATCTGCTAACTCGTGTCCAATAAAAAAAAAGTAAAAATATTGTAATTCGTATCCACAAAAGGAGGAGGAAAAAAAAAGAAAAAAACTCATTAAGTAAAACAAACAATATTGTGCTTGTATATTGCTTTCATATCATCTTAATTATGTAATTAGAGTTTGTTTATCCATCTATGTGGGATAAGGTCACAAAACCAAAACTCTTCTCCTTCTTCAAGCTTTTGTTTACCACCATGGACATCTCCACCCTCACACCTTCGCCTATACACACAAACACCTCATTTCAGCCATAAGGCCATAATGTCGTTGTTTGATTTCACCCTCGCCTATATGTACTCTCGTTACATTCCAACAAACTCGATCACCGGTCACATTTCTTTATAAATACTAACAAGAGCAACCATGAATCGTGACATATATACCCGGTCATATGAAACTAGCCAAAGATTCGAATAAGGTGATGATAACAACATATATAAATTATTAGTGGTACTTTCCCTCGTAAGTTAGTTAATATTAAGAAAATGTATGTACGGCCACAACAGTCTTTGCAATGACTAACCCGTTCGAGACAAATAGAAACATTACATCTGTGTGGTATCATATATATGAATTGTGGTTCCTCTTACGTGATTTCAATGTTAAAGAAGTGGAAGATTCATGATCAACATGCATTTTAACTCTAACGACTAAAAACACCAGGTGGCCGAGCCGTGACACAGCTGGGAATGCCATGGCGCGGGTTTCAAAATCCTACTAAGAAACTTTCCGCACGGGATCGATATCTATTTTGCTGCAAAGTGGGAGGCTAACAGAGACTCGATTGCCTCCAAGCAAAGTGTTTACATTTACGACTCTTTATCTAGATAGTATTGTTATGGTGTGCCATATTGAGCTAGCTTTTGTTTTTGGTTCGTTTTATGGCGTGGTAAACTTTAATGGGGCTTCCCAATATACATAAAATATTTCGAGGTATAACACGTACTAAAAAATACATTAGTTCAAGACACAAAGAGATATATAGCATATGATCAGTCGTGTACTTGTGTGACTGTGTGAGAATGATTTGTTTTACAATGTGTACACACGACTTTAAAAGAAGTCATTGACTTGTGAGCTTTGTATTGTGTTCTTTTATATTGGTGTTCACTGTTCCTTCCTAATGGAAGGGAAAAAATAGGATAAATAACTAGCTTAGATAACTAGAGAATCTAAAGTTAGTATGATAATTAGAGTTGCAAGTCGACTTTAGCTTCATTGGTTATTGGTTAATTAGCAACTATAGGTTCTGTGAAAACCGAAGATCATTGGGGATTCTGGATCTCATCGTCAATTGACTATTTAACGTATGTTTATATATAATAACGACGTGGTTTGCTCACATATGTAATAAAGGTTTCTGATAATTACATTTATAAACTAAAGTCTGAATAAAATGTCATGTAGTAAAGTGTTTCTTTATACACCGGAAAATGCATAACTATTAAGCTCAAAATAGAGTTTTGGATAAAATGTCAAAAACTCGGTAAATATATTACTTTAAAAAACGTTTAAGTACAAATGATATGGGTGAATCTCATATCTCAGCCCGTTACATAAGCGGAAAACTTATATAACAAGATACTTCATATTCTCTATACAAGAAAATAAACCACTACTCAGCTCAAATGATAACATTAGACTCCTATGAAAACAAAATTACTTTCTACCAAGGTATTGGAGCTTGATACCATACATGTCATAATAAGCATCCAAAATTGAGTTTGTGTTAGCTTATCTAATGGGGAAAAATTGATTTCATAAGCTTATCTTTTTGAGATTATGATCTTATCCGCTTGTGCTTATGTGTTAATAAAGTTTATTAGCTCATGAGTCTACGACATGTGCTTATTAGCGCTTATCAAATTTGATTTAAAAAATACGGCCAAGAAGTAAACTATAACAAGAACTCCCTAAACTTATTCAAATATCCTCTAGATTTACAATCTCTTAAGTTATACTCATCATCCATTTAATTTCTCACTTTTGCCATTGTTAGATATCAAAGAAATTAAACATGAGTTTTATAGGAATACTGTACATTTTTTCTTAGGGGAAATCATTGCTGCTGCAAACAGCATGTATAATATCTGCTGCAAGGCTTATAAGGAGGGACCAAACATGCAAATTAGAAAATAATGAAGGGTATAAGTACATAAAAATGTAAGTTGCAAACTTTTTTTTGACTTGCAGCAGATATGATACATGCTATTTGCGTGACAGCAATGATTTCCCCTTTTTCTTATAGAAAAAGCTATCCGATTCTCTCTTTTGCCACAATAAGATTTCAAAGAAATTAAATTAACTTGAGATTTTTTAGATATACATATTTTTTATATATTAAGCTAGATCTGAATAAAACTAATGAAAAACAGTAAAATAAATTATAGATGTTCAAAAGTAAGACTAAAGAAAATAAAAATGTAAATAAAACTAGTAATTATAAAAATAAAACTAATGGAAAACAACAAAATAAATCGTAGATGTTCAAAAGTAAGACTAAAGTAAATAAAACTAGTAATTATAAAAATAAAACTAATGGAAAACAGCAAAATAAATCGTAGATGTTTAAAAGTAAGACTAAAGTAAATAAAAATGTAAAACTAGTAAAAATAATAGGCTTGAGTTTATTTAATATGGTAAAAAAAAAGTAATAATAATAAGCTTAAGCTTATTTAACATGGTAAAAAAGAAGCATTACCGAATGCACGTTTTAGAAAAATTTATAGATAAATAAGTGCATTCCACTAAAACATATTACAAAACCAAAACTCATTTCACCATAAAACTTTCTTCAAGCTTTTGTTTCAAAGTGGCTTAACGACCACATCTCCACCTTCGCTAACACACATACAAACAACAATGTCATTATCCATCATCACTCTCCTCATCATCCTTACACTGCACCTATCCACAACTGAATCAACCATAACACATCACTCTTACTCTTTCACATGGATTAGCGTCACATGTGACGTCACCAACACCACCACTCTGTCTGACACCTTCCGCTAAACACGATCAAACTCAATGGTGTTCATTGTTCCTTCCTAATGTAAGTGAGGTTTAGGGAGGATCCATTTTAATATGATTAGAATTGCAAAATCGACTTTACCTTCATCGGGTTAAGCAACTATAGGTTGGGTGAAAGACTCAACGATGTTCTTTTTTTTTTTTTTTTTTCTTTGGGGGCCGGGCGGGGTATCTTCATCTTTAACTTGACGTATGTTTAATGTTGATCGATAACAACAAACTCAAGTTCATGTTTACATTTTTTTATCTCTATTTTTGTGGTCTTGCAGATACTCCATCCGTCTCAAATTTTATGTTCATTTTGACTTTTTAAATCAAACTTTGACATTAAATATTTTTATTTGAATTATATAATACTTATGCCTTTTGAATGACATGGTTGATATATACCAGGGGAAGTACGGCTAGTCATTTATTTGAATCTTTGGATTTTTTGTTTTCATATAACCAGGCATATATCTCATGATTTACCCGTGATGGATTCGTATTTTTGATGAAATCTTGGCTTAATTTTACTTGTGGTTGTGAGATTCATGGTTGCTTTTCTTAATACAACTTCAAGGAATGTGACCGGTAACTTTATTGGAGTGACCAGTCCATGTACAGAGTGAGTTTGATAAACATAATGACGCTAAGACCAATTAAGCTTGTTTGCCTAAAGTTACTACTACTTTTTATTTTCAACGACTAGTTCTTTCTACGAGTACTCATCAACCAATAAGATTTTATCCTTATACTTTTTTAAGTATTTTGACTGGTGGAAAGTAAAGTTGAGACAATTATCTTGAGACATCTCAAAACGAATAAGGGAATTAAAATTTTGAGAAGGAAGAATTATCATTTTAAATGAAGTCCAATACAAGAAATGTTTATGTTTTGACGTATAAGCTTCTCAGACATAATGTACCAATATGGTTTTTCAAAAGTTGATAACCAGTTAAGCATTAGCAAATAATAGGCGAATACACATCTAAAATACTGTACCCATTTGTGTTTAATTTCTTCCAAGACCTACATCAGTTGTGATTTCGTAGTGCAAACCAAACGTCTTGTAACTTTTTTAGCTTTTGAGCATCTTCATTCAATGGTTTTTGGTTTTTTATATGAATGTTCATAATGATATGGAGGCGAGGTGGGGGAATGAATCCACTAAAAGGAAAAACAAAAATAAGAAGAAATGAGAAAATGGTTTTGGCCACACATTTCAAATGTAGAAGGAGAATTTAATTGGAGATGCATATCTTTTTATAGATGCATTTAAAATGTGCGGTTGCGATTATTTCTCATCCTTATCATTTTACTTTTATTTCTTATTTGATCCTTAGTCTGTGAGGTGACTTCAAACATATATATGAACCATGATACCACTAGACCAAAAGCCTAAGATTCCATAGCTTTTGATACGCTATTCCGATCATGATTTTCCCCTAGAGGGAAAGGCCCTTCCCTTATTGGGCCTTTTGGGCCACCTATCTTTTTTTAAAATCCAATAAGAGTTCAATTATTGACCTATATAAGTTTAAAAAATAATCCAATAAGAGTAGTTTGTGTTAGACTATTAGAATTAGGATTAGTATGTAAGTTTGTATATATTGAATAACACGAAACCCTTGTCCGTCAAGGGTTAAAACAACTAACCACTATATGCGATAAACCAGGAAGCCCCATCGGCAAACCTCGCCTATAAAAAGGGCTCTAATACCCATACAAGGTAGAACAACTTTTTCTCTCATAATTCCAAACATACTATTACTTTCCCTCTCAAGAATGCATACTTACTCTCACGCCGGAGTCTAATCGTGAGGTCCGTCCCCATGGTAAGACTAATGGTTTACCTTTCATGTGCAGAGATCTCATCCAAATCACTTGAATTAGTACAAGATCAATCGACCAAAGGCTTGCCGGCCCAGCCCAGTAAGCTACGTCCAGACTTTTTCGTTACCTATCGCACAAATTGTACTAACAAATCATTTAATATATGATCACCTTATTTGAATATTTGGTTGGTTCTTCCTATGATCACGTACATCACCAATCATGGTTGCTTTTGTTAATATATTTTGAGGGATGTGACCGGTGAGTTTAATGGTGTTTGGTGGGATGGTGTCGAAGAGAGCGATGATGGATATTGTGTTCTTTTTAGTGTGTGTAAGTGAGGCTGTAAAGGTGGAGACATAGTCGTTAAGCCATTTTGAAACAAAAGCTAAAAGAAGGCATGAAGGTGACTGAGTTTTAGTTTGTGATTGTCCCACATCGATTAATATCTAAACTTTGGAGCAATATATGAATAGGATTATGATTATATAAATTAAAGTCTTCATGGGAATTTACTTATAAAATTCTTTATTACGTGAATTTCTTGGATGACTTTTTTATTTTATAGTTAGATCGGATAACTATTATGGTTAGAGTGGAGGTGGTCTCGTCAAATTAGATAATACTATTAGTTTCCCCATTATACTAATAAAATTCTTTAATACATGTACTTTGTAAATGTTACCTTATTATTATTATTATTAGTATTATTATTATTATTATTATTTATTTATTTATTATTATTATTATTATTATTATTATTATAAACATCACTTTATTGTAAAATTAAAAAATTTAAAAGGAATTAGTGGAAAGCCAAGATACCCACTCCTTTAACTATTGCAAAGTTAATCTTACTAAGAATATGAGCAGCAGCGCATGCCCCGGTGTCTTGATTCATAGAGAACTTTTGGATTCGTTTCAGTAAGGTCACCGCATCCTTCTCAAGTTTTCCAAAAGAAGAAAATGAGAAAGGTAAAAAAGTAAAAACCATACCTATTATTATTATTATTATTATTATTATTATTATTATTATTATTATTATTATAAATCAACACTTTATTAAAAACTCATGGGGGTTACAAAAAATTAGTGGGAAGCCGAGAATATGGCCCCACACCTTATTATTATTATTATTATTATTATTATTATTATTATTATTATTTTATAAATCATCACTTTTTTATTATTATTATTATTATTATTATTATTATTATTATTATTATTATTATTATTATTATTATAGTCTTACTTTTAAACATCTACGGTTTGTTTGACTGTTTTCCATTTATTTAATAAGGATCTAGCTTATTGTATACGAAAATATGCATTTTTATAGAAACTCATGTTACAATAATTTCTTTGACATCTATGAAAAAAGTGCATGTTATGAATAAATAAACATGTTACTACTTTACTTCCTTATGGACACGGTTTAAGTTAAATATAATGTGAAACAAATTGGTGCAAATTTTTCTTGATGCTCAAACAGCGAGTGGACGCCTAATGGTTGTCGACATAGTTGGGTCTCAAAATATAATAGAACGTGGTCAAACTGGATTTGAAGATAAAATGCAGGTAAGCATCCTTATTATTTCTACATTAGCGTATTGCAGATTCTTTCATCTCTCGATGTTAACCGATAACATAAGTAAATAACATCCTATGGTGATAGATTTAGTGTGGCTAAATTGGGTATATGTCTATATGTTGATGATTGTACAATAATTCGAACGATCAGGTCTTCGATGGTGATCGAATGGTATGAGGGGTGGTATGCTTGCGCCAAACTTGTAGCCAATCTACAATAAGAAATAATTGACACTTCGTTAAGTGATTGCGCAGGGGTTGTACCCTGCGAACCACCTCCGACGTGAGAGTAAGTATGTGATATGTGTTGTAAGAAATATGGAGTATGTGAAATACTGTGTTGAGTGAACATACCATTGAAATGACTCGTCCAACCTATTTATAGGTGAAGAAATAAGCTTGGAGAGTGTTAGCACATGTTTAGGAGATCATAAGTCCCATGATTTGTGGTAACCGCTAGGGCTTCATCCTCACTCTCTCTATCTTGGCGGGAAAGCTAAGAGATAGTGGGAATGTGGGGGAAGACCAAGTCAAGGTTCTCCTTTATCTTGGTGCTTTCAAGAGAAGACTCCGAAGGGCATAGGCCTTCGGCTGGCGAATTCCCAATTAGTAACCATGTCAATGATGAATGATTTTTCATACAAGAACTTATGAAGAAAGACTTGGGTCTTAAATGCAAATTCGAGGTAGAAGGGGTCCCGACTTGTCGGAGATGCGTCATCAAGCCCCGGTCAAAAGTTATATGCGAACAAGAAATATTGCTACGACTCAGAAATAGACACGAAACCTCCCTTCGTCACAAAAGCGAGCGAAGATAAAAAAAGTCTAGAAACTATTGACCGTAATTAATGCTTGTTGTTATCCTAACTACCCCTTTCCTCGGTAAAATAAAAAAATGACTTTTGAAATTTAAAAGGATTTGAAATCAGGAGGTTAGGGATAACTTAGGACGATGTAGGGCAGAGATTCAACATGTGTGTGGGTATTTAAAGTCAAAAAGCATTAAAACCCTAACACCATTTTATCTCACGCCCAATTTTTCACCTACTAAATCTCCTTCCGATCAAGCTTTCGAACAAACAGGTAAAGTATTCCTTCGTATCTGTTACGTTTTCAAATACTTTATTATCGATTTAAAAGGATCAATGTCTACAAATAAGAAATTTGTAATTAAACAACAAGGTTGCACCTTGACTAGGGAGGAGCTTAAAGCATTCTTCACTGATTATCCAATTCCCAAAGAGCATAAAATCATGTTACCTAGTAAAAATCAAGGTATTTTTTATGCCCCAAAAAACTATGTAGGCTTATACACCCATGCATTCACCACCTCCAACCTTATGATACCCTTGCACCCTTTGATTTTAGAACTCCTCGATTATGAGGTGCACATATCTAGGTTTAACCCTTTGGCCTAGCCAAGCTTCGACATACATTGTAATGTGTAGGAAGCATGGGTTTGAACCATCATTAAGCTGTGTAGAGGGTTTCTGAACTTGTACCCTCGAGGTGATTGGTTGACATTGGCAAAGAGGGGTGAGAGGGATGTGCCCATTCTCATAGATAGGCCATTTACAAACATCAGGAATTGGAAAGGAAAATTCTTTTATATCCAAAATACCATTATTCCTCCAACTTTCCCTGCATTGTTAAACCCAGAGTTTCAATATGATGAAAAAAGATTCAATGATCCCTTGCCCTACACTGTGAGGATGAATCCTTTGTATCAGCGTTTGGCTCATCATCCAGCTGATTTTCAAACATTCCCTGAGCCAATTCTTTTCATGGTTTGGTCTTGAAAATTTGGGAGGATCTCCTTTGGTTCTGAGATTATTTGTGATGGAGAAAGTATGTATTTTTTTTATTAAAATAAGAGATAAAAACTTATCTTTCTGATATTCATCTTATTTGTTCCTTTGCGCAGAAATGTCATTCAGAAACTTGGTGGTTGCTGGTGGTGCAAAGGAGGTCAGCTTCATTCCGAAGGATCCCTAGGAGATGAGCTATGGTGTGGGTGATAACGCTACACGCGTCGTTCGGGGTCAAAGGAACTTCCTTTTCGTCGAGCAAGTTTTTCAACGCCCTAGGTAGTGAACCTAATCGTTGTAGTGTAGTATTAGGGTAAGCCCGCGGAATTGATATGGATTCTCTCTAAGGGAATAGGAATGCTAGTGAGAAGTTACTACGCTAAGGTTGGGGTTGAGGAAGATTATTTTTATCTTTTTTATGTTTTTAGGAAATGGAAAGGTACGAATCTTGGGGTTTGAGTTTGGGGGGTTGGTATTTCTACCGATTACTTCTACTTTATCTAATTATCTAAACTAAGGTGTATGTAGTCTATGTCTAATTATTGTGTGCTCGTATGATGATTTAAAGATGTGTTTACTTAGGTTTTATTACTCTTTAATTATCTCCTATTGATGTTTGAATTGTCACGTCCTTATTCTTAATCGGCGTTGTGTCGAGATGTAGGGTATGCGTTTATCCCTAACTCTTTGAAACTACCAAAGGTTAATGACTACAAAATCTCTAGGATTTATAAACTTATCACTAAGGTACTCTTCGGATGGTTTAGTCTACAATGACTCTAGGTACTATAAGCTAAGGTTCACAAAGATTAATCAAGCATTAAATACACAACGGATGACCTATGCAAATACTAGATCATTAACAATTAAGATAAGAGACAACCAATCAATATTCAATAATCAAGTTTCATATTCCCTAAGCAAACACACAAGTAAATTAGCCGGACGTGGGGAACATGCAAGCATACACACAATTAATTGAAGACATACTTGAATTAATGAAGTAAAACACTTATCTTGATGTAAGATAGGGTATGAAACCCTAAAATACTTGTACAAGACAGCCTTGGTTCGGTTTAGGTTTTTACTCCAAAAACTACACAGTGAAAACTAAAAATTCAATTCTATATATAAGATTACACATGCGGCGGCGTCACCATTTGATTTGTGGCCGTCAGGTCCCGCTTATTAGGGTTAGGTCTTGGCCGTTAGTCTTGCGGCGGCATCACCTTATACTGTGGCCGCGCCGTCCCCTTTAGTCTCGGCGTCGTGCGGATCAAATCTAGGCCGTCGAGTTGCGGCCCTACTCTTTTGAAACGGCCGTCACTTGTAAATGGGCAATTTGGCTCTTGAGCCGTCACAAAAGTTGTCCGGCGGCGTCACTATTTAATGCGGCCCGTCCCGCCCGGTTCCGGTAGCCTAAGTGTCTCGATTCTTGACTTTGGCCATTTTTATTATGTATATTAGCGCCTTTTCGTCGAATAAGTGTCATTCCAACATTTTGCCTTCAAGATACCTAAAAAGTGAAAGGCGATATTAAGTAATACTTGGATACAAAAGTGATCAAATAAGGGCTTAAAGAACCCCTCAAAAAGGTACATTTTAAAACCTTATCAAATATCCCTACACTTGGTATTTGATTTTCCTCAAGAAAATGTGCTTTTAGCCAATCAATTTATAAGTTAGAGGTCATGAAGCATTAGTTTAGAACAATTCACAACACATATAAGCCCCGCAAAAGTCATAACAAGCATGGAAATTACATACTAGCACCTCACATGGGGTGTTTGGATACTCACATCTCTCGGGTGTATATGAAGTATAACAAGTTGGAAATGCAAGATAAACACTCATTAACCGGTCCTAGTACATAGATTACCATAGGCTTGAGACTAGATCAAACCTCCATCGCTTTGGCGTAAGCACCTAGGAAAGACTATCCAAGAGGTATTTTAAAGGGTTGTAATGATAGGCTTATAGTAGGGAAACAAAGGGTTTGGTGGGATAGGCTATTTAGTGGTGGCAAGTCAAAAATCTTTATGTTACAAGCATGCGAAGAATGGCGTTGCTAAGCCAAGACTCGACACTCTAGACTCTAGATAACTGAAACAAACAAACATAAATTTAAAGATAGATGTAGGATGGTAGCCCGTATGTTTTTTTTTTCAACACTCTATTTTTTTTTTCTTTTCTCTTTCTCTTTTTTTGATTTTTTTTTTTCATACACTTTTACTCTACCATCCTCTACGATAACATCTAAATGATAGGGATTTATAGGCACATCCCTACACTTGAGCTTTTATTACTCTAACACTAATTTGACCCGAATTGAAAAGATCAAAACAATTGGAGTACATTATTATGCAAATAAAGGGAATTTGAATTTAACGTTCCCTTCCCATCATCTCATAAAATTTAACTTTTCCCATGAGTCCCAATCGTCCCAAAACTTTGTACAAAGGATATGACTCGACTTAGCAACTTATGCAAGCAACAAGATAATTGAACTAAGGGTTTAGTGTGATAACAATAATGCACTAAAAGTGAGTGCATACAAGGTAGGCTAAGGCGATTTGGGTGTACATTTGGGGGTGGATTGTAAACAATGCTCTTCATTGATATTCCGGAAAACCGAAACATCACGAGAACCGCAAAAAGGATAGGCACTGAGGGGTTAACTAGGGGTATCGTGTACTAAAGATGAGTACAACGCAAAGGTGTGGAGGAATTACTCAACCGATGTGGAAGAAGTAATTATATTACGGGTATCAAACAATGGTTATCCTAATGCCTCTTATCATTTAGTTATTCCTAACTACACAAGTGTAGTCTTACTAGTGATCTTGGGATGCATCACAAAACAAGTTCTAGAATCTATTATACTACCGGTTCACACTCTAAGCATTAAAGATGAATGCTTCAATTCCTACTAATCTAAGAGCGATCCTCACATTTTGGATGGAATTTAAGTGGTAGAGGGTTTTTGTGCTAGTCATATAATTTCCTATCCCTTATTAGCTCGGTAGGATCCGTGTAAAGTGGTGGTTACATCTTTCTTCAAGAAGAACGTTTGCGTGAAAATCTCCTTCTCATCTTATGTATCTTCTTCTTGGTAAATTAAACCTGAACACTTGAAGAAAACAAAGCATAACCAGCGTAAAGTCATGGTAATAATATATATAGGACTCTACTAAACTAGGATATAATGCTTGTGGAATGGATGTTTGAAATTTAGAAAATTAAGACACGAAAAATTCCAAAAATTTATAAGTAGCTCAGAAAATGAGAAAAAGTAATCAGTTGTTTACTTGCTCCTTCCGGCGCCGTCGAGTTTCGCGATCTGGCGCCGTCGGTTATCGACAAAAAGCGATCTCGATTTTCTGGAAAAATTACGGAAAATTTACATCTTTAGAATCTGGAAAAATTTCTGCAAAACATCCATTATGCCTCGATACAAGCATTTGACTCGAACAAACACACATGTATATCTTTTAATTAATTGAAATTCTCATGTTTACGTTTCTTTTGAAAACATATGTAATCCTCCCTACACTTATCCCTTATGTAAAATACCTTTATATGTAATTAAGCGAGGTTAAAGACAAAATAAAGCATTTTTACAAATTTAAACATGAGAATAAACAATCAATAAAAGATATACGACACAAACAAGCAAACAATTAAGCATGAGTTGCCTCCCACGAAACGCTTTTCTTTATTTATGAGTCTTGTAGCTAGACTCTAAGTCGTGCCCCTATGTGGTCTCGTGCACGCTTACGTGCCCACACCTAAGTGATAAGGTTTTAAAATGTACCTTTTGAAGGGTCTTTTAAGCCCTTATTTGATCACTTTTGTATCCGTTATTGCTTAATATCGTTCCTTTTTACTTTTTAGGTATCTTGAAGGCAAAATGCTGGAATGACACTTATTCAGATGAAAAGGCGCGAATATCGAGAAGAAAATGACCAAAGTCAATAATCGAGACACTCGGTACTAAATGAAGGGGCGGCGTAGGTGTTATCTGCGGCCGTCGGACCACTTTGTGATGGCTCATTAGCCAAATTGCTTATTTACAAGTGGCGGCCGGGTTTTAAAGAGTAGGTCGTGCAACTTCGGGCGGCCTAGATTTGATCCAACGGCGTGTCAGATTGAAGGGGCGGCGTCACAAGCACAAGGTGACGCCGTTGCAAGACTAACATGGCCAAGACGAAACCCTAATGGCGTGACCGGCAGTCACAAATCAAAAGGTGATATGCATATGTAATCTTATATAAAGAATCCGAATTTTTTAGTTTTTAGTGTGTAGTCTTTTGGAGTAAAACCTAAACCAGAAGCAAAATTGTCTTATGCAGTATTATAGGGTTCCATACCCTATCTTACATCAAGATAAGTGTTTTACTTCATTAATTCAATTATGTCTTCAATTGATTGTGTGTATGCTTGCATGTTTACCATTTCCGGCTAAATTACTTGTGTGTTTGCTTAGATATATGAAACCTAGTTGTTAATTATTGTTAGGTTGTCTCTTATCTTAATTGTAATTGGCTTAGGAGTGCGACTAGGCTATCGTTGTGTTTAATACTTGATAAATCTTTGATAGTTTATGAATGACTTAGTGGATTTCGTTTACTAAACCCAAAGATAACCTCAAAGTTAGTTTATGAATAACTTAGTGGATTTCGTTTACTACACTTAAAGGTGACTTCAAAGAGTTATGGAATGCACACCTTACAACCTTAGAAAACACAACGCGTTAAGAATAAGGACGTGACAATTCAACCATCAATAAGAGATAACTAGGGAGTAGTAGCATCTAGGTAAACACATCTTTAACTATCATACTAGCACACAAGAATAGACATAGACTATCCTCACCTTAGCTTAGTTAATTAGATAGATAATAGTAGAATAATCGGAGAAATACCACCCCCCAAATCCAATACCTCGAGATTCATACCTTTCAATTTTCTAAAAAACATAAAAAAAGATAAAATATAATCTTCCTCAACCCCAACCTTAGCGTAGTAACTTCTCACTAGCATTCCTATTCCCCTAGAGAACGATATCAATTCCCGTGGCTTACCCTAATACTACACTACAACGATTAGGTTCACTGCCTAGGGTGTTGAAAAACTTTCTTGACGAAAAGGAAGTTCCTTTTACCCCGAACGACGCGTGTAGTGTTATCACTAAGCCATTCCAATGTTTTCTCATTCTTCTTGTAATCATCTCCTAACTCTAGGCATTTTTTATAGTACCGCTCATTTTTTTCATAAGTATGCCTAAGTCCACGTTGTTTATCTCTCTCACTAAGTATCGGAATGGGAGCCATCCTATTGCATGCCTCTATATCTTTGTGCTTAAACCTAGGGTGTGTACGGGGCATTTGATAGTCAAAATCTTCAACTCCATCGGAGAAGGTGATTAGACCATCGATCATCCGTTCATTCAACCTAGTCTTTCTCTTAAAGTTTGTTCCAAAGATAACTTGGGTAAGACTTCCATCAATGAATTCACCTAAATCCTCTAGGACCATGAATTCAACCACATAGGCAAAACTTCCAACAAACATATACAAGTAAGTGAGGCTAATTAATCCACCTTTATTTTGTTATATAGGTTTATGGAGATTAATTTTAAAGGTAAGAATGAGTGCAAGTTAGCATCAAAACTTTCAAATCCTATTTTACAAGGAAATTGCATGTTAAAGGGGCTATCTTTCTCAATCCTACACCTAGGGTCAAAACATTGGGAGGGGTCTTCTTCCATTTCAAAACTAACTTCATCAATGACCTCCCCGTTGTCAAGTGCTTCTCCATAATCAAATTCCTCATAGAATCGAGTCATAGAAAGGACTTTGTTGTTGCCAATTTATTTCATTATGCCCAAGGTGATTTCCAAAGTGGTGAACAGGTGAGGGGTTTTGTGGGATTCGTTCTCAATTTGAGATTGAGGGATTGGGGACGGGTAGTGTGAAGAATCTTCGGCGGAAGACACGTATCATGGTGAGTGATAGGTTTTGCGGCGAAGGTCACGAAGGGGATAGACTATGAGGAAGCTAAAATTTGGAAAAAGTTTACTTGATAGGAATCAAGCAAAGAAACCTAAGCGAGGTGGACTCTAACTAGCTATTCTATTCACTGGCAAGCGGCCAAAACTTGATAGCGCTACTTGGCGTCGTTCGGTCAAGGAACTTCCTTTTAAGTCGAACAAGTTTTTCAACACCCTAGGTAGTGAACCTAATCGTTGTAGTGTAGTATTAGGGTAAGCCGGAGAATTGATATCATTCTCTGAGGGAATAGGAATGCTAGTGAGAAGTTACTACGCTAAGGTTGGGGTTGAGGAAGATATTTTTTATCTTTTTATGTTTTTTAGGAAATGGAAAGGTCTCTGAATCTGGGGTTTGAGTTTGGGGGAGGGTTGGTATTTCTACGATTACTTCTACTTTATCTAATTATCTAAACTAAGGTGTATGTAGTCTATGTCTAATTATTGTGTGCTCGTATGATGATTTAAAGATGTGTTTACTTAGGTTTTATTACTTCTTAATTATCTCCTATTGATGGTTAAATTGTCACGTCCTTATTCTAATAATTTGTGTGTCTAGATTGGTAGGGTATGCGTTTATCCCTAACTCTTTGAACTACCAAAGGTTAATGACTACAAAATCTCTAGGATTTATAAACTTAACACTAAGGTACTCTTCGGATGGTTTAGCCTACAATGACTCTAGGTACTAAAAGCTAAGGTGCACAAAGATTAATCAAGCATTAACTACACAACGGATGACCTATCGCAATACTAGATCATTAACAATTCAGATAAGGGACAACCAATCAATATTCAATAATCAAGTTTCATATTCCCTAAGCAAACACACAAGTAAATTAGCCGGACATGGAGAACATGCAAGCATACACACAATTAATTGAAGACATACTTGAATTAATGAAGTAAAACACTTATCTTGATGTAAGATAGGGTATGGAACCCTAAAATACTGTACAAGACAGCCTTGGTTCGGTTTAGGTTTTTACTCCAAAAGACTACACACTCAAAACTAAAAAGTTCGGATTCTATATACAGTAAAACCTCTATAAATTAATAGTGTTGGGACTGGGATATTTTATTAATTTAGCGAGATATTATTATATCGATAAATTAATAGTTTATTAATTTAAGGAGGTTTTACGTATGACTTTAAATTTTCAAGTCTAATATACCAGCTATTTACAATTTATACTCATTAGAGACGAAAAATAAATTTGAAGAACAAGTTCCAATTAACATTTTATAAATACACATTCACACTTTATGAAAATAAATTAACAATTTTTGTTGCAATACGAGAAGATAATGCATCAACTCTTTAGTGCAATAAGGAGATTTTATTATAAACTCAATATAGATTTGAAGTTCAACAAAAAACAAGTGACTATAGATTCATTTTTACTAAACAATCTTAAGATTTAGAAGTGTATCTCTCTCTCTCTCTCTCTGACACACACACACATATACATATATATGAAATATTTAGTGATTATTAATTTATAGTTTCTTTGGGACTAATATATATACACTGTGGTTTCAAAAAAATTATTATCTTATTATTTTATTGATTGAAGTCCAAATTTGTACTGGTCCCAAGTTGGGACTAGACAAATTATTAGTTTTATCGAGGTTATTAATTTATCGAGTATTAATTTATAGAGGTTTTAGTGTATTAGATTACACATGCGACGGCGTCACCCTTTGATTTGTGACGCCGTCAGGTCGCCGCTATTAGGGTTTCGTCTTGGCCACGTTAGTCTTGCTACGGCGCACCTTATGCCTGTGACGCCGTCCCCTTTAGTCTCGGCGTCGCCGGATCAAATCTAGGCCACTGAGTTGCGGCCTCTACTCTTTTAAAACACGAAGCCGTCACTTGTAAATGGGAAATTTAGCTAATGAGCCGTCACAAAAGTTGTCCACGCGCCATTATTTGTGCTTGACGCCGCCCCTTCTTAGCCAGTTCAGCTGACGAGTGTCTCGATTCTTGACTTTGGTCATTTTCTTCGTATATCCGCGCCTTTTCGTCCGAATAAGTGTCATTCCAGCATTTTGCCTTCAAGATACCTAAAAAGTGAAAATGAACGATATTAAGTAATAACGCAAACAAAAGTGATCAAGTAAGGGCTTAAACGACCCCTCAAAAAGGTACATTTTAAAACCTTATCAGTGGGCTCTCCTTCAGTATCGGTGAAAAATAATGATGTGGATGCTCAGCCCATCGAACCCGTGTCCTCTGCTCCTCCTTCAAAGGAACCTATGGATGTTGAAGACCAGCTTGTGGAGAATGTTGCGAATCGATGAACCCGTCTTAGGGGACATTAGCTATCGTAAGGACCCTCGGCTTTGGTGAGAAGTCCGGCGGGGAAAGGTACCAGTATGGTAATCGCGAAGGCATTAACTGCATCGAAGAGGAAGCTCATCCCTGCCTACTCCTCCTCGAACTACCGGCAAAGAGTGCCGAGTGTAAGGCTGTGGTGTTTCCAGCTATCGAAGGGCCCAGCGAAGATGATATCCATGGTAAGGTTTCTTTCCTGTTACAAATGATTAGATGAGAGTAATAATATATTAACAAGTTTATATTAACAAGTTTATATTAACAAGTTTATGTATGTTGCAGGACTTCCTGATACGAAGTAGCTTTCCTCTCCCCTAGCTTGTCATCTGCTTGTGGAGCGTGTGACCCCACCCAGCTGGAAGGGGGTGATGGAAAATATGTCCATGGAAAGGCTCTACGATCTTCATGACAAGAGTTATATCAGACAATGCATGTTGGACAACCAGCTCAATACTAGGACAAGGGAGCTGCTCCGTGCTGTCACCAAAGCTTGAGAAGAAATGGATGTCATGCTTGCCAGGAAGAAGGCTAGGGATCAGAAGTATGTAGACCTGCAGAGAAAATGTGAATAAGCAATGGAGGACTTAGACAAGAACCCCTTGGTGCAAGATCTCAAAGCTGATGTAGAAAAGCTCAAGGGTCAACTAGCAGCAAGCGAAGCTGAATGCAGCAAGCTAACTCTTGAAGGCTCGAAGGTCATAGGCTACAAAGACCAGATATCCGTTCTTACATCCAAGTGTGGAGGCCTTGAAGAAGAGAGAGCTAAGCTGGTGGACCAGGAGATCAAGCTCAGGGAGAAGGTAGATGGGTTAAACCTTCGGTTGAAGATGCTAAAGAAGGATAGGGTGGACTTGGTAACCAAAGTCATCCCCTACATCGCCATGGAACTTTACCATAGTGATGATGTGGGGATTGTGATTGGGAACCTGGTGAATGCAGCCATATTTCATGGCAAGTGTACCACTTTGGAGGAGATAGCTGCGACAGAGGAACCAGTGAAGCTGGAAAATGTTCCATACTACAGGGCAACTCTTGAGAAGGAGTATGATGATGCGAGCAATGCCTTGACCACTTGAGTTCCCTTGCTTGCGGAAGTCGAAGGACCCAACGCCTCTATTGAGGACCTGTGGCCAAGAAGAAGGAAAGTCCAGCCTCCATCCCCTTCGAAGAATACTCCATCTCCTAAGGTTCCATCCCCAGGTTCTGCTGATTCGACCCATTCCAAAGTTTAATGAAGGCTACCGTGTGGTAGTAATTTGATCCCAAGGGTGGTATGTACCCTGTTTTAAAACAATTTATCTGTGTCCCTTTCCAAGCTATATGCCTGATAAAACAATTAACATTTGATGTGTGTGGTATAGGCTTCGGCCTAAGACAATGTTGTGTTTGTTTGGATCGTTAAGGCTACGGCCTGCTGAGACTAGTTAAACTAGTCATTAATTAATATCTACATCAAAGCCACTAGGGCTTGTATTTTGCCATGTGAGATTCTTCTCATTACATTTTACTTGTGCGTAAAAAATTTTTACAACCTAAGGATTATGGTAGATGCATAGCCTCATTGTGTGTAATTACTTCACCAAGAATATAGCAATCGTATGATTTAATTGTTGACAGAGCGTTGCGACCCACTCCATCTTAATCCTTTGGGCAGCGAAAGGCTTACAATACCTTAAGGCCATATAGGAAAGTTAATGTGAAGTTGAGGTGGATGTTATGCATAAGAGCAAGACGTATTGTTAGTCTTTGTACATCCCTTCGACATTGAAACTTATAAAAGCGACTTGGTGGACAAATCTTTGTTGTATTGAACAAAACAAGAGATTTGAGGGAAATGCGTTATATCATTAAGTGGGTAGGGAGGATTACATCATTTTAAGAAATGAATACTAGACGCATACTGATGATGTACCCTCCGAGTAGCTCGAAGGACACTCCTCCGAGACGTGTCGAAGCCCTTCCATACGAAGGCCCAAGTTAGGATTCCAAAATATCCATAGGCGTCAAACCATTTGTTGGCACGAAGGTTACCTAAGGGGAATTCGCCATTCGAAGCCCTAAGCCCTTCGGGGTATGGCTGACGAAGGAACAATGGATAAGGAAACCTCCTGACTTGGTCAAACCCACGATCTCCCTCTCTCTCTTGGCTTTCCCGTCAAGTTTGAGAACGTGGGTCACTAAGCCCTAGCGGTTACCCACAATCATGGGACGCCCCCATGATCTCCGACATTCATGCAAGAGTGCCTCCAACCATATTTCTTCCACTATAAATAGGATAGACGGGTAAAGGATTATGGTATGCTCATTTCACACTCATCTCTTTACTTACACACACTTATACAACCATAACTCATACTTACTCTAACGCCGGAGGTGGTTCGCAGGGTCCAACCCCTGCGCAATCACTTAACGTAGTGTTTCATATTTCTTATTCTCAGGTTACAGGCAAGTCTTGGCTGGAACATACACCCTTCATTACTTTGATCCTCATCGAAGCCTGGTAGTGCAATATTTTGTACAATCAGTGGCGCCATCCGTGGGACCACAACTATTAGTCCCATAATCACCCATCCTAATACCCAACCAACTACACTACTTTTCTAGCATGGAACCGGGAAGAAGACTCACCTCCACCGTGTTCTCTACTCTGGTCCCACTCACCACAACTAACATCGATAACCTTGCCCTCATAACAGCCTCAACCTTTACCACGATCTGTTTGGAAACTACTACCGTGCATCACGCCTCAACATCCGCTAACCCTATTCCAGATATTAGTCCCGCCTTCGTTGAGGAAAACTTTGAGGCCTTAGATTCTTTGCTAAAGGCTCACAAGAGACAGGTTCGCAACACTGAAATGCGGAGGGGGTTGGAATACTCAGTGAAGAGTATGACGAGGAGATTGAAATAGAGGATAGGCCTCAACTCATATCGGGGGGCTCGCCTGCCTGAAATGGTTCTCCTTCCATCGAATGCTAAATGGAAGGCGGTGGGTTTGAAGAAGGACGAGGAAATCCGGGACGAAGGAAAGAATTCTGGTGAAAGGAGGAGCGAGAACTCCAACGGAGGAAGCAACCCGGTAGGAATCGGAGGAGTAAACCTACCCCCTCTTCTAGCTGCCCATTTAGGAAGAGAGGGACAAGGGCTCCGGGATTACCCCTCTTATGTTTCGAGTGTCGGAGGCCTACCTCCATACTCCAGCATGAATCAATTACCCCCTCCGGGAATGAACCCCTACCTACCTGCTCAAACCTACAATACTTACCCTCCGAATGGTTCATTCCCTAACCACGAACTACCGGCAAAATACCCTATGGACAGTTTCCTACGTAATCGATGGGTGTAAACCCTTCGTACCAACCGCTACTTCTTACCCTACCTACACACAGCCATTTCCTAACCCCGTATAACCCTACACCTGTTTACCCACCTCCTTACAACCCTTGCTACCTCTGAGGCCTCTGCTTGGAGCTTGCACACCCTTCGTGAAGTGGATCGAAGACTATCCCCTACCTGAAGGTGTAAAGATGCCTACTCATATAGGCACCTACGATGGGAAAGGCGATCCTGATAACTTCCTCCATCTATTCAAGAGCTATCAAGATGCAAAAGTGGGTCATGCCGTAGCATGCCACATGTTCACTTACACGCCGAGACTCCGCAAGAATATGGTGGAACGGACAGAAGTTGGGGAGCATTATAAGTCTAGACGATCTCAAGGCTAAATTCTGGTTACACTTTAGTCCAGGAAGTACACCAAGACTCACTTAACCGCATACCATCAAGCGAGAGACAACGAAAGTACAAGGGCCTTCGTTACAGGTATACTTGATGAAACTTTGAAAATTATAGGGTTGCACGAAGATCAGAGGATCTCTGGTTTCATACATGGCCTTCGGAATCGAAGCTTGGTGGAATTTCTATCCACCGATCTTCCTAACACCTATAAGGCCTTGATCGAGAAGGCTTACACCTGGATTGAATCCAAGGAGGTAGCAGAATGGCTCTGATAGAGCAAAAGGAAGCGTCGACAAATTCTCTAAAGGGTCCACTGGAAGGATCCAAGAACAAGAAGAAGAATAGAGACCGCTTCACCCCATACAACAAAGGTTCGAACCATGGACTCTTGGCGAACTTGGTCAAATCTCCCCAGAGATTTCGCTACCGAGAAAGCGCATAAAGTCCTTCGATCCGCCACCTCGGATGACAAAGACGAAGCAAAGCCGAGACATGTCAAGTATTGCCATTTCCATGAAGATCATGGACACACGACACCTAACAAACCTACTCGAGGGAACTAAAGAGGCAGATCGAGGAAGCCGTACGATCCGGACATTAGCACATCCGTCAAAGGCATCAAAAGGGAAAGGACAAGTTCTCCGACACCCAACCGGATGAATGGAAGGGGAACAAGAAGGAAAAACACGCCCACCAAACTTCGATACGATGGTGCACAAGCACGATACAACTTTGAAAAGAAAGGAAGCAGATGGGAGTAGGAAGCGTAGGGAAATAATCTTCCCTTACATCTTGGGGCGACACCTTCATCGATCCGTGATCATCAAGGTACGAATCTCCAACAGAGAGG
Organism: Chrysanthemum makinoi; assembly: GCA_910596185.1. Taxonomy (NCBI): domain Eukaryota; kingdom Viridiplantae; phylum Streptophyta; class Magnoliopsida; order Asterales; family Asteraceae; genus Chrysanthemum; species Chrysanthemum makinoi. The sequence goes on from OU343221.1 coordinate 24,678,207, forward strand.
TAAACAGAGCGTATATGGATTGTGGAAGCTCCTGCGAGATCATCTATGAGCATTGTTTCCTAAAACTCAAGTCATCCATACGCCACGGAAGGGTGGACTCGAAGCACCACCGGTAGGGTTCTCCTCGACGAACACTCGTGGCCCCCGGAGAAGTACCACTGGAAGTCACCATAGGCGAAGGCCCTTATCCCGACGGAAACACTCACCTTTATCATAGTCGTCGATTCTCCTTATAATTTATTAATAGGGAGAACAACTATGCAAAAAATGGGAATTGTTGTTTCCACCATACATGCCGCTATTAAGTTCCAGACCCCCTTCGGAGTAGGAACTGTTCATTCTAGTTATGTTGCGGATAAAGGTGTATATGGTGTCAAAAAGATCAAAGAAGAATCGGAGGAGTCTTCGATGGCAATTCTAAGTCTGCAGATGAGGAGCGAGTTGTAGTTAACCCTAGCTACCCTGAACAAACGGTGGTAGTAGGAAAGCAACTCCCGGCAAATTTCAAGGCGAAGCTCACGGAATTGTTGCGAACTAACCTTGATATTTTTGCTTGGAAATATTCTCGATGACAGGGTACCAAGAACATTGCCGATAGACGGACAGCCCTTCGGAACGGAGCATAAACTCAATGAGTACAAACACATTGAGCTAATAAAACGTAAAAGACGAAGCCTAGCCCCGCCGAACGAACGCCGCAGCCTGCAAAGAAGTTGACGAACTCACACAAGCGCATTCCGAGGGAGGTCAAGTAACAAACTTGGGTGGCTAACCCGTCGGGTCAAAAAGAGCGACGGAGGGTGGCGCATGTGTGTTGACTTCACCGACATCAACAAAGCATGCCCCAAGGATTGCTACCCTACCGAAATTGACTGGAAGGTAGAATCCTTGGCAGGTTTTCGGTTAAAATGCTTCTTAGATGCCTATAAAGGGTATCATCAGATCCAGATGGCAAAGGAGGACGAGGAAAAGACAGTATTCTACACAAGCAAAGGTGTCTACTGTTACAGAAAGATGCCTTTCGGATTGAAGAACGCAGGAGCAACTTATCAGCGTCTCATAGATAAAGCCTTCAATAAGCAGATAGGCAGAAATCTCGAAGCCTATGTTGATGACATGGTTATCAAGAACAAGACGGAAGAGGACTTACTCCTCGATGTACAAGAAATATTTGACCAGCTTCGAGCAATTAACATGAAGCTAAACCCTAAGAAATGTTCCCTCGGTGTCGGAGAGGGACAATTCCTAGGGCATTTGATCACTAAGCAGGGGATAAAGGCTAATCCCTCCAAGGTCAAGGCAATTTCCCGACCTCCAAGCCCCAGTGTCTAAAAGATGTACAGAGCCCGAATGGGAAGCTAGCGCCTTAAGCCGGTTTTTATCGAAGGGGCTGTGTCCCTACCATTCTTCAAAACGCCAAGGATGCAGGGACAATAAAACTTTCCAATGGAGCTAGGATGTGAAGCCGCTTCTAAGATGAAGGAGTTCATTGAAATCCTTCCAACACTTACAGCCCCAATCAAAGGCTAAGTGTTATTCATGTATTTAGCATCCTCCACGGAGAGTATTAGCGCAATCCTCATGGCGAACGACAAGCGGCAGATCCCCATTTACTTTGTTAGCAGGGTCCTACAGGGAGCGGAGATCAATTTTCCAACATTGGAGAAGTTAATACTGCCTTTAATCTACGCAAGGAGGCTCCGACGCTATTTCCATGCCCATCCAATCACAGTCTTAACCGACAAGCCACTCAAACAGATCTTGTCAAAGCTGGAAAAATCTGGTAGGGTGGCTAAATGGGCTATTGAGCTTGGAGAACATGAAATAAAGTTCAAAGGACGAAACTCTATTAAAGGGCAAATCGCAGACTTTTGGCGTTAAACACCTTCCGAGCCTGACGAAGGAAAGGAAGGACCAAACCAATCCCACTCAAGTACAAGTGAATGGAAACTTTATACAGACGGAGCATCCAACCGACGGTTCTGAGCAGTGTTTAATGTTGGTCACCAAGGGAAGGAGCATACATATGCTCTTCGGTTTGAGTTCGAAGCCACAAACAACGAAGTGGAATACGAGGCATTATTAGCAGGCCTCTGATTGGCTAAAGATATGGAGGTCAAAGCTCTCGCTATTTTTATAGACTCCCAATTAGTTGCAAACCAAGTGACAGGTTCCTATGAAGCAAGGCAGCCCGTCATCAAACAATACTTGGAAAAGACAAAGGAGATGCTAGAAGGTTTTGATTCCTACACCATCCCACACGTTCGTAGAAATCAGAACAAGAAAGCAGACGCGCTAAGCAAATTAGCTTCCATGGCCTTCGCTCATCTCACCAAAGAGGTACTTGTCGAAGTCTTACCTGAAAGGTCCATCGTTCGCAAGGAAGTTACAGATGTGGTTCACGAGGAAGGAGAGACATGGATGACCCCCATCAGGGAATATTTGATAAGCGGTCTTCTCCCTTAAGATCCCAAGCTTGCAAGGAATATTCGGGTCAAGTCACCGCAATACAGGCTAATAGGGGAAACCCTATATAGGAGATCATTTTTGTCACCATGGTTACAAAGTGAAGGCCCCAAGCAGCCTTGAGCATCATCTCGAAATTCACGAAGCGATCCTGTGGCCTCCATGCGGACCACGATCCGTTGTCTCAAGATAATGAAATTGGGCTATTATTGGCCTTCAATGAGGGATGCGTCGAAATCATTCTCAAATGTGAAGCTTGTCGATCCACTCAAACGTTTCAAAGATGCCGAAACAGACATGACAAGTGTGACATCGGCATGGCCTTCTCTGGGCATCGATATCGTGAGGCCCTATGCCCATAGCTCTCTCGGAGGAGTCAAATTCTGTTGGTAGCGATTGATTACTTTACTAAATGGGTAGAAGCTAAACCCTTGGCCTCCGTGACAGGAGACAGATTGAAATTAGTATCGAGCACATTGTATGCCGATTGGAGTGCCCCACATAATCATATCCGACAACGGAAAACAATTTGTCAAGGAGTCTTCTACGACTTTTGTCAAGGGCTCAACATAAAGCAAGCTTGGACATCCGCTACCATCCACAAGGAAACGGAATTGTAGAGGTTACTTAACAGAGACATTGTCAAAGGGATCGAAAAGGGGACTAACTCATCATGGATGGTAGATCAACCCCCAAGTTCTATGGGCTCACAAGACGCATCCCAAGTCCAAAGAACGGTGAAACCCCTTCGCCCTAATCCATACGAATGCAGAGCAATCATTCCTTCTGAGCTAAGTGTATACACGAGCGGTGGCAACGTATGATGCCTCGAAAATGACGAAAGGATCGTGGCAAACCTTGATCTGCCTGAAGAAAAGAAGGAAATAGCTTCCATCCGAGAAGCGATACACAAACATAAAATCAGGCTACTACAAACAAAGGGTTAGACCTTCCACTTTCAAGCTCTGGGAATATGTGCTACGCCTCAACATTGCAAGCAAAGCTGAATACCAGGGAAAGCTGGACCAACTTGGGAAGGACCTTACATGGTAGCTGAGGCCTACGGTAATGGAGCCTATAAACTGGCCAATCTTCTAGGAGAACCCATCGACAGAACATGGAATGGTACGAACTTTCGAAAGTTCTATGTTTAATAAGTACTTTTACTTTTTTCTTGTAATTAGATGCTTCTCAAGGGAAAGCGAACATTATTGGTAGTTGTCTTAGTTTTCATTTCAATAATGATGTAATCCTCCCTACCAATTCAATGATAAATAAGACATTTCCCACAAATCTCTTGCTTTGTTTCTTAAACACAAAGATTTGTTCATCCAAGTCGTTAATGAGTTTCAATATCGAATAAATGGCTCGAGGTGTGATACATGCTTTATCAGTTAAGCCAACTTTCACATTCACATTAACTCTCCTAGTAGTTTTTGACGCTTGTGAAAAAGAATTTTTTTTTGCAAAGTCATACTATGTAAAGGATTTGAGATAGAGTGGGTCGCGACCCTCATTCAATGATCAAATTTGGTCATTATGTTCTTGGTGTTGTAATTTACACACAATGAGGTTGGTTAACCTTAGGTTGTAAAACTTAAGCGTCGGAAAAATGGCGTACGAGAAGACAAATAAACAAATGTAAATAATAACTAAGTATGTAGAAGTATTCCCATACATAATTCCATTCAAAATGTGGGCTAGTGCCCTTGTATTGAACGAGGAGCCTAGGCCCCAGTTAAATTATTTTTGGCCCATGGCCATGCATCCACAACATAAATATTGTTTGGAACACAAGACAAACATTGTCACATAAGATAAATTGTCTTAAGGGTACATGCCACCATTTGAAACCAAATTACCGCCACATGGCGCCTTCATTCTTGCTTTTTGGAGATGGAGTGGGATGGTTATGCGCGAGACAGGCTTGGTAGACATAGTCTTCTTAGTGGGAGTGGTAGGCTTCACTTCGAGGTTTCTTGGAAAGGAGGTCTTCGAGGGGTGCCATAGGATCTTTGGTGGCCTCATCAAGGAAGGAGTACTACTTTGCGAATGCATTTTGCCTCATCATACTCACTTTGAAGTGGACAGTAGCATTCAACCTTTGAAAGGTCCACGGGCTTGCCTGTTTTGGCGCCTCCTCCAGCCAAGCACCGTCCATGAAATATGGCTGATTTGATGACCTTCCACATCTGAGCTCCCAATTCATCACTGTGATAGAGCTCTATAGCTATATAAGGCACCACCTTCGAAACAACCTCCGCACGATCCTTCTGCAACATTTTATACCTCATCGCAAAGCCATCGAATTCCTCCCTTAACTTTACCTCTACCTCCCCGAGCCTAGCCTTCTCACCCTCAAGGTTAGCACACTTAGCGTCAAGGACAGCATTTTGACCTATGAGAGTGGCTACCTTACCCTCCTCCACCTTGAGTCTGATAATTTTAGTTGTCAACTCATCAATCTTTTGACGGAGGTCTTGCACGAGGGGATTCTTCTCCAAGTCCTTCTCTATCTCATCTCACTTAGCCTCCAATTCAGCATACTCCTGATCTCTATGCTTTTCCCTTTCCAACATCACATCCATTTCCTTCCTGGCCTTGGTCACAGCCCTAAGCAACTCCCTAGTCCTGATATTCAAATGGTTATCCAACACTGCTTCCCTTGCTACACCATTGTCGTGCATATCGCAGACCCTTTCAATGGACATATTGTCCAGCAAACCCTTCCATGAAGGGGGGGTCACATGGTTCACAATCTGATGACAGGCTAAAGCATTGGGGAGTTCCTTTGTCTTTGGAAGGCATGTGGTCAAAGCAATGTATAAACGATACGTTAATATTGATACTTAACACTTCACATGGTACATAAGATAAAAAATTGCTTATCATGAACCTCAACGGATTCATCTGGTAACTCGAAGGCCGACATCACAAACTTGCGGCCCTCAACACTTTTTTGCTTCACTACCCTTGATCCTGTGGCGAGGAGAGGATTCTTCCTCTTGTTGGTCGACTTAACTGCCTTGGCTGATGTTCCTTTTCTACTCTTTAACCTGTCACTATCCCTCGTTGACCCTACGACTAGGACATCCTCATCCGCAGGATCGTCCGAGTCGACAACATTCTCAACCGTTGGGATGGACCCTCCAACACAGCTTGGGAGGCCGATGCAATGCAGAACAGGTTCTAGTGTGCCTCATTGTTATTCACAGATGTTGAAGGAGAGCCAACACCATAGGACTCTTCGGCCTTTTCCGCAGGCATAAAACTCAAATCCTCATCCAAATCTTGGAACATGAAGTTTCTGAACGACATCTCTGCAAAATAAAAACACGAAGAAATAAATATCAGTGCTACATTGGTCCTACTTAAATAAAAGTAGATAAACATACTTTGTCCTAGGTATATGATCACAGGCTTCTTGGGAGACCCCTCCCAACTCGGGCAATCCCACCATGTATAAGATGGATTCAGGGAACACTTGCACATCCATAGGATATTTGGCCAAACGCTGATAACAAGGGTTCCTTCGCACCTGTAGGGCAGGGATCATTATACCGCTTTTGCATCAAACATATTTTCCTTATTCAAAGAACTGGATACTTAGGAGGTACAATAGTGTCTTGCACGTAGAAAAAGCTACCTTTCCAACCTGTTATGTTCGTGTATACCCTCCTAAACAGGTTCGGAACATCTGGTTCAGGCCTCTTTGCTAAAGTTAACCAATTGCCCCTAGGATACAAGTTCAGGAATCCTCTTAAAACCTTTAATGTTGGTTCGTAGCCGTATGCTTTACACATCACGATGAATGTGGTCAGCTTGGCAAAACCAAAGGGGTTAAACCTAGAGATATGAACTTTACAAGATGCATAAACTCTAATATCAATGGGTGCAGCGGAATCCTAAGGTTCGAATGACTAAATGCATGTGTATACATCCTACTGAAACCTTGAGGAGCATCAAAGATACCTTGGTTAGGTTTGGGTAACATCACTTTGTACTCTAGTGGGATGGGGTAATCGGCTAAGTGATCATGTAGATCTTTTGCAGACAATGTACAGTTTTGTTGTTTTATCGTAAACTTGGAATCCATTTTTTAATAAAGAAACGCAATAAACTATCAGTGAGAGAGATTACCTTTGGTTTCGGATTGGTGGCAACAGCGTTTTACTGCGTGTAAAATTAGACAAAGAGAGTAAAATGAGTTAGGGTTTCATCTACCCTCTTTTTATACTCTCTTTTGCCTCTATTGTCTATCGCACACGTGTCCCCACACTTACTCTTATCCGGTGTAGATTTTTAAATTTTAAAATAGAGAAGACTTTTGGTCTTCGGGTATTATGGGAAGTTGTGATTCCTGTAGAAGGGCAATGATAATGATTAATTAGCATTTATTGCGCTTAGTTAGTTGCGCAGTTTTCTCCCAACTAGTATGTTTATCGCCAGGATGATGTTTTTCGCAGACATGAAGTTGAAAGCAATGTCTCCTCTTCATATACATCACTTTCGACTGCGGGGCTTGATGATGTACCCTCCGAGTAGCTCGAAGGACACTCCTCCGAGACGTGTCGAAGCCCTTCCATACGAAGGCCCAAGTTAGGATTCCAAAATATCCATAGGCGTCAAACCATTTGTTGGCACGAAGGTTACCTAAGGGGAATTCGCCATTCGAAGCCCTAAGCCCTTCGGGGTTTGGCTGACGAAGGAACAATGGATAAGGAAACCTCTTGACTTGGTCAAACCCACGATCTCCCTCTCTCTCTTGGCTTTCCCGTCAAGTTTGAGAACGTGGGTCACTAAGCCCTAGCGGTTACCCACAATCATGGGACGCCCCCATGATCTCTGACATTCATGCAAGAGTGTCTCCAACCGTATTTCTTCCACTATAAATAGGATGGATGGGCAAAGGATTATGGTATGCTCATTTCACACTCATCTCTTTACTTACACACACTTATACAACCATAACTCATATTTACTCTCACGCCGGAGGTGGTTCGCAGGGTCCAACCCCTGCGCAATCACTTAACGTAGTGTTTCATATTTCTTATTCTCAGGTTACAGGCAAGTCTTGGCTGGAACATACACCCTTCATTACTTTGATCCTCATCGAAGCCTGGTAGTGCAATCTTTTGTACAATCACCTACCATTAATGCTTCTTTCCCCAAGTGAGAAGAATTCAAATACATTGATTGAAAGCAAAGTAAAAAATATCCTTGGACATTGTAATTTTCATACGTAGAACTTATGAAGGGTAGTGCCATTCCAAGTTCTATCAATAGCGTCTCCATCCAAGGTTTCCAGCTTGTAGGCTCCATTGCCATATGCTTCCTTAACAACGTAGGGTCATTCCCATGTAGGCCCTAGTTTACCCTGGTACTCAGCTTTACTTGCACTGTAGAGTCGGAGGACGTATTCCTCTGACTTGAATATCGAAGGCCGAACCCTGCTGTTGTAGTACCTTTCAATCTTTTGCTTATGGATAGCCTCCCTGATTAAGGATATTTCCCTTCGTTCTTCGAGTAGGTCGAGGTTGCTACGGAGTCTTTCTTCGTTGTCTGCTGCTTTGAAGTTCATGACCCTTGCTGTTTCGACACTTAGTTCTGAAAGGATGACAGCTTCCGTGCCATATGTCAAGCTAAAAGGTGTTTCCCCATGACTTGACTTTGTGTGCGTTCGGTGAGCCCAGAGTACTTGAGTTAGCTCATCTACCCAACCGTGGTGACTGTATCCCATCCTTCGTTCTATGCCTTGGATGATTTCCCTGTTAATAACTTCCACTTGTCCGTTACCTTGAAGATGGTAGACGGAAGTGAAGGATGTTTTATGTTCAGGCCTCTGCAAAACACTAGAAATACCCCTTCGGCAAATTGCTTCCCATTGTCTGAGATGATTATGTGAGGTACTCTGAACCGGCAGATAATGTGTTTCCATACAAACTTTTCCATGTGCCTTCCTGTGATGGATGCCAAAGGCTTAGCTTCCACCCATTTCGTGAAGTAGTCGATGGCCACGACCAAGAACTTTACTCCTCCTGGAGCAATTGGTAGAGGGCCTACGATGTCTATCCCCCATTGGCTGAAAGACCATGCGGACGTTACAGAGGTCATATCTTGTTTTGGTAGCCTCGGCACCCTTGAGTGAACTTGACAGGCACTTCTGGATGATTTCTACAGGTCCCCTGTGCATCGAAGGCCAATAATATCCAATCCTCATGATCTTGGAAACAACAAAGCGGGGTCCTGCGTGAAGCCTGCAGGATCCTTCGTGCACTTCTTGAATGATGTTGGCGGCTTACCTAGGTCCCACACAACGAAGCCATGGAGACAAGAAAGACCTTCGGTATAGGTAGTTTCCCATGATTCTGTACTGTGGTGCTTTGATACGGACCTTTTGAGCTAGTTTATGATCCTCCGGCAGTATACCACTTATTAGATATTCTCTAATTGGAGTCATCCAATTTGAGTCTTCTTCAAGTATTAAGTCAGACATCTCCTTTCAGACAATGGACCTATCTGCCAACACTTCGACCAGAACCTCCTTAGTTAAATGAGCAAATGCCATTGATGCCAGTTTACTAAGTGCATCCGCTTTCTTGTTTTGGTTTCTTCGAACATGCTCTATGTTGTAGGATGTAAACCCTTCGAGCATTTATTTAGCCTTATCTAAGTATTGCTTGATCACAGGTTGTCTCGCTTCGTAGGAGCCCTTTATCTGATTAGCCACTAGTTGTGAGTCAACGAAAATAGCCAGGTCTTCTACCTCCATGTCCTTAGCCAGTCGGAGGCCAGCTAGCAAGGCTTCATACTCTGCTTAATTGTTTATGGCATCGAATTCGAAACGGAGTGCATAAGTATACTCCTTCCCTTCAGGGTCAACAAGCATTAAACCTGCTCCAGAACCGTCAGAGCTGGAGGCTGCATCATTGTAAAGTTTCCACCCTTCTACCATTTTAACGGGCTTCGTCTCAGCAACTTTCTTGTCCTGCTTCGGTTCGGAGGGTGTTTCGGCGAAGAAGTCTGCCAATATTTGCCCTTTAACCGAGTTCCTACCCTTGTACTCAATTTCATGTTCGCCTAGCTCAATAGCCCACTTAGCTATCCTTCCAGATTTCTTCGACTTCGAAAGTATCTGCTTAATAGGCTTGTCAGTGAGTACGGTTATGGGATGAGCTTGAAAGTACCTTCGAAGGCGCCTCGCTGCATGGACCAATGCCAAGATTAACTTCTCCAACTCTGGATAATTTAGCTCAGCTCCCTATAGAACCCTGCTAACGAAGTTGATAGGGATTTGCTTCTTCTCTCTTTCTGCCAATAACACAAAGACTGATGCTTTCGAAAGAGGTCAATGTACATAAACAACACTTCGCTTTGATTGGGCGGTAAGTGTAGGTAGAATAGCCATGAACTCCTTGATCTTTTGAAAGGCAGCTTCTGCATCTGCACTCTACTGGAACGTCTTTTTATCCATGCATCCTTTAGTGTCTTGAAAAATGGCAAAGATCTATCTATACCCTTCGATAAGAATCTGCTGAGGGCTGCTAGCTTTCAGTTCAGACTTTGCACATCCTTTAGGGACTTAGGAGGCTGCAAGTCCGTGATGGCCTTAACCTTCGAAGGATTGGCGTTAATACCCTGCTTGGTGATCATATGTACCAAAAATTGTCCTTCCTCCACGCCGAAGGAACATTTCTTGGGATTTAACTTCATGTTGATTGCGTGGAGCTGGTCGAAGGTTTCCTTTATGTCGGAGAGCATATCCTCCTCCGTTCTACTCTTGATAACCATATCGTCTACGTATGCTTCGAGATTCCTACCTATCTGCTTGTGGAAGGCTTTGTCCACTAAACGTTGGTAGGTAGCACCTGCATTTTTCAAACCGAAGGGCATTCTCCTGTAGCAATAAACGTCCTTTACTGTAAAAAAAGGTTGTTTTTTCTTCGTCCTCTTCCGCCATCTCGTCATATCTGATGGTAACCTTGTAAGCGCCCGAAAACATTTCATCGAAACCCGATAAGGATTCCACTTTCCAATCGATTTCGGTAGAGGATAGCGATTCTTCAGACAGCTTTGTTGATATCTGTGAAGTCTACACACATCCGCCACCCTCCGTCATGCTTCTTAACCATCACCGGATTGGCTACCCAGGTTTGATACTTCACCTCCCTGAGTATGCCTGCTGCTACGAGCTCATCCACTTCTTTGCAGGTTGCGGCATTTCTTTCAGGAGCAAGGCTTCGACGCTTTTGCTTGATAGGTTCAATGTGTTTGAACTCATTAAGCTTGTGCTCAGTGCCGAAGGGCTTTCCATCTATGGTGAGAGTTCTAGGGACCCCCGTCATGTCAGAGTAAGTCCACGCGAAGACATCTGCATTAGCCCGTAGTACCTTTTCTAATTCGGCCTTATAGGAAGTAGGGAGCTGCTTTCCAATTACCACCATCTGATCAGGGTAGAGATCGTTTACTACGATGCGCTCTTCGGCATCAGTGCAGCTGAATTCATCTTTTGGAGGCTCCTCCAAGACCTGTTTGACCCTTTTGCTACTTCCATAGGCTTCTTCATGTTGTTGCTGGAGAAAACCGTTCCAATACCGAATGGTGTTTGGAATTTAACTGCGGCATGTATAGTGGAGACAACGATGCCCATCTTCTGAATTGCTATTCTCCCTATCAACATGTTATAGGGAGATTCAGACCTTACGATCGCGAATACCAGGGTTTCCGTTCTTTTTAGCATTCCTTCTCCAATCGTAACCTCTAGAGGGACTTCTCCCAAAGGCCATGAGTGTTCCCATGAGAACCCTACCAAGGGTAACTTCGAATCTACTCTCTTCGACCTTATCGAAGGCTTGAGCTTTAGAAAACAATGTTCGTAGATCACTTCGCAAGAGCTACCACAGTCTAGGTAGGCTCTTTTTACTTCTCTGTTGGAGATCAAGACTTTGATGACCACGGGGTCATTTGAGAGAACTTTGCCTGTGATTGAAGGAAAGGTGACATCTCCTACCCCGCATAATGCTTCCTCTGCTTCTTTCCTTTTTAAACCCGAATCATCCCTGTACACCATGAGGATAGGTGCTTCGACAGGTGTGGTGTCTTTCCCCAACTGTGTGTCGGAGACCTTTTCTTTACCTTTCTTTATACCCTTCACCAAATGTCCTAATTGGCCGGACTTCACGGCCTCTTCTATCTGTTTCTTGAGCTCTCTGCAATTGTTGGTGTCGTGTCCGTAATTATCATGGAAATAGCAGTATTTGGAGGTGTCCCCTCGCTTCCCCGCTGCCAAACGAGGAGAGGAGGATCAAAGGCTTTGGCGCCTTTTCCAAGTAGAGTATCTCCCTTGGAGATTTGGACAAATTAGCCAAGAGCCCGTGATTGATGTTCTTGTGGTAGGGCGTAAACCTGTCTCTGCCTTTGTGTTTGTTCTTTGACCCTTCCCACGAAGGATGCTTCGAGATTTTGCTGTGACTTTCTTTGTTTTCGACCGGAGCCCCATTGGTAGATACTTCTTTGGCTTTGATCCAGGTGTAAGCTTTCTCTACTAAGCTCTTGTAGGTTGTAGGAAGGTCAGTGGAGAGAAATTCCACTAAACTCCTATTTCGTAGGCCGTGCACGAAACCTGAGATGCGTTGGTCTTCGTGCAAACCCGGTATCTGTAAGGTGTCATCGGTATATCTGGTAATGAAAGCCCTGGTGCTCTCGTTTTCCTTCTGCTTGATATTGTGCACTGTTAGGTGCGTTCTTGTGAATTTTTTCTGTTGACTGAAGTGTGATCTAAACTTGGCCTTGAGATCATCCAAATTTACAATGCTACCTGCTTTTTGCCCATTCCACCATATACGAGCAGGGTCTCTTAGGGTATATGTAAACATGTGGCAAGCAACGGGCATAACCCACTTCTGCATTCTGATAGCCCCTTCAAACAGGTGTAAAAAGTTATCCGGGTCCCCCTTCCCATCATAAGTACCAGTATGTGCGGGAATTTTCAACCCATCGGACAAATGGTAGTCTTCTATCCACCTTATGAAGGGTGTTGTGGAACCCATGGGCTCCCATCGGGCAAAGGGTAGTCTTCTATCCACCTTTACGAAGGGTGCTGGGACGGCATTATATGGTTATAGTTCGGAGGTACTCCGACAGGGTTTTGGTTAACATATTGAGGGTAAGCAGTAGGTATATAAGGTGGGTGATTTCCGACAGGATATGAAGGGTAAACCATAGGTTGCCCATAGGGCATGCTTCTGTATGGTTGAGTAAAACTAGGGTTGCTAGCCTGTCCATTAGGTGGGGGATAAACCCCTTGAGGGTAGGATTGAGCCTGAAAAGGAGGGTACATACCATGAGGAGGATTATTTCCTCCCCCATTCATTTGAGATGGATTGCCTTCACCGGATGCGTGAGAAGGCCAGAACGAACCCTCGCCTCCCGGATGAGCCACCAAGAGTGGTGGCAAGTTAACCTCCGTAGTCTCCCTTCGGTGACTCCTTCCATTGGAGCCTTCCATTGTTCCTTCCTTTCTCGTCGAAGCCCTCTCTGGAACATCTTCAAAACCAACCGACCTTCCACTCGGCCTTCGACTGCTCGGAGACCCTATCCTTAGAAGTGAGCATGTAGCCTCAGGAGCCAAAGGCTTAGTCTCCATTTCCATCTCTTCGTCATACTCATCGCTTGAGTATTCCAACTCCCTCCTCATCTCCACATTCCGAGCTTGCCTCCTTCGAGCCCTCAGTAAAGATTCTAGTGCTTCGATGTTAGCTTTGACAAACGCTGGACTGATTACCTTCGGGGTTAGCCGAAGTTGAAGCATGGTTGTTAGGAATTATTTCAGGGTGAGATCGTGTGGTAAAGGTGGATGCGGTTATGTTGGGAAGGTTGTTAGGATCGTTGACTGGGATTGGTGTCAAGGTCGAGAAACCCGGAGGGGGTGTATCCTTTCTTCCTTGATTCATGCCACAAAAATAGTGAGTGCGATTGACTGGTTATAAGTTTGGAATAACGAGACCAATTGTAGCCGGTCCCACGGATGGCGCCACTGATTGTACAATAATTCGTACGACCAGGCCTTCGATGGTGATCGAAGGGTATGAGGGGTGGTATGCTTGCGCCAAACTTGTAGCCAATCTGCAATAAGAAATAATAGACACTTCGTTAAGTGATTGCGCCGGGGTTGGACCCTGCGAACCACCTCCGGCGTGAGTAAGTATTTGATATGTGTTGTAAAAAATATGGAGTATGTGAAATACTGTGTTGAGTGAACATACCATTGAAATGACTCGTCCAACCTATTTATAGGTGAAGAAATAAGCTTGGAGAGTGTTAGCACACGTTTCGGAGATCATGGGGGCGTCCCATGATTTGTGGTAACCGCTAGGGCTTCATCCCCACTCTCTCTGTCTTGGCGGGAAAGCTAAGGAGATAGTGGGAACGTGGGGGAAGACCAAGCCAAGGTTCTCCTTTCTCTTGGTTCCTTCAAGAGAAGACTCCGAAGGGCATAGGCCTTCGGCTGGCGAATTCCCAACTGGTAACCATGTCAATGATGAATGCTTTTACGCCACCAAGGACTTATGAAGAAAGAGTTGGGTCTTCGTAATGCAAATTCGACTGAGGCCGAAGGGGGGGGGGGTCCTTCGACCTGATCGGAGGGTACGCCATCAGTTGAAAACATGATTCATTTTGAAGATAACAATTTAATAATTCATATGATTTTGTGTGTGAGCTCAGATCCCAAGGAAATGTGTAAGACCATATCAACATTGGAGTATGGTGTGAAAGCCAAATGCACTGTGCGGGGACCTCATATCAACATTACTAACGTTGTTACCAACAAATTTTAGAACTCGATCATCGGAATGTTTGGTAACAAGAAACTTGCTACCCAACAAATTATTCTGCTGCAAGTAAACGTTATTTTTAGAATAAAACTAAGTTTTTCCAATGGTACTGTTGCCGTGTTGGTGACGTCACATGTGACGCCGGTCCATGCGCAGATGTGTTCCTGTTGCGTTGGGAGAGTGGGAGGGTAGTGAGGAGTGGGGGTATGGAGTGAGATGGCTTGATCGGTTGTGATCCTATGCAGTGTGAGGTTCGGATGACGAGAAGAGTCATGAGGGTAATGACATTGTTGTTTATGTGTGTAAGTGAGTCTGAGGATGCGTGGAGAAGGCTCGAAGGTGGAATGAATGTTGGTTTGGTAACTTTCCCACATCGATAAATAAGCAGACTTTGGATCAATATATCACTAAGATTATGAGGCCACTACCTGGAACTTTTATGAGTATCGTTTTCAGTGACCTATAAAACCTTTTAGTACGTACATTCGCGAATGGTTCTTTTTTTATTGTGTTAAACTGTTATATTTTTATTTACTTTTATCTAACATTTATTTTACTGCTTTGTGTTAATGTTATTCGAATATAGCTTATTGATTAACAAATATACATTTCTATAAAACTTATGTTTAATTTCTCTGATATGAGACTGGCAAAAGTGGTAAATGGATGATAAATATGACTTAAGAGACAATAAAAATCTAAAGGACGCATTGATCTTTTTTTTTTCTTTTTTTTTCCTTGCATGGAATGGACGAATAATAGGTTTGGGAATGGAGATAGAGTGATTTGACCATTGAAAGGGTTATAGAGGCGACGGCTTGTGATAGTTGAGTAGGTCTTAGGATTAAACCGACTCTGGTGCCATGCTAGATGATGGAAAACCCATTAATATTATATTTTATTAATGAGGTATTTATAGACTACAAAGCATGATAAACCTTAAACCTTAACGAATCAAAGCCTACAAACGGGCTCGGCCGGGCCTACAAGCATAATTTTTAGTCTAATATTGTCCACATACAATTTTAGTTAAATCTATACGTTAACTATTAAGTAAACATCAATAAGTAGTTATGAGGTAGTCGCGATCGGTTCTCATTAAGAAATCAATAATATGAATACGATCTCATTACACCGAGTATATATATATATATATATATATATATATATATATATATATATATATATATATATAGGGAAGGATTCAGTAGTAGAAGAAAAACTAAAATATGAAGAATAAGAAGAATTTCTAACCACACATTTCAAATAGGAGGAGAATTTAAGGAGATGCATCTATTTTATAGGTGCATCTAAAATGAGTGGTTGTGGTTTCTTCTTATCATTCTTATTTTAATTTTTCTTCTTATTTGATCATAACTATATATATATATATATATATATATATATATATATATATTAGTTACATATAGATAATAAGGGTACGTTGACGATTAATGTGTATCGTGATTTATTGGGTTGTCAAAAATGTAAACTAAAATAAAATGAATTTGTTATCAATTAAGTTTTTGCTCAAATTATGTTTGTCTAGTGCTAATGTAATAAATTAATGACATTGATAAATTGCTGTCTGGAGTTTTAGTAGTAAAGTATTTTTGAACAGGCTTAGAGTGTGGGAATAATTTGATGGTTTAGTATCATAGTTACTTTTGTTTGACTGTGATAGCTTGTTTCATGGAGATATGCGTCTGAAAGTGGTTTTGAATACATAGAACGATGGTTTAGTGTTAATATGTGTTAATTTTTTCAAAAGAATGTGATGAGTGAGTGTGTTGGGACACGTTGAGAGTATGTGAAGCTGAGTAAGCATACCGATGGTTGTTGGCGGGATGTTGCCGAGAGATTGTAAGTCGGCTTGGAGAAGGAGTAGAGTGAAGAGGAATAATGATATTGTGGGTGATATGAGGATAGAAATGTGGTGGTTATGTCATTTGAAACAAAAGTTTGAGGAATGAAAAGAGTTTTTGTTTTATGAGATTGTCCCACATGGATTGATGAACAAACCGTACATCACTATATAAAATAAGGCTATGGTAGTATTAAACAGAGAGTTTTTGAGGTCATGTACTAATTGATTTGTTAGTAAATTTCTTTAGTACATGACCCGGAAAATTTTATTTTTTTACGAGAAAGTATTAAAGCCTTCTACTTTTTGTTTGCTATTAATTTTTTCGTCTCAATTT
This sequence comes from Chrysanthemum makinoi, assembly GCA_910596185.1. Taxonomy (NCBI): domain Eukaryota; kingdom Viridiplantae; phylum Streptophyta; class Magnoliopsida; order Asterales; family Asteraceae; genus Chrysanthemum; species Chrysanthemum makinoi. Next base: position 24,694,708 of record OU343221.1, read on the forward strand.
TTGTGTTCTACTTCTTCGGTTTATTCAACTTTTTCCGTTTATTTCTGATTAAGCGTATTAGCTAAACTTGAGCTTAATTAAGAGTTTTTTGGTGTTCTAAGACGTCCTTTTTAGCTTCCATTTAGTTAGTTAGGGATCTATTTTTATATGCATGCAACAACAACCACGAATCCCATTATATAATAAGCTGAGTTAGCTAATTTTTTGAGATAAAATATATAAAGTAAAATGTGTTGCTTGGTTTCAAACAAGATAAATGTAATCGAATCTTTTTTGTTTCAACAAATAGTATCAAATTATAAGGTATTTATTAATCAACATTCGATTTTTCAATCAACATAGTCATAAGAAAAAAGATTCATGTTTCGTTCTTGTTGTTTACCGTAAATCACATTCGGCGTCCTTATTCGATTTTAGTTACATAAATAATCTTTAATTATCCAACTATATGCCTTGATAGTTCCTATTTCAAATAATAGGGACTATCCGTGTAATAACGATAGTGACCACCGTGTTATAAAAAACTATAAATTGTTGCACAGATAACCCATATTATTTTTAGATAGGGACAATCAATGCAACTAGCTTGAAAATTATAAATGTATAATTAAATTTGAATAGGAATTACGAGTGTGACTTTGAGTAAACCACATGATCATAACATGTAAGTTTTTTTAGTCATAATATCCAAGTAACCTGCTACTAATTAATAAGTAGACTTTGCATAACTTTTTTGTACAAGTATGACTTACATAATTAGATTTTAATTCACAAATAAAATGTTAATCTCAATTTGACAGGTCGTCATGTAATTCTGCATTACATGGAATTTAAAGGAACATGACTAGTGGCTTTGTTGGAGTGAGTTTAATAAACATAACGATGCTAAGACCAACTAAGCTTGTTTGCCTACAGTTTACTACTACTTTTTATTTTTAATGACGAGTTCTTTTTACTAGTACTCTTCAACCAATAAGATATTATCCTTATAGTATCAGCATTTTGATTGATTGAAAGTGAAATTGAGACAATTATTTTAACACATTCCAAAATGAAAAGAAAATGAAAATTGAGGGATTATCAATTTTAGTGGAGTTCAATAGAAGAAATGTTTATAGTTTTGGGCTTGATGCGGAACAATATATTTACTGTTGGGCCATTGTACATAATAATGGGTGAAGACTGAAGATGAACCTTATGACATAGTGATATACCCTAAAGGAGTAAAGGGTAGTTTGCTAAATTTATAAATGCTGAGGCTATAAAACATGGACATGTCAATGTTATAAATTCGTAAATATATATTATGCACAACTTACAATTAGTTCGTAACTAACATACATGTTAAAATGCGTACGGTAAAACTTGGACATGTCCATGTAATTGTGAGCAAATGACATTCAGATTCTAACTGTTATTGTTGATTCAATGAACTTCTAACATAGCTCTTCTTTAAAGATATTAAGAAATGTATAATGACAGTACCCTAACTTTTAAAACTCGATCATCACAATGTTTGGTAACAAGAAACTCGCTACCCAACAAATTATTCTGCTTCAAGTAAACTTTTTTTCAGAAAGAACTATGTTTCCAATGGTGTTGATGACGTCACATGTGACGCCGGTCCATGCGCAGATGTGTTCCTGTTGCCTTAAGAGAGTGGGAGGGTAGTGAGGAGTGGGGGTATGGAGTGAGATGGCTCGATAATTTGTGACTCAACGCAATGTGAGGATCGATAATTTGTGACACAGTGTAAGTGAGGCTCTGAGGGTGGTGAAGGCTCGAAGGTGGAATGAATTTTGGTTTTGTAATTGTCCCACGTCGATGAATAAACAGACTTTGGATCAATATATCACTATGATTACGAGGTTATCAACTAGAAGTATAACATATGTGCGTATTCAAAGACTTATAAAATCTTTAATACTGAATAGTTCTTTTTAATTGTGTTAAATAATCTTTTGAGTTAACTAACTTAGGCTTCATAGTACATTTTTGAATAGTTCTTTTTAATTTTGTGAAATAATCTTTTGAGTAAACTTAGGCTTCATAGTTATGCATTTTCCGATGTATATTGAAACAACTTACATTTGTTACATACTATAAATTAATAAGCGTACATTGACGAAAGAAGAGAGTGATGATCGAGTGTATAGAAAGGTGTACTTGGATATAGTGATTTAAACATAAAAGAAGGAAGAAGAACGCTAGTGTATATATAATGTATATATGGTGATTTTTTACGAGTATCACTTTGGATGTACGGAATTCAAATACAATAAAATGGTGTCATGTAAATTTACATTATATGGAATGTCAAAAAATAAAACTTCTTTTATTAAATACAATAAAATCTAACGATACGTTATAACGTACAATCTTATAAAAAAAAGGTTACATGTGCAATTGAGTGTGAGGTGGTCAGTGGGTACGAGGAGAGCGTAAAAGTGTTGAGATGAATGTGAGGAGCGAATGCTTGAGTTGAGTTGGCTCGGGGGTGATTCGATGGAGGATGATGAGGAATAGTGACATTGTGTGTGATATGTGGTGGTTTTGTGACTTTGTCCCACATCATTGAATAAAGAAACACTAGAGCAATATTTAATTGAGATCAAGAATTTATAATGTTAAATACTGTTGTAATTGTTTGAATAATCAAATTTCTTCAAACAAGAGGATTAGTATTTTTTGAAGGTTCTTGATTCAAATCTACGGTGATGAATAAAAAGAAGACATGGTATTTTCGTACAATTCATATTCAAGAGACATATCATACTCAATAAAAAGACATGCATCATATTCGTATGTGGTGTTCAGTTGCAACTTAATTGGATAAAAGGTGTGGAAAGATTATTTGAACAACGACCATTTCCTTCATGTTTACTTGAAACTTATTTTTTTAGCATGGCCGAGTGAAAAGATAATCAGTATAGCAAATTAACACTCTTAAAATTATCTCTTTTCTCCTTCATGTTTCCGTTACAACCATGAAGATATCCACATGTTCTTAAAATTAATGGGTTTTGTTAACCATAACTCATTGTGTTGTGATTAAGGTTACCATCACTGAAAAATCAATAATTACTACAAAACATTCTATGTTTAACAACGATTTTTATAATTATCGTCATTAAATATGTATAAATAAGGAAATAATTAGTTCATTAAATGTTAATTTCACATAGATGATGATGCTTATCCACAACCCATTGGGTTGTGGTTAACAAAACCCTTAATTTATATGTAATGTGTTAATTTAGTAAGAGGTAGAGTAGCTGTAGGATAATAAAGTCGCGAAGATTTGAAAGATGCTAAACGGGAATTAGCATGTGCTTATTGAACACAGGCCCGGATTTGAGCATGTGCGGGATGGGCGACCGCACAGGGCTTCCGATTTTTAGGGGCCTCCGATGTTGAAAACTTCAGTGCTCATTTTTGGTTGATTTTAACTCTTTAGAAGATGCTTTAGGCTAGAAAATATAAGATTTATAAAACAAAGTGAAAGAAAATCTCTATATGCGTTTTAATAGAAGAAAGTAGATCTGGGATTTGGGTTTTGGGTTCTTGATATTGAGGAAGAAGACGACCAAAAGTACTATTATACATACTGTAATAACATTTTCGTGAACTGTGCACTAATATTTGTTTTTTACCACTATTTTATTTTTAGTCCAAGTTCAGTCCGTATATCTTTTATATTTGGTGACTTCAAAGTTTAAACTTTGTATTTATTTTAAATCTTTTGTCCAAAGTATGTAACATTTAAACTCAAAACTCACATATAACTATATTTTCAGTTCGAAACATGTCTTAGAAAAAGAACGCTTTGGCAATAATATTTTATAGTTACACATAATAAAGAAAGAAAACGATGTATTTAAACTAAAATATGATTAGCAAGTTGCTAGTTGATAGATATTAAAAGGTGATGTAAAACAGAATCAATTTGCTAGTTTTACAAATAGTTCAAATTTCGGAGTCTAGGGGCCTATTTTTGGATTATGGCACAGGGCCTCAAAATTTCATGGGACGGCCCTGACTGAACATGTAATGGTCATCTATCTTACTAATGAGTTCCACAATGATAACCAATTATCACATGTTAGAAACATTAGTCAGCTCGTTACTATTGTATAATAAGTTAATTAGTTAACCAAAAAAATTGTGATAAAAATTATAAACATGAACCTGAGTTGAGTTTGTCAAAATCGACGTTAAATAGTCAATTGATGGAAAAGATCCCGATGACTTTTAGTCTTCCCCACCAAACTGCCGTTCAAAAAAAATAAAAAATAACCAATGAAGCGAAAGTCGATCTTGCAACTCTAATCATAATAAAATGGGACACTTTAGAGTTTAGACTCTCTAGTTATCTAAGCCGGTTATCAATCCTAGTTTTTCGCTTCCACTAGGAAGGAACAGTGAACACCAATATAAAAGAACAAAAAACAAGTGTTTAATCAAACAATATAAAGCTCACAAGCCAATGACTTCTTAAAATCGGTGTACAAATTGTGTAACAACTAATTCTCACACAAGTATACAAGTGAACAACAATATTATGGCCTTGTGAGTGAAATGAGGTGTTTGTGTGTGTATAGGCAAAGGCGTGAGTGTAGAGATGTGCATGGTAGTTAAAGAAGGAGAAGAGTTTTGATTTTGTAACTTTGTCCCACATAGATAGATAAATAAACTCTAGTGCAATATATAATTAAGATGACATGCTAATAAATAATAAAAGTATTTATGTCATTTATATCTTTAATACGTGATATAGATGTTTGTTTGTTTTACGATAACAATTATGAGATTTGGATAATAAAAAGGTGATTTTACCGTTTCCTTATTTGAGATACAACAGTTTTTTTTTTTTTTTTCATCACCCGGATACAAATTAGGGTATTTTACCTTTTTTGGTACATGAGTTAATAGATACTAGTGCAAATTTTAAAACTCAATACATTCATATATTTTGCATAAAATATTATATAACATAAATAATAGAATTTAAGGTCACAGTTAAACAAGAAAGACTTCAAAAAGTCAAAATGAACAATTAATATGAGATGTAAGTGGTACTAAATATGGTCGGCTGTTATGCTAAATATGTAAGGCTAACTTGAGTCCCGGTCAACGCGATTAACCAGATATCCTTCCAAATATAAATTTTATAACTTCTCGCAATATCAACAATATGTTTTCCTTATATCACTCATATGAGTTGACCAGACCCCACCAACCCGAAATCTTAATATAGTCGAGTTCGGGAATATTTTTCTAGCTTTACTATAGCTGACTTGATTTGACCCGAACCCAACTAACCCGACCCGCGACTTAATATTCAAATGTAAAGTCTTGATTTTCCATGTTCTAAGAATATGTCAAGCTCTCCCTTTCAATATTCTTTTTTTTTAAGGCAACATTTATTAACGGAACAAAACAGGGTCAAGGTACAAGACGTGGCACCCACCTTTTTAACAAGACAATTAAAAAGGTTGAGCCCGAGGAACCGAAACAAAAAACCTACAAGAGCTAAACTTAACCATACATCATACAAAAGCATTAAACAAAGACTAAACAACAAAAGCCAATACCTGTGTAAAACCATGTGACAACCTCAGAAAACCAAAACTACCCATATCCATGGACCACCAACCCACTTTAGCCATGAAAATACACTAAGGGACAAAAAAGAACCTTTATACAAAGAACTTTTAATGCCACTATTGTGTCCCACAGTCACCAATTTGCAAAAACCAACATGCCACACTACTCCCTTCTAACTAACCAAACCTCCATTTTTGTTTTCTTGGGTAAATTGCAAAAATCGTCCTTGTGGTTTGGTCAAATTGCATGTTTCGTCCTTGTAAATCAATAAGTGCAAATATCGTCCTTATTTTACACTGTTATTGCACTTTTGGTCCTTCAACAGTGGAATTTGGCAAACCACAAGGACGGTTTTTGCAATGATGGAGGACCAAAAGTGAACATAACAGTGTCAAATCCGGACGATTTTTGCACTTAATGAACCACAAGGACGAAACGTGCAATTTGGCCAAAATACAAGGACGATTTTTGCAATTTACTCTGTTTTCTTTAATCCCATCTCCAAACATTAATTTCATCACCAAATTCGGAGTAAATTACAAAAATCGTCCTTGTGGTTTGGCCAAATTGCACGTTTCGTCCTTGTGGTTCATTAAGTGCAAAAATCGTCCGGATTTGGCAATGTTACGTTCACTTTTGGTCCTCCATCATTGCAAAAACCGTCCTTGTGGTTTGCCAAATTTCACTGTAGAAGGACCAAAAGTGCACGTAACAGTGCAAAATAAGAACGATATTTGCACTTATTGATTTACAAGGACGGAACATGCAATTTGACCCAACCACAAGGACGATTTTTGCAATTTTCCCAAAGATCAAATCATATACAAGGACGGAACATGCAATTATAAAATATCAAAAACCCACAAAAAAATTGACCCCCAAATCACTCAATTTGATGTTATGCACACCAACTCTTTTATAAACAAGCATAAAAATAAGCATATAACGTTATATGAGTCACTTTATTTTACTTACCTACAAATTCATGCTTACCAAGGGACAAATTTCTATCATCCATTTAGTTTGAATGTGAGGAATGAGTATTTGGGTTGAGTCGTTGGTTGTGATGTTAAGGAGGGCAAAACTTAACAACAACACTATAACATTGTGTGTGAAATGAGATGTTTGTGTGTGTAGGTGAGAGTGTGAGGATGAAGATATTGTAGTGAACAGAAGTTTGAAGAAGGAGAAGCCGTTTGGTTTCGTTACTTTGTCCCATATAAACAAACTGTAGAACAATATATAAGCAAGATGAGAGGGGTCCAGACCGTGATCCATTTGAAAACAAGCTGTATTGCTTTAGTTTACTTGTTTCCTAAATTACGTTGGTTTCAGTTGGGTTATTTTTACTATTTTGGAATACAAGATTTTACTTCTGCTTTTTGAAAAACAAACCAAGTTTTTACTTTTCTGCTTTTTGAAAAAAAAAACAAACCTTTCTGCTTTTCGAAAAAACAAAAACGAGTTTTTACGTTTCCGGGATACGAGTTAACAGATTTTTGCCTTTTGTTTTTATGGGATACCAGTTTAGAGATTTTTACATTTTCTTTTCCACAACGTGAGTTTTCAATTCAGTAACTTATGTGGGATGCGAGTTAGAATTTAGGGTAAATATCACCGTTGGTCCCTGAACTTCGCCCCATTCTCATGGTTGGTCCCCAACTTTTTTAGCGGCATACAGAGTCCCAAACTTGCGAAAAGGCAATTTTGGCTAACACCAGTTAAATGGTTTGGTTATGTGCCTTGTTATGTGACTAAAATTCCCCTTCTTTTCCTCTTTTTTCACAAAGTCTTGGTTGTGTATTGATTTTGTTTCGCCGATATTTCAGATTTCTATCATTTGAATCTTGCAGTAAATTTCGCCTCACGTAATAAACTTATGAATCGCAAAAACAATCAGTGGATCATCAAATTAACAAGCATATTACATCATCAAAAAATATATAATTTGATTTATAGAACTAGACAATACAAGTGTCGAATATGTACATATTCTAGTCTCCTAAGCTTTTAACATCCGAAGGTAATCATCGATGATGGACATAGCTGATGATCGGTAACCAGAACCAAAGAGATTGTAATGGTTCAAGTAATGATACAGTAAATAAAGATCTCTCCTTTTCTTAAATCGTTGTTGTTGCGGCATCACCTAAAAAAGACAAAACATAACAGTTGTTCATGATAGCATGTCAATTAAACATGTTGTAGATGGCATACTGAATTTAAAATTTGATACCTCAAATAAGGATTATTCTGATTTGAAGTACGAGTATGTTGTGTAGGTGTTGGTGGATGCGTTTGATGTGGGCCGCATTTGTGAGGTTGAAAAGGCCTCATTTCGAGTTGGTGGTAATTTTAGTTAGTTTGACTTAAAAAAAGGCATTATGTAATCTAAACTCTTTTCTTTAAACTGAAAGTCCTTTAAGAAAACAAACCTTTTTCGTATATAGCTGAATCGCCAAATTGCTGTTAGGCTAGCTTTAGTTGAAAAGTCAGTAGATGCTCAGAGTAAAACTGAATCCAATCTAATGTCCACGTACTTGAGAAAAGAGAAAATACACATGTACAAAGTGTAAAATTAAAAAAGCGGAAGATAACTCATCTTAATCACCATAACCTGCTTCTTCTTTTTGGGTACAAAGAAAACCCCTCCCTTTTTCTTCCCCACTTCTAAAAAATCCTACTTCTCCATCGTTCTTCTCCAAAACCTAAGATCGACAACTTCTGCTGCTAATCATAATATCAAGACCCCGTTAAAACATACCGATAAATTGACCTAATCTCATTATCCGATGTATTTTTTTAATTGTTTTTCAGGTAAACAATTGATACTAATTGTTTCGTATTATTGATTGTTAATTGACTAATTATGTTTTTGTTTTTGACTACAGATGAATAATTCGTTGGATCATAATTCAACTGATTTTCGTAAGGGTTTTTTTTTTTTTTTTTTTTTTTTTGGTAAAATTCAATTGTAATTAGTTCTTCTTCTTATTATTATTTTATTATAGTTTTGACTAAAATATTAGATTTTTAAGTATCTTCTGATGTAAACTAATAAGGTTACTTAATTCGGTAGAAACAGTGTTATTAGACATGTAATAGTTGCTTTTAATATCGAGAAAACTTTATTATTTTTTTAAATGTAATAAAGGGTATTTTGGAGTTTTGACAACTAACTGATAGTTGAAACTATTACTCAATGATTGCATTTTAAATTGATGTAGTTACGCACTGTGTTGGATCTTATGCGAATTCGTGAACGCTTGCAGTTTGAGGTTAGCTTTTCAGCTTTTTAAAATATTTGAAGTCTAAATTCTGAGCATTTTGTTAATGGGATTGAGTTTAAATAAATTAAACTATTGTGGCAGGATCTTATTCTCTTGGATTAGTCGGTGTTCTTTTGGATTATGGATATTTAAGATAGGCATAGGGATATGCGGCTTGATATTGATAATATGTCATATGAGGTATAAACTATATCTTCACTTTCATTATTATTTTTGCCTCGAAAAATTGCCATATCATAGTTGCACATAACATGGTTCATATGTGACTCTTCACTCTTGGTCCACATCCTGGTGAGCCACTAGGCAGTCACGATTTGATTCATGTGGCTACCTACTTCAAATCTTATGATCATGTTTTATGAGTGCATGTAGCGGTTCGTGCACTAAATTTATTAATACAAACAAAAATAATCATATCGGTTTCTAAGTAATTTGTTCATCATAGGTTTCAAGACTTCACGACTAGCTACAAGCTGAAAGGGACTTGCAAGCTGCATTAGAAGTTGGCTTAAGTTAGGGATGAGCACGGTACCGGTCCCGTACCGATCCCGTACCGAATTAGTGGTACCAATTTTTCCCCGAGCATAAATTAGTGGTACCGGTACCGTACCGAACGGGACTCGGATATCGCTACTGAATTGATATATGGCTTTTAGTTATATTCTAAAACGGTTTGTAATTTTTTTGTTAATTTTGTTTCAGTGTGTGAAAAAAATTAGGGTTTATTGAAGCTTTAATTTGATTAATAAAGATGGAAAGGAAGAAGATCAAAGAGTAAGAAGATTGGCGGTTCTGAATTGGTTACTAAATTTGCAGGTATATTCGTGTTTTGGTTCATCTTTAGCAGCTGGATTTCATCTATGCCATAATATTATTTCACATGGGATCAATTTGAGGAAATCATTATAGTATGTGTACTGGCTTGCTCAGGTTATTGCTTTGTATTACTGATGTCTAGAGGTTATAATTAGTAAACATCACTGATTGTACAGTTTTATTGATTTAGCTTATTGGATATGCTATGGCTATCTTTATCTGTATTGTTTTGCTTAAATTGTTGTTGCTTTTCTAAATAAGAAATTGTGTTGATAAAGAAACAACTAATTTTGATTAAAAGTTATGATCTTTATGAAAGGTTGGATCTGAAAGGGTATGGTTAAAAAAATATAAGAAAAATTCATATAAGAGAATTGCTTATTTGCTTATTATTCAAGAAGGGATCTTTTAGTATTTAAATAAACTTTGTAAAACTCCCTTCCAAATAAATAAGTAGTTAATAAGCTTTGTTCTTTTTTTAAAGCTTAGAAGCAGGTTATATTAAGCTGATTAAAGCACCCCTATTTCATCAGCAAAATGAATGAGCACTTTGTTAGGTCTACAATTTCTTGGATGCGTTTGTCACACTCTTGCGAGACTTAGGTCTACGTTGCCACGATATTGTTCTATGGAAGCGGGCGGGCTGTTAGAAGTTCGGCGCGCTTTTTTTTTTGTCGTAGGGGAGGGATTGACCTTTCTAACGCATATTCAGTCGTACCGGCATATAAGCACTTTATAATATGCTATCTAGAACACATCATTGATCTTTTTATCCTTGAATTTTATAAGAATGGTTGTTCCCATTCTTTTTGCAGCTGCTTATTTGTGTTTGGTTATTGATGCTTATTATTATATGTCCTTTATTTTTTATGTTTAGCGTGTCTTCTTTATGATGGATCTTATGTGTGATTGGATGATGTTTATATTACAGATATCAAGGGAGTGAATCAGATGTGGAGGATTCTGAATCAGAGTCTTCACAAGACAATGCTGATAAATTCGATATCGGAGTCTGATAAAGTTAACTTGATGGTCATGCAGGAAGCTATCAGATGTGTTGTGGGAAGCAGTATCCACAGGTCAAGTTTTATTGTTGTATCAGGGGCTTGGAACCAAGAACTTGCAATCATTTATTGCAAACTTTGTAAACTTCTTTGAATATAGCTACTAAAGCTTATAACTACTAAAGCTATATCTTAACATTATCATCTCTCATGTTGCCTCTAGATACAACATCATCACGAATCAGATAAGTGTGTTCGAGAGATCAAAAGGGCTTTGGTCAATGCTTACAGAAGGCAGTTGGAGTGAAGTATTTGATGGACTTGGCATCTCCTTAGTTCTAACTTTCAACCCCGTAATTCATGTATGTTACCTATCCCTATAAATGAAATAATTAGCCAAGTAATTTTTTCTTTTAATAATTTGTGTAACGGTTATATTGAATTGATGTGTTTGCTGCTTAGTGACTTTGAAAAGTTATGTATTTATAGTTTAGGATATACCAATAGCTTTTGTCTAGAGTGGATATGGTGATAAACGCAGTGGAGCTCTAACCCGTTTAAGTTGGAATATAGATGAACCGTCGTTGTTTAAGTTTGAAAGTGTGGTACTTTTTTTTGTCTGGTAAAGATATAAAAGCGAACAATCGCATTTGCGGCCAGAGTATGATTTCTGTCATAAAAACCTTTTTGTGTAAATTTTGTAAAAAATGATGCGATTTTGGGTTTCTATTGGACCCTTTGAGATTTGTGCCTGCTCATTGACGTGGTTTTTCGTAGGCTTAATTTTTTGTCTTGCCTCTAAAAATGTGACCGTCTTTTGCAGCCAACATAATATGTGAGCCAAAACATATGCACCTTTATAATTTGGAATATAGATGAACCGGCATGTTTAAGTTTGAAAGTGTTTTAGGCGAAACCATACGTTTGATGGTTATAAAAAATGATAAAGTTTTGGGTTTCTGTTGGACCGTTTAAGATTCGATGCCTGCGAAATGACGTGTTTCTTCGCGGGTTTAATTTTTGTTCGTGGCTAGGTACGTCATGCATTTTTTATGAACATGAATGTATGGCTTTTGAGTTTTGCGTTGACCTAATTGGTTATTCATTTTGTTTTTTTTTTTTTTTTTTTTTTTTTTTTTTTTTTATTGTTTTTGTTGATATATGAATGATGAGGAATGTGTCGTTTGAAGGTTTTATAAACGGGTTGGTTTTTTGTGCGAAGTTCATGATGCAAGCGTCTTTCAAAAAGTGTTAGGGTCCTTGATACAGTCTTAAGCTTTGTTGTGTATTATCTTGAGCCTGTATCAAGAACCCTTAATGCTTTTTGAGATTTAGTTTTCTGTTTTGTCGTTTAGCACTGCATGTTCATTGATTTGAGTGTTCTGAATATCGTCGAAAAAAAGAAAGGCGTGTTTACTTAGGGATGTGTTTAATGTCCACTGTGGTTTTGAAAAATTGTTGATAAATATTGTTTTTGATCCGGATTAATCTTCTAAGTATGGAAGTTAATAAAATATTTTATGTTAGAATATTGTTGCGTTCGATAGGCGATGATGATAGATTTGTAGTGTATCCATTGTCAGAAGGAAATCTTTCAAAGTTTTGGAATAACCGTATCTTGGCGGGGCATTTGTGATGATGCAGCCATGGCGGGTCTTTCCTCTTTGTTATGATATGTCCTTGCAGATATGAGCCTTTGCGTAGTTCGAACTGTCTGGAACAAAAATGTTAAATTGATGCTGCGTGCTTCTGGCTGAGGTTGTCAATTGCGTCGTCATTTAGTTTAAACACATTCTGAACGGTGTTGTTTGACCCCTGAACGGCTTTGTCTGCCCGAGGTGTTGTTGCTTTGGTTGGCCAACAGCAGTGCGCATGGCCGTTAAATGTTCGTGTTTGCTTATCATTGTATAATAAACGACATGTTTTGTGCTTAAATAGTATTGGGCATGTTTAAACGGAATTGACAATAAATCTGTAGTGTATCTACCGTCTAAAGGTCGTTCAAATATTGAGAATAACCTTATCTTGGCGTGGCATTTATATAAATGCAGATATGGCGTGTCTTTCCTCTTTGTTCTTATACATCCTTGCAGATCTGAGCCGTCTGTTGCATGTTGTCTTTAAACGTGTATGTTGCTTTAACATGGTTTGCGGGGGTTATTGCTATTATGCCGGCCGTTGTTAGGTTTTCGTTTTATGTTTGCTTTACATTTTCGTTTTATGTCTGCTTTACACAGTTTGCGTGGAATATCACGCTATGGTAAGTAAGTTGGAGTTTAGGTTTTAGGTTTTGTGTGGAACTTAATATTTGATTATAAGTTGTTAATTGAATCATAATGCCACTATAGGAACTTTTAATAGTGACGTGCTGCGATGTGGAATGACCATTGCTTCATTCCAGCAATGACCGCTAATTCTATAATCCAACTAACGCCCAAGAAAAGTAATGAACCATATGGCAAAATGTAACTGTCGGGTTGGGTGTCGGGTCAGACATGTAGTATACGTTGCAGGCTGAAATGGGTCGGTTTGCACCACTTTTCTCTTAAATGTTTATAATCTTATACATATAGATAATGTGTCATTTATTGACAATTAATTTGGACTAACAAACACTTTTGACAACTTTTAACCGTCTCCTTTGTGGCTAATATTTGTTAGTTCTGCCCATTAGAGATGAAACAACCCAAATCGAACCATTAACAAGTACATGGGTGGAAATTTTCATTGTTTGGGCCCATGATAGCTTATTAGACCGCCATGAATTTGAGTGATTGGGTTCGGTTGCAAGTTATCACTCTATGTGGGTAAATGAAAGTAAAGTCTATAGGAAAAAAACGGTTTTAGGTGTTAACAACCTGTAATAGGTGCAAATTTTTTGATTCAGCGTGTTAAGTTTGAAAATTTGATATTCTTATAAGACCGCCATGAATTTGAGTAATTGGTTTCGGTTGCAAGTTACCACTCTATGTGGGTAAATGAAAGCAAAGTATACAGGAAAACACGGTTTTAGGTGTGAACACCTGTAATAGGTGCAACAATTTTGATTCAGCGTGGTAAGTTTGAAATTTTGATATTCTTATATTGGTTCGATAACAGGTGCCAACTGGTTTCAAGTGTGGCATCAATTACCGGCCACCAACAGTCGTACGAGGGGAGATCTACGAGGGGGAGATCTTGCAAAGGTTCAATGAGCGGTTTGCATGATCAACAACAACACACCAGTCGCAGAGGTCTTTTCACGTATTGACCACAAGTTTGATCTTATGTATGCAAAGAGGGCCTTCGTTCACTGGTACGTTGGTGTAGGCATGGAGGAAGGTGAGTTTTCAGAAGCTCGTGAAGATCTTGCGGCTTTGGAAAAAGATTATGAGGAGGTTGGTGTTGAAGGTGCGGAGGATGACGAGGAGGATGAGGAGTACTGAAGTGGTTATTCCTTTGGGACTATATAGAGGCGTTTTGCGGAGTAATCTGTGATTACCTTTCTATGTCTCTTTTATGACAAACTACGTATGCTTATATTCGTCTATATGTTGGACTATATACCAAATGATTAAGTATATGAATTCTAGCAGGTCTTTATATAATCATTATGGTAGGTTTGAACTAGATCATGGGTTTGGACCAACTTTCTGAATCAATATGTGTGATTACCATTTCTTTGGAACTTTCAGTTAGTTTCAAACTAGATTGATTATTAAGAAATTTATTATTGTGCTTCTGAAACATGCTGGTCGAGATGGGTATTCCTTGCTGGAAGCTCATGTATCATAAAAATTTGCATGTGCTTGGGTCAACCGAAATGTACACACTTCTTCGTATCTAAAGGTTAAAATGGTCGTGTAGTGAGCTTACTACATTATGTGCACACTTCTTCGTATGTAAAGGCCAAAAGGGTCATAAGGTTAGCTCATTACATATTTCTTAGGGGGTGTTTGGCTAAGCTTATGCTTATACCTTTTCAAAAAGCTTTAAGGACGCTTAATAGCTTATTTTCCCATTTAAACACTTACAAGCCAATGCTATTAAGATTATTCAAACACCATCAATGTTCTTGATAGCTATTTGGAAACATAATGACTAGGCATGTAAAATAAGCTTATCAAAACCACCCCTTAGAATTTGGAAAAGTAATATAATTTTTCTTTATAATTTAATTCATAATTTTTAGACCATAGTGATTAACGGGTATATGATGTTCATATTGACCACGTTCCCAAGTCGAGTGAAAACTAAAATGGTAACAAAAGTCCAAGTGATAAAAACCGGGTTCGTTTCATAGTCGAGTATTGGGGTGCCACCTGTAAGCTTAAAGAGTAGTTTTATTTGGATATTGGTGTGGTAATTTAAGTGAAAATGAAAGTTAATACTTAATAGTCAACGGTTTAGGCATGACAACTTCACGCAAAGTTCATCAACTCGAATATAAAACTCAAAGTCTCAAAGCGTAAATATGGATCGACTTGAGTTTGACCTCATTTAATTGTTCAACAATTTTGAGCTAAGACCAACTGTAAGCGATTCGGTTATTTTGTTTTTATTTTAAGAGTATTTTCTATTGAATGGTTTAATGGCACGATGCTCCGGCATGGTTGGCACACGAATGACATGCATTTGGCACACCAATGGCACCTCATACCTTTTGCTCTAACCTCAACCTCTTCACTTGGGCCCCACCGACTCAAACTACACACACTCAATCAAACACAAAACACGATTAAAAAAAAAAAAAAATGTTTGTCTTCATCTTCGTCACTTCCCTGGCGAGGCAACTGGTGGCGAGAGATGGCGAGGGTGACTGATGTGGTGGCAGTGGCCGGCGAGAAGTGGCGAAGGTGCCACGTTGGAGTGGCGAACGTTTTCCGCCGTGACACTCCATGCTCTTAGGCCACATTATCTGTAATAATTTATCAACTTAACCATATTCTTTTGTGATTGAATAACTTTTACATAAGATTAACTAAAATTATATTTCCTAAACCAATAACGGCAAAACATTGGTATAACTCTTTTTAATTCAAGTTTAAACCCCATATTATTTTGGTCGTTGGGTTTTTAGTAAAAAGTTATGGTATAATAAAACTATAATAAAGTTTTGTTTGGTGCAAAATAGTAGTCTTATTGATTTAAGATCAATTTATTGTATGATCATTTAGTAACTAATATTAGTTGAGTTAGCACAATTCATTTAATGTGTCTTTTAGCACATTCGCTTTAAACAACAATCACACAAAAACAAAAAAATATAATTAAAAATTTATGTCAAAATCCCGTGCGTGCACGGGTATTATAACTAGTAGATAAATTACAAAAGGTCATTATTATTTGAAAATAAGTCATCAAACTTCTCTATCACTTTAATAGGCGAGTTAGTGGGTTTTTTTTTTTTTTTTTTTTTTTTTAATATGGAGATTTTTAAGAGGTACAATTGTCTTTCTTTTGCGTTTGCTAGTTATGAATTAAGGTAATTTTACCTATTTTTTATGAGACACTAGTTAGTAGATACTAATGTAAACTAGGTTGAGCTAATATCATTTCGGGCATGATAGGACACGAAGATCAAAAGGTAGCGCCTCTTGTTGTTACTTCAAATGAGTTATCAAAATCAAACACATATATTTATACTTTTACAATTATTCTAAACTTCATTTGAAAAGTGAACATGAACACAACTTAAATGGATTGTCTAGTATTATCATCACACCATTAACTACTTTTCTAACAATAAGTTACACAATTTAAAATTGTCTATGTAGTTTTGGTGAACCCACATACATATTATTCGAATGCGCCTTTGTCCTTTATTTGAAGAACACCAGAGTTCATTTTCGTTTTAAGTTAATTGCGAGCAATGATACCCAAAAATATTTATGACTTCGAAATATAACAGCAAAATAAGTATTATCGATCATTTTATAAACATATTTATCTGTCATTTTATCAAAAAGCAAACCTGATCTGAATCTGATCCGAGCCGACTAAGACTATCCTAGTCAGGTTAGTCGAGGCATGAATCTTATCTAGATTGACCTGATTAAGCCTAATGTTGAATACAATATGGTGTTGTGTTAAATATGTAAGGCGAAAATTGTTGAGCATTCGGTCTACTATTAGACCACTTTTTTGGGCATAAAATCGGAAATAGAGCGAATGCTCCGGCTTCTGAAATTGGCCCATTAATGTCGCGTATTACTTATAGGGCTATCAATAAAGGAGGGTTATATGCAAGAAAACGTTGTTGATATTGTGCATGAAAATTCATGGGTATGGCCTAACTCATGGCATACACGTTTTCCTATTATTTCAAGTGTTCAAGTTCCTACTTTGTGTGACAACCTGGAAGATGTTATTTATTTGAAGTTAAAAGATGGTTCAATGAAAGACGTTTATGGTCGAGAGATTTGGAATGCTATTCGCAATCATGGAGATGATGTAGCTTGGAATTCATTCGTGTGGTCAAGTTACGGCATTCTTAGGCATACAATACACGTTTGGCTGGTAATGAGAAGAAGGTTAAAAACTCAAGATAGGCAAAGGCAATGGGATATCGGCAATGATGTCCGACTTAAACTTGCTCCGGTGCCCGTTATGCAAGTTACAACCCGATTTCCATGAGCATTTATCTTTCGAATGCTCCTACTTTTCTAACGTGTGGAAAAGTGTTCTTAATGTGGTTGAATTCCCAAATATCACTCCTATTTGGACCGATATCATGGCATGGATTGTTCCTTTGGCGAAAATTGACAACGTTACTTGCATAGTTGGTCGTTTTGTTGTTGCTTCAACGTCATACTATGTATGGCAAGAACGTAACCCTAGGGTTCATGGTAAGAACGGAAGGAAGCAGGAGGATATAACAAACATTATTGTCGATGTGATCAGGTCTAAGCTAGCGTCAATCAGTTTAAAGAAAAAGATGCGCCAGTGGACAATATGATGAGGATATGGAAGCTAACATGGCACGAGATGGAGGGGTATTAGCAGGAAGTGTAGTTTGATTACTATTTTATTTGTGTTTCTCTAGTTATAAATTTTGGTTGTTGTGTTTGAGCTTGTTCAAACACGCATGTTTTTTTTGTTAAAACTGGCTCATCACCACTCTTCTATGTACGAATCTCATATATATTTTTTAATATATTTCACCAGGTATAAACACTTTACTAAAAAAATATATTTAAGGCTAACTTGAGTTCCGGCCAACACGATTGACCCGATGTTCTTCTAAATATAATTTCCTAATATCAACAATATGCTTTCCTTATATCACTCATATGGGTTGACCCGAACCCGACCAAACCGAAATCCTAATATAGTCGAGTTCGGGTATATTTTTCTAGCTTTACTATAGCCGACTTGATTTGACCCGAACTCAACTAACCCGCCCGCCCGAGCGATTTAAATGTAAAGTCTTGATTTCCCACGTTTTAAGAATATGCCAGCTCTCCCTTTCAATATTCTACCCCCTTCTAACTAACCAAACCTCCGTTTTTGTTTTCTTTAATCCCATCTCCAAACACTAATTTCATCACCAATTTCATATCCCAAACATCAAAACATATAAAATATCAAAAACCCAAAAAAATTTGACCCATAAATCACTCAATTTGATGTAATGCACACCAATGTTTGATAAAATGTCACCTGCAACAAAACCCATTTTCTAGTTTGCAATTGTTAGTTTAGTATCATAAGATTAAGTTTCTTGTGTTGGGTTTAGTTTTTTGAGGTGAGTTTTGATGGCGGAAAGTATTGGGAAAGGTGAGGAAGGGAGGAGGACTGCTGGTGATATGTTGAGGAATACACCGTCGAATAAAAGGAGGTTGATAGATGAGATTCAGCAGTGTGAGGGCAGGCAAAAGTATCTTGCGCAGACCAGGAGCCCGTCTGATGTTAGATGGTACTTTTCTAAGGTTTTGATGGTGGAAAACGGTGAGTTTTTGATGATCATGGTTTATGTTATTGGTAGGATGCGTAAAAACCTCCATGTTATCTAGTTTAACCCCTCATAAGCTAGTTCCAGTTAATACGAAATTGAATGCATGTAAATAGGATTTGGGTAATGTTCCTTTTTATATGGAAAAGTATCCTAAGCAAATGTGAAGATCTGGTATCATAACCCTGAAAAGGAATGTGTTAAACGATACGCTAGGAACAAAATTGTGAGACATAAAACTACAGAGCTTTGAGAAGATTGTGAGAAGGGCAAAAAAGGAAGCGTTGTATTAACAATAGTGGCTATATGATCCAAATAATTGTCGTTCAAGTATAAATGGAATGTGATGCCTCAAGTTTTAAGCTTTGGGTGTGGTCAGTAATGCTTGGTGATTATGGAGGGACATGGAAGCCTCCTTATAGCACATTGGCCTGCTCACAGTTCAGGAACAAAATTGAAACCCAAAGGGGAGGGAACTGTGTATAAAAAGAAGTTCAATATCAAACGAGAAGCTTAAATCGTTGCTAATAAAATGTTACTTCAATATCAAACTCAATGATATACGCCCAAGATAGTCTCTATTTATGCTCACCGTCTACTTTAACAATCTTAACCTTTTTTTTCTTATGCCCGTGATTTAAAAACTTTTAGACCTCTGTCCAGGAACTTGATGACTGGCTATTACTTTTGACTACTGAAAATATAGTATCATAGTAATGAAAACTTCATTTATTTGTGGTCTTCACTTTCAAGTCACTAATAAATTGTAGGATATAGGATTTCACAAGCACATTAAACCATAATCATATGAGGCGTTAACAAGGTTTAGAGAGAGAAAGAGAAGAGAGTTGGGAACTATGTGAAATAAAGAAAAATTGTATTGAAGCTCCAACCCTCTACCTTGGGAGGTAGAGGGTATTTATAGTGTCTTACAAATAAACGCCACCTACGGGCTGTGGATCAGGCATACAGTGGGTAAAGACCCGTCCGTCCTCCACGGTGTTACTAAATAAACTACTTACTAACATAACTTGACTACGACTACGAGCTTTCTATCGAATACATATACTAGAGGTGACCGACTCTTTAACGACTGAATTTTCTAATTCCTAACAATCTCCCCCTAAAGGAGGTTACCTCAATTTACAATGAATACAAACAGATATTACATTAGATTGTTCTTGGATTCTCGATTAAGTTCTTCGCCAAGAGCTCGTAGTCTTTGATTCTTCATGTTCCGCATTTTGGATAATTTCAAGTGGAGGTCTTTAAGCTGATCCACGGATGATGAGTTTTGAGCCTAGATTGAGATCATCAGCTAACATAAATCTCTGACTCATCCATTGTGGTGTTGGTATTATGTGATGTTGAGACATTTGGACCGACATGCTCACATTCTGGATCATGATATATTCTCATTTGAGTAGCGGAAGCTTTTATGGTTCATGATATTTGCAGCAGATAGCGAAGCATGGAGTGAAAGTATCTGAGTCGTTGAAGCACTTATCATGATTTCTTTAGAGATGAATGTGTAGTGTGAGCATGCGGCTATGAATTGACCGCTTCATTCGATCAGCAAACGCGTCGGGAGTACTGCATACAACGTTAGCAATAAAGTGCACGAAAGTGTCTTTGATCACTTTCATTGAATTGAGGTACACGGCCCACGGTTCCCGTTGATCAAGACAAGTACTCGGATCGTATAATTCCAAAGAATTTCCTTGATAGGGTTTCGCAGCTGCTCTAGTTGTTCTCAAACCGGAATGTCTCAAAGAAGACAACACGGAGTGAGTGAACCAGCGAATTGAGATTCACTGATTGATGAAAAGAGATTTGAAAAACAATCGTGTACTGCTCAATAGAAATTATTTTTGCAATACAATGAAGGTTTTAATGAAAATCAATAATCAATCATAAACACCTTTTATTTTGAAATATTAGTACACAGTCGATGTGCTAAAGAAAAGAGTTTTTAAGCACAACGACCGGTTTTTCAAAGGTATCCGTCAATCCATAACCTGAACCAGGATTGATTCAAAAGATTGAATCGCCCCATTGTTTCTGTTCAGTTGTCACATGGTTGATCTATTGGATAGATCTCACATGCCACCAACCTGAGCTTGTTTGATGTTGGCTCCAGAAGGCTTTCCATCTTCATTGTGAATAGTTTTGCATATCACTCAGATGTTCTGGAAATAGCACAAGGATAATGCGTAGGACTCATAAGATATAATATCTCTTTCCACATTGTGTGAAACAGATAGTCTTCATTGACAGTGTCCTAAGGAGATTTATTTGATGATCTCGTGGCTCTAGACTCAATTGCGCATGTTTGGTTCCTATGCCGGAGACTAGGGTGAGGGTCTCCTTCTTCAATATCAACAAACTCTAAGAGAAAGTCGATAGATAATGTCGGTTCCCCGTGAGAATGAAACAAGTCCTTTTAAAAGGAACTTGGGTGGCTTGGGAAATTGTAGTGTAGTGCGTCACTGGGTCCATGACGTCTTGTCTTCAATACCGATGTTACCTTGGTAACCACCAGTAGCATATGAATTGAACCCGGTTTCTGCCCTAAGGTTGAACAAATGGAGGGCTATTTATTTTCACCCTTTTCTCATTCAATTCTTTTTCATTCTTCAACCCCTTCAGTGCTTACCGAGACTTCATAACTAGAACCTTGTTTGGTTTATTCCAGTACTAGCTCAGTCTCAGTCCGCACTCTTCCCATATCTCACATTTCTCCTTTTTTCATCATACCTAAGAACTTCTACACTATCTAGTGGATTGTCCCTGGGTAGATCCCTCCGGTTCTGGCGGATCATGGGAAAAAATACCTAACCTAACCATCCTTATATCACCATACATAAAGTAAATTTGGTCAGTCTTTTGGTATTGTTCATCAGCCATTGGAACCAATTGAAAACCATTTGAAAATCAATTCAGATACTTGTGATATATTATCAAAGCATTTTGTACCTGAATCATTTTTGATATATTAGAAATAGCTCCCCCTCAACATGTGCATCATAATTTTAAATGATTTTAGCACATGGAGGCAAGAGGACTTGAAAATCTCAGATTAAAAGAATGAAAGATTCGATTCTTTGATCAACAATTTCTAAAAGATATCAACATCACTTCCTTGATTAAATCAATTAGATAAAACATATTGAGGAAGGATGAGGTTTTCAAAAGTTTGCTCCCCCTCAATATGTGCCTCGATGTTGAAAGAGTTTTGCACATATTAAAAGGAATCTGCACTTAGATATAAATCATTCACGTTTCAATTCTTTGTGGTTTGAAATAGAAGCTCCCCCTCAATATGTGCGTAGGAAAATTTGAAATCGTTTGGCACATGAATAGAGGAGAGTTTGCTAAGCACTTATAACAACAATTATCAAGTTATCAATTTAAGTCCAATTTAAATCACAAATTCTCCCCCGATCACACTTTTCAAATCCTTTGAGAGTTGTGATCTCTATTGATTTAAATTAAATTTTTGAAAGCTTTTAGAGGAGAATAGTGACTTGCTTTTGAAAAAAAAACATTTTAACTGATAAGGATCAGATTTTCAGACTTTAAACTCCATTGTTTAAACATGCAAGAGTGTCTTTTGAAAACATAACATAAGCAAAGGTTTTGAATCAACTGTGTAAAACATTGTTCTTTTTGATTTTCCAACAATAAACCTTGCTCATTTACGTGCCAATTGTTTGAGAAATAACCTTTCAAAATAACCTTTTTAATTCGATTGAAATCATTCTCCCCCTCAATCAATGACACAAGTTGTTGATTGAGAGATTTTGACAGATGATAAGCTCAGATGATTTTCAAAAAGGATAGAGTACAAGGTATTTTCAAAGCAATTTTTGTTTTCATTAGATGACAAATATTTTTCAGAAGAATCATTAGACGGAAAAATATTTGGAAAGAGAAACATTTGTCTTTTTGATGACAAACAATTGTTTTAAGAATCAGAGCATGAGATTTGAAAAATAAGATAAAGCATGACTCTGTTCTTTACTTTTTAAGACGGGTTACTGCCTGAAATGACAGTAAACCACCATTTTTCTCCGTCTCATTTTTTTTTTATTATTATTTTTATTTATTTATAAAAAAAACTTATGTACATTCGAAGAACATCTAAAGACCCGTGACATTCTTTGAATGTCAACACAAAGTCCGTAGATGATATCAAATAAGGAAAACATGACAAAATAACAATATTTTTGGAAATTTTCAAGATTTTCTAATTTTTATGGATTTTTTGAGAATTTTATATTTTTATATTTTCTTTTGTGGTTTTGAAATTTTGTATTTTGCTTTTTGAATAAATATATACAAGAGATAGATGAATAAAGACCTTTACTCCTCGTCTTCCTCTTGAAGACGCTTGAGTGTTTCCGGTTGTAGACTCTTTAGACCAAGATGTGGAAGGATAAAGTCAAAACGTTCTCTAGGAAGAGCTTTGGTGAAGATGTCGCTAACCGGTATTCATCCTCACAAAATAGAGTTCCACCACACCTTTTTCCACTTGTTCCCGAATGAAATGATGTCGAATGTCTATGTGCTTGGCTCTTGAATGTTGAACGTTGTTATAAGAGAGAGCAATGGCACTTTTATTATCCCAGATGAGGATTTTGTTGAATTCAAAGCCATAGTTCGATAATTGGGATCTCATCCATAGGATTTGAGCACAACAAGATGACATGGCTATATATTCAGCCTCTCAGAGGAAATAGAAGTACTCATTTGCTTCTTTGAAGACCAGCTCAAAAGCTTATCACCCAAAACTGAAAGCACCTCCAGCACGCATTTCGATGAGTATCTTGACACCTGCATGATCTACATATGCATATGCCGTTAGTGACATACCGGTGTCCTTCGGGTACCAAAGTCCCATGTTGATGGTTCCTTGGAGATACCGAAAGACCCATTTAACCGCTTCAAGGTGCTTTTGGTAGGCTTAGCCTGGTATCTAGCACACATGCATACATCGAACAGAATATCGGTCTCATCGGGCGTGAGGTACATCGTGGATCCAATCATACTCGATATTTCATTTGATCTACCATGATCCCCGAGTGGTCCTCATCCAGTTTGGTACGCTCCACCATGGGAGTGTCAACGGTGTCACAAGTGTCAAATCCAAATTTCTTTAAAATTTCATTTGCATATTTAGATTGATTTATGAAAATGCCTCCGGGACTTTGTGAAATTTGTAATCCCAAGAAAATGACATTTGTCCCATCATTGACATTTGAAATTTGGAGCCCATCTCTTTAGAAAAATGGTCACATTCATTGGGGTCAGTCGAGGCAAAGATAATATCATCAACATAGATTTGAACTTGAATTAAATGTTTGCCTCGACTTTCTCGGTGAACAATGTCGGATCAATCGCCCTTTGTTGAATCCGAGATAGAAGAAACTTTGATAGCGTATCATACCATGCCCTTGGAGCTTGCTTCAAACCGTAAAGAGCCTTCTTCAAGCGATATACATGAGTAGGATGCTCTGGATTCAAAAAACCTTCCGGTTGGTGACGTATATGACTTCTTTAAGATCTCCGCTAAGAAAAGCCGTCTTTACATCCATCGATAGACAATCATATTCTTAATTAGCCAGAAGATTCGATTTCCTCGATGCGTGCATCGGAGCAAATGATTCTTCAAAGTCAATACCTTCCTCTTGACGGTATCCTTTAGCAACCAATCTAGCCTTGTTCTTTAATACATCACCATGCTCATCAAGCTTTACTTTGAAGATCCACTTTAGAGAAATGATCATAGCACAATCAGAGCGGTACTAATTCCCATACATCAAGTCGATCAAACTCATGAATTTCTTCTTGCATGGCATTGAACTAGCATTCTTCATTCATGGCGTTTTAACATTTTTGGTTCGACCTTGGATAGTATAGAGTTGAAGAAGCACCATAAGGCATCAGTTGCAAGTTGTTTGCGAGTGGATACTGGATGAGAGGGATTTCCAATGATGTTGTCCAATGGATGATCATGTGTCCATTTTCTAAGGTGTTCATATGGCTGTTGTTGAGGAACCTGAAGTAGCGAGTCGATTTCTCGATGAAGATGGTTCGATGATGATTCAGAGCAAATATGTTTTCAAATGGTGCATCTTCATGAGTAGAAAAGGGATTCTCTCCATCAAGGGTGCCAGAAACATTTCCATGATGTACACTCGATGATTGATGATTTGTTGATGAGACGTGAGTGATCAGCAGCGCTTCTTGACTTAGTGTTATAGAAACTGAAGGGTTAACTTCATTGACAGGGATAGTAGCAGCCTCCGATGATGGAATTGACAGATCATTAGCAGTTGGCTCATAGTGTTCATCAAACATTGGATCAAACAATTTCTTCAAATCATCTTCTGAAGGAGGTACATAAGGAGTTCTTGGCGAGGAGTCGTAAGAAGAGTAGAACCTGATGGGACTACTTGATGATGCGGTCCGTGAATCGGGTTGTCCGGAGCCATTGGACCGGTCAGCTCATCGAACGTAACGTGAATTGTTTCCATGATATTCGGGTTCTCTTGTTGTAGATTCGGTATCCTTTTTGTTTGGTGCATATCCTACAAATACTCCAATGTCCGCTTTAGCTTTAAGTTTGCCTAAGTCTTGGCCCTCATTAGTTGGATAACACAATGCACCAAACACACGAAGGAATGAGTGATTAGGTTTTATATTGTGGACAAGTTCATATGGAGTTTTTCCATGAGCAATGTGAATTAGGGATCGATTTTGAGTGTAGCATGCAGTGGCAATGGCTTCACCCCAGAGAAACATTGGAACCTTTGAGTAAATCAACATTGTTCTTGCGGCTTCCACAAGAGTTCGATTTCGTCTTTCAACTACACCGTTCCGTTGAGGAGTTCGTGGAACACTTCTTTGATGACTGATTCCAACACTTTCATAAAACTCACTAAGTTGTTTATTAACAAATTCAGTTCCATTGTCTGCTCGATGATTCTACAGCGGTTTTGTTAAGTCGAACTCGCACTGTTTGATAAGTTTGATGATGATATCTGGAGTTTCATCCTTTGTCCTTAAGAACTTAACCCAAGTGAATCTAGAGTAATCATCAACCACAACTAACACATATTTCTTCCCAAAGATATTCTTCACTCTCATGGGTCCACATAAATCCATGTGAATTGTATGAAGAACTTCAGAATCGAGTTTGTAGGTTTGGGTTTATGGGCATACTTATTGCTTTTTCCCAATTGGCATGCCGAACAAAGATGATCCTTTTCATACTTTAGTCTAGGTAAACCTACAACTAAGTCCTTTCCGGAGAGATCATTGATGGTGCCGAAGTTCAAGTGATTGAGACGACGATGCCATAACCATGACTTTGGTTTTGAAGCCTTTGACAACAAGCAAATTGGAGAAGACTTCATCATATCTTCGATAGAGATGGTGTATAGATTTGAACCACGTGTTCCTCTTAAAAGTTCTTTACCATCAAGTTCTCTAACGAAACAAGTATGTTTTCTAAATGCCACTTCTAGATCGAATCACGAATTCGACCGACAGAGAATAAGTTATGACCAAGACCTTCCACGTAATATACCCTGGAGATAACACTATCACCGACAACATAATCTCCATAACCCATAATTGTACCGAAATGATCGTTCGAATCTAAATCCATGAATTTCTCACGAAGTTCATGAGCCGCGACCGTCTCCGCAACAGTCATATGCTTGGAACGCCTGAGTCCGGTACCACGTAACGATTTGAACGATCGTAGTTGAACACGACAAGAATGGATAATCTGGATAATTGGGATCCCCATGCAAGAATGGGTTCCACTTGGTTAGTAATTGGAACACCCACATCAGAAGTAGAAACAATGGAATCATTAGACATAGATGTAGAGCTAATGTCCGTATTTGACATATTCAAAGTATGTTCACTTCTTAAGGGAATAGTTCTACCAATAGGCATCCATTTTCTAGTGGGCATTACCTTAGCAAATTGAGGGCATAACTCATTAACCTTATGGCCAGAAGGTATCCATTGATAACCTATTTTGCTAAATATTCTTCCTGTGGGTTTCCATTTTTCTAACTTTCTTTTCGCCTTTGCCTTTTAGCCTTCTTAGCTTGAATTTTAACATTAACAATTTTAACTGGGCATTTGACAAAGATTAGACAAAACATTCACACCACATTCATGATTAGTAACAAAAACAAGCATCATCATTACATGGTTTGCAGATAGTAGCAGAATTCGAATTAATTAGAGTACGCCTATGGCTAATACTAGAGTCAACACGATTCGTTTTATTCGACTCAAACTTAAAGTTCCTAGGGTGGTCTTCTACTCTCTTCCAATGCACATTCTTAGCTTGTAAGGTCCTATCTTGCTTGGTATTTCTTGGAGGCTTTGACCCGCTTGCTCTTATGTCACTGATTACTCCTGTAGAGGAAATTGTGGGAACATTAGTTGGTTGATCTACTTTTTGCATTCTTGAACTAGACGCAGGATCTCGAACTACTTGAAGGCACATTAGTGTTCACTTTCTTAAAACTGGGCATAGAATGGTTTGTATGCTTGGCACTAGGCATAGAACAAGGCATCACAGCTTTAGCTTTCGCACCTAAGGATTTAGGACATGTTGCAATTAAACATTCTAGCAGCTCCTGAGATCGTTTGGCCTTAATGCAAGCAAACCTAATTTCTCTATCAAGAGGTTTATTAATGAAATCCTCTTCCACAATCTCACGGAGACATTCTAGACTATCCTTAAGGTGAGCTAAGTAGTTACGAAACACAAGTTCCTTATTCCTAAGATGAGGAGGAATGTATTTAACATCACAAGATATTTGCAACAGTAGATGACTTTGATTCAACATTCTCATTAAAACAAGTGGCAGCCTTTTTCCCCGACTCCTCGATTCTCAATTTCTTTTGTAAAGACGTTATTTTTTGTTGTTCTTGTCACGAGTGACTTTCATTGAATCATATAACTCTTTAAAGTGTCGTTTAACTTTTTCATTTTCTTCGAGAAAACTCTCGCTTTTTGTAAAAGCATTAACCAAGTTTTGAAGATGAAAAATTTGAGAATACTGAGAATCTAAAGGAGGAGGCATTTGGGAGCTAGTCACATTGTTCTTTTCACCCTTTAATTGAGAAATTTGGGCTTACAACTTTTCTCGATCGTGTTACAATGAGCTTGAATCGTTCGTCACGCTTGTTTATCCAAAATCAGATCAAACTCGGAACATCGAGGATGTCTTGATATTTGAGGTTTTAACATTTTCTTTAAGATGTTGATATTTTAGTTGCAAATCAAAATGTTCAACTTCTAGTTTAGAAAGATGTTTACCAAATTATCGTGATCATCCTGATCAATTTTCTCATTTAGTTTCGAAGTTTTTGTTTTCAAGCTCAATGACACGATCATAGGAAACTTTCAATGCAATTGATAATTCATGAAATCGAGAAGCAATAATAGAGTGCTTAGTAACAAGTAAAACTCATCTTGAGCAACACAACTTGAAATCAAATTCTCATTTAAGATATGCAAGTTCTTCCTTTCAACTTCATTATATTTGATGCTCGCTCATAATCATTGACCTCAACAATCATAGCATCAAATTCCTTTTCCATTTTTTTAATACATGAATTTATTCCCTTTTGAAGACTCTCAAATTGACCTTTTAATTGTTTAAAGAAAGGCATAACCTCAGTTAAATAACATTCTTTAGTTTGCTCAAAACCCCTTTCCCCCGCTATCCCTCAGAGGTGTGATTCTCTTTACTTTTCTCAAAATCAACAAACAGTTGATAAACAACATACATGCTGATTAAGGTCTTGCTATTAGTGGCAATAGATCTAGGAACTAAATGCATTGTGTATTTGGAGGATACACAGAGCTGCAGCATTTTCCTAAGGGGAGTGTTAGTTTCAACAAGTACATTAACTTTTTTTTTATCCATATCTTTCTTCCAAAAAATTTGTTCTGGGGTTAATTGAGTTTGAGGCTTAAACATATTAAGGGAGATCCAATTTTCCTAAGTGTAATCATGGGGTTTGATCGTTATGTTTTTCTCTTTACATGCAAGATCGTTAAGCTTCTTATCCATTTTCTCCCTAGATGCATCATCTAATTTTCTATCATCTTCAGTGCTTCCAATACATGATGGTGTTTGCCTAGGTTTAAGAATCTTATTACCATCATACAGTACCTTATGAGCGCTTTCTAGCCTTTTAACTACCTCTGGATTTGGTTCCTCAACAAGGGGAATACTATGCTTATCGCTTAAAACTCTATGCTTAGTGATCAAGTGAGCGTCCTGAATGGTATTCCCTTGTACGTACAACTTATTTTCAAGCTTGTTTTTCAAAGTTTTTAGATTGGAAAAATCATTCAAAAGTTTTGATTCCTTAGCATTGAATTCTTGCTTAAGCATTTTAACATTTTTTTGAAGTTCTTGTTTTTGCTTAGCAGTTTTAGAAAGCTTTTCTTGTAAGGAGTTTAACTCTTGTTTTAATACTTCTTCTCTAAAATTACTTTTTCTAATAATTGTACGCATTTGGTCATCCATTTTCTGGTCACGGGTGGTTAACTCAAACTTAGCACGTTGTTCATAAATAGCAACTTGTTCTTTATAGGCATTCAGTTCATAAATAACAGAATCATCGGGGCACATGCAAAGTGTATTCATAAAAACATAGTCATTATTGACTGCAGAAGATGCATTACTTGGTACAACCTCACTTTCACTTTGCATCACATATTGATCATATGGGACAATATTGCTATTACCCTTATCATCAATATTCGATTCATAAGTTTCAATAGATTGTACTTTATTATGCATCTTTTGCTCATCAACTTCATCATATAGTTTTAATACCTCTGAGATGATTGATTCTTTGGATGGACCAGCTTGCTGTGATGATGAGACCTTAGGAGAGACCATTGGAGAAATGCTTGCCATGAAAATTGTTTGTGCAGAGGTTCATCATCACGCCGAGTCGTATGCATCACTCACGACTTGAAAGGCTTTTGATGATTGTGACCTATCTCCTGAATTGGTCGCTCATCCACATCGCATCATATGTCTTGGCATTGCCCTCGAAGAAACAACAACTCCTCTTCATCCAAAACAAGCACCATTATCCCGAGCTTGCACAAGCAACATCTTGTCTCCGAAGTACTCTGCATTTTGAGGACGTTTTGGAGATGTGTAGTTCCTTGCTATATGTCCATCACCACCACAATTGTAGCACTTAATTGGCTTAGCTTGACCTTGATTTCCATTCCTTCCCCGATTCTGATTTGCAATATAACCTCCACCTACTCCACCTCTTCCCTGTTCATATTGTCTTCCTTGAACTAGTTGCACCATAACTTTTCCATCTCGACAAAGCATGATTGTGTAGATTGGATGCAGTTCTGATCTCATTGTTAGTGTGAATACTGTTGGTATGTGGGCTAAGGGTCAAGTTTTGTTTAACCATAAGAGCCAGTTGATTGATGAAGTGTCCCATGACTGCATCAACATCTGCTTGCTTGAAACTCGGATCGAGAATGAGTTTGTGATTACCATTACCCGTGGGTATGACTTGAGAAGCTTTGGTTGTGATACCCACATTGGTATAGAAAGCTGTAGAATCATTTGGTGAGCTTGTTTCTCCCTGGTTGGTTTTGAACTGATCAAGAATCCTTTTTTCAAACATAGCATGTCTTTCATTCTGAAGAAGGAAGGCATACAATTGCTCATAGTTTGTATTCTTAAGTCCTTTGGTTAGCTTCACAGAGGTGACAAATTTGTGCCATTCGGGATTCATGTTGTTCACAAACTTTGAGTTCAATTGAATGTTTGGCATGGTCATTTTGATATTCCTCATATCATTCACAAGCTTGTGGAATCTCACATAATATTCATAGACACTCTCATCTGGTTTCATCTTGAAATGCTCAAATTCATCATACAACTGTGATTCTCTGTCTTCCTTAGTTAATTCAACCTCGAGAGAAGCATCTTGACATTATCCCAAACTGCCTTGGCTTCAGTGTTGTGATTGATAAGCTTGTAGATATCTTTTGGAAGACCCTGAAGTATAATGTTTGAAGCCCCGATATCAGCATCGAATCTCTTTTTCTCCTTATCACTGAGCTCATCATATCTCTTTGGTCTGTCCAATCCAAAGATCATTGTTCCATCTCAGAAAGTATCAATTATGTCTCTTGTAGTCTCAAACTGATAAGGTCCTTCATCAATTGATTTGAGAATGTTGACCCCATTTTCTTTTCCCAAACAAGCGGTACAATCGATTCGTTGAGCCCATGAATCATAATCAGCTTACATCAAGCATAGGTGGACGAGTATCGATCCAAACTGCTTGAACGTCCTCAGCTACAGAAGAAACGATAGTAGGAACGATGTTTGACATGATTACAAGCTCTACGGGATTTTAATATTCTTTGATTAAACCGGGAAATTGATTCTTTCACGGGATTATACTAAACCAAAAGAACAACCGTAAAAATGTAGCACGAAGAAGTGACAAGTCACAATAGACAAGTAGCTAAACAGTCAACTCGCTTTGGTATCAACTCGCTAAACAGACAACTCGCTTAAAGAAACAAGTCGCTTAAAGAACCAACTCGCTTAATAGCCAAGTCGCATAAAGAGACAACTCGCTTAATAGCCAAGTAAAAACAAAGACAACTCGCTTAACCACCAAGTCGCTTAAACTAACTCGCTAGTTGTACAACTCGCTTAATAGCCAAGTCGCTTTAGAACTCAAGTCGCTTAAAGAAACAACTCGCTTAGAACCCAAGTCGCATAAATAGTCAACTCGCTAAATAGCTAAGTCGCATATACCAACTCGCTTCCAATAACAAAGCAACTCGCTTAGAGGAAACACAACTCCGAGACTCAACTCGCTTCGTACAACTTTCATAAACAACCACTTTATCAATCAAAAACAACCAAACCACAATGATTTAAGCCTTCCAATTCAAAACTTAAACACATATGATGATCCTAAACACAAAAGTACAAACAAAATTCAAACTTTAACACTAGAATTTGTCCAAATGATTCAAACTCTCCTAAACACTTAAAACCCCAAAAACCTTATGAAATCCACCAAAACAAAGAGCATGAAAGATGAGTGATCAAACCATGGCTCTTGATACCAATTGTAGGATATAGGATTTCACAAAAACATTAAACCATAATCATATGAGGCGTTAACAAGGTTTAGAGAGAGAAAGTTCTAGAGAGAGAAAGGGAAGAGAGTTGGGAACAATGTGAAACAAAGAAAAATGGTATTGAAGCTCCAACCCTCTACCTTGGGAGGTAGAGGGTATTTATAGTGTCTTACAAATAAACGCCACATACGGGCTGTGGATCAGGCATACAGTGGTTAAAGACCCGTCCGTCCTCCACTGTGTTACTAAATAAACTACTTACTAACATAACTTGACTACGACTACGAGCTTTCTATCGAATACATATACTTGAGGTGACCGACTCTTTAACGACTGAATTTTCTAATTCCTAACACAAATTCATGTCACGTTGTATCATAATGAGCCATCACTTATGTATACCTTTTTGGCCATTATGTAGATAGTTACAATGGGGACTTTTTGTTAGTCTGGTAGTGGTGTAAGGTCATGCCTTAATGGACTCGTGATATGTATGAACTACACTCATCAAAGTAATATTTATATAGTTAATAGTTCAGATTTGGGGAAACGAAGATTGGATAGCACATTACTTGTTATCATGATGTAATTAACTCTTTACAAGACAAATTGGCTCATATTCGACCTACTAAAGCAAGACTCGGGATTAAACATAGCAATATAAAGCTTATGGATGTTTAAAAAAAAATGTTTAACATTGACATAACTCGATCGCTGTTTTAGATGATAAATTGTTGGTGCACTCTCAAGATTCTTTCGAATTTAGATCAACAAAATGTCTTCTTTAACAATATCATTCCAGTCAAGTTGGTTGAGCTTTTTTGAGAGCTTGGACGATGCAATTTATAACAACACGAGACTATGAAAGCAACTTCTTAGCTTGAAAATGTTTCAAGACGCTCAACCTTGATTGTTTATATGGTTTAGGAGTGGGTCTAACATGGGAGTTGGGGAGGATATTTACCTTGAAATCCAGGCATGTAGACAATATGTAAGCTTTCATGTGTTTTTACATACTCAAGATATGATGCCTAGGGGGTGTTGGATTAAACCCACATCGCTCGAGCAGTATAGTTAAGAACGATGAGTCTGTATATAAAAACCAAGCTGCATAAGGAAAACTTGCAGTCCCACTTTATGCAACATCAATAGAACTGTTCATTCACATGTTAAATTTGCGCCTTGCATAATTTGGCATACACCTTCAATGAAGTGGTTTGATGATGCCCAAATGAATGTCTTAAGTTTGAAGTACGCATTTTTGCATGTTACAACTTCTTAAACTGACAATTATCATCTAAGGACAAACCAAATGATGGTTTAGATGAAGGCAAATAATGAGTGAAAAACACATGTTATAATTTTGCAGGAGGATATTGTAATGCTTCTATAAATTGGTAAAAATATGACTAAAGAACACTTTGTTAACCAATAAGAAACAACACTGCAAATATATATATTTGTTTTCTTAGTTCCTATACGAGAGTCTAAAAAAGACCTCAAAAACATCAATAATGAAAAGAGTCAATCGCTAGGAAAAATAACACCAAAATGCACATTCAGAGATCGGCCGGCTCGTGACATCACAAGCGATGTCGGTCTATGACTCCATGTGTACATTCAGAGCGCGGTGTTCCAGTTGATGAGCGAAGAGCGTAGGAGGGCGGATATGAATACGAGTGGATGTTTGGCTAAAAGTTGGCTAAACTGTGACTCGCGAGGGGTGAAGTGGAATAATGAAATCGTGGGTCAAGCCATGAGATTTGAGATGTGGTGGTCAAAGCCTAACTTCAAATTATAACCATTCATGTTTGTATTTTGTCCCACATAGACGGGTGAACAAAAAGTAAGGTAATATATAATTTGAAAGTTTAACATAACCTATACAGTTAGAATTGTTGGTACCGAATAGTTTCGGTGCTATCATTTATATTTGTTTTATATTTTTAGACCTTGCAGGATGAAACAAAAGGCTAAAATTCCCATTTTCTTTCGAGTTATTTTACGTTTTCTGTTTTATGGCATTCTACTTTAATTTATTGAATGAAGAGACTTGGCTCTTCTATTCAAACTTATAAATAGTATTTGGAGAAATTTAGGCATAACATTTCAAACTTATAAATAGACAAATAGCTTTTTTTTATCATCACAAATAAGATTCAACACTGATTCCCGTTCTTAATCAATTTTTATTATGTCTTGGTAGCGTTGTATAAATGTGTTGGCTTATCATAGCTATATAGGGAGTAACTAAAACATTGATAGTGAGTTTGCTATTGTGAATAGGCTAGTTTTTACATGAGAGAAGTATCTTATTGATTTAGGTACAAAAGATATATAACCAAAAAAACCCAATATACTTTATTGTTGTGCATGAATATGTATCGTGCTCCTTTGCACGTTTCAATTTTGTGAAGTCGTGATCACCTTAAAAACGTTTTTAACAGTTCTAATAAATTCTACAAGATACATGTTCAATTCAAGCAAAATACATCCTCAATAAGTAAAAAATGTATCAAGAGTCAATAGCCGCCAAAATGCATAATGATTCAATCCGAGAATCAACAAGTTCGTTGTACTCCATACCCCAATTTTAAACCCTGACCGATAATTGCTCCACAGTGACTCAAAATTTGCTACATCAAAAGTCCAAAACTCTAATCACACTAAAGAGGAAACTATAGTTTTCTATATATGCCTAGAGTCAATCAAAGAATACTGATATTTAGTTTGTGAGCTTGAAGCTAATGACAACCACTAGAAGAGATCAATGACGTCAGATTGAGTGTGAAGTGTTACACTAGAAGAGGTCAACACTGATATTTAGTGCTTCTATTCCATATTTCCATTTATAGTTAATCTCTATCTAACTATGTTGAATAATGTTGTAAATAAGTGACGAATGTAAATTAATAGATTGAATATGTAAGTAGTATTTGGAGAAATTTAGGTATAACATTTTTAAACTTATAAATAGACAAATAACATTTCTTATCATCACAAATAAGGTTTAACAGTGATTCTCGTTCTTAATCAAAATTTATTATGTTTTGGCAACATTGTATGAATGTGTTGGCTTATCATATCTATGTAGGGAGTAACTAAAACACAAGCATTGTTGATACACTTTCAAGATCATAACTCATATTACATATGGCAAGAACGGAACATGAGGATTCGTGGGAAGAAGTGTTGGGATTTTAGAACAAGTTAACCAGTAACCTCTACGAGTACGCAGCGGATATTGGATCTAGTTAATGCAATTATGTTAACACGTAATTAATAAACACATAATCAATACATTATTAATTAATTAAAAGGGATAAAAGAAACTCTAACCTTGCTTGGCAATTGATCTCTATTAACGGAACAAGAAACCAATACGAAAACTAAAGTATCTAAAATAAATACCTCGAAGAGTATCACACACAAACCCGATTCACGTATACGTTCGATTGTTGCTAGTCGAGAACGTAACTATAAACCAAACAACCCTTGTCTACTTGAATTATACCCATGATCAGAAAGCTTCCAAGGAACCCAAGTTCTATTTCCACCGAGATGTATAAGAAAAAACAGTTTTAAACCTTACCCGAGATATCGGACACGACTTGTCCGATATCTACACCTTAATGCCCGAGATTAAAAGTCACGACCAGGAGTATTTATCTCTCTAGTTGCTGCTGTTGTTGAGTCGACAAGGAGGCGTAAGCGTAGCTAAACCAACCAAACTAAACACTTGATTCTAGTACAAGTTTAGATTTCAACAAAACTATGAAACCCTTGTTGATTTGTTTTAACCAAACGAACAAGAGAAGAATAGCGTAAGATGTGATTGGTTTTGGAATTAGGAGATGATAAAGTTATGCATGAAAAAGTCAGAGGTAAGGGTGTGTTTATATATGTTACAAGTCGAACCAAAACTAGGGTACCTAGCTTGGTCAACAAGTCACAAACCCACACAAAAACCCATACCCCTAGCCTCGATCAAGGATCACTTAGGGCCCATGCCAATATCCACATTCACCCAAATACATGACAAGAATAGTCCATGGGTCGTAT
This sequence comes from Chrysanthemum makinoi, assembly GCA_910596185.1. Taxonomy (NCBI): domain Eukaryota; kingdom Viridiplantae; phylum Streptophyta; class Magnoliopsida; order Asterales; family Asteraceae; genus Chrysanthemum; species Chrysanthemum makinoi. Next base: position 24,730,618 of record OU343221.1, read on the forward strand.
AAAACTATCGGGTCAATATACATGCATAACGGGTAAGTATATATTCAAGTATAGATTACATTCAACACGTATACTCGTGTTTATCGTGTGTGCCCCCATCGGCTCACACAATTCTAGTCGTTTCGAGTGTTTTTAACTCCCACAAACCAGCAGCTCCCACTTGGGAGTTGGTGTGTCGAATGGCACACAAAACTAACGATGGAAACGCTTAGCAAACGCTTCTCACCGCTTAACTAAAAGTGCGAGAGAATAGTTTCGTAAAAAGTTTCTCAAGAGCATGGTCATTTATGTCTTGCTCTAATCATCCTTTGTTATAGATAACGTTAAACCATGGATTATGGATCTCAAATCATTCCATATAGTTTAACCATTTAGAATCTCGTTATAGATTTTAATTCAGATATACCAAATGTAATCAGGAATCATCTTGTATTACCCTTTGGGTCCGCCGAACGTTATCCGATTAAATGCTGAGTGGCCATGGTATCTTTCTCGCATTATCGTGGAGTAACAAACTTTATTGACTACAAGTGTTGTGGATGCCGCTTCACATCACTCCGAAATATAGCTTTTATAACTACCTTGTTCAGATAGCGTTTTGCATACTTACAAAAAATGATATCCACATAACGTAACTTGCTTGTATCTCAAGTCTAAGGATGAAGATAACAAACCATTTTCAATATTTTACTTATGACATGGATCCAAAAGTAAATGTTTGAAAGTTGGGGAATCCAATATGCATCTCTAGTGAATACATATGAGTTTGGTGGGAACAATCCGAATTCTCGTTAGAATTATAACCAACACTCACATTTGCCTTATCATAACAATATTCCCATATTGTTAACCGACAATGGACATATTTAGAAAAATAAAAATTATTCAATGATTAAACCTGCAAATATAGGATAACAATTATTATATGAATGAATAACAAATACCAAGTATCTTTATTCATCATAAAGTAAAAATTTTCTATCAATCCCAATTATCCAAATACTAAAACAGATATGCATGAAAATCGTTTAGTAAGTTGAAGCCTAATGTTTCCAACATTACCAACCTTTCTTTTACAAGAAAAACTAAATAGTCATCTGAGTAAACTTTCCGAATACTTGTTTCAAATATCACATATAGTGAGTGATTTAAAATATAAGATGAGTGTCTTATCTCATATGCTCATACTATTGCAAGAGTTATAGTATGGAGATGTCGTCTTACCTTGCATGAGTTATTAGAAATCAACGCACATAATCGACACTATCTTTACAGCTTAAAAGTGTAAAGTATTCTCATTCATTAATGTGTAATGCAACAATGCTCTATGTTGAGCATAACTAGTTAGCAGATTTTTCATAAATGATAAAATCCTACTACAAGTAGTATAAATAATCCTCTGGCATCATTTGTACTTATACAACACTATGCTTTATAATTCGTAAACATTTATAAAAACAATAATCTAAACATTCTCAATTAGATATTAATGTTAATGTACCATTTTGTTCTTGTACAAAAGCAACAACTAGTCTTATACACAATATAATATATATACATGACTTAATCCTTAGTTTAAAACACAAGGTTTCCATCCATGTAAATTATTCCAAGTGAAATATATCATTGAAGACTTGCTTGAATAATATATTGCATTTGTGTTAGAATTTATTTTCCGCATTTGTTTATTCCATATAAACATCTATTCCAATGTTGTTTGTTTTATTCCCTAAATTTCAAGTGAAGTTTCATTCGCTTAAGGATCAATATCTAGCTTAAATAGAATGATATCTTCAACATGTAAATTTTAAGGAAAACACAATGCTCCCACTCAATGTTAGATGTACTCAAGAGATATCTTAATTCAATCATAATCATATTGTAATTAAATTCAAGATCTCAGCTCTTAGATGCATGATTCAATCCAAAACTTGGATTGTTCAAATTTTGTATACTACATAAAGATAATATAAATTCATAACCCTTTTGATTACACACCATCCTCGGAAAAGGTAATCATAAAGAAAGAGTTATAAAATCTAATTGTCATATTCAACAAACAAATCACATGTATGACAATTAAATATCTTTATATAATTAATGCATGTATATATAAGAGAATTTAATCACAGTCAATTGCTTAAGTATGATTAAAAACTTCTCATAAAATTCCAAACATTAATATGTATACAATTTTGTCCTTGTCAGTCTTTCTTCAAAAGAAACTTATTCCAACCTCATAGGTTAACTGTTAGGTGAAATAATAATCAAGCTCAAAACTCGATTTGCCATTTAAGGACTGCATCTTATCATTCATAGTTCCAAAACATTTATCAGATTCAAGATGTGATAATATATTTTATTATTTAGCTGATTTACAATAATCTCCTAACTTATATCCCTCAGCATTGATATAAAATATCACTCAAGTGATGAGGCATCCTTCGATTTATGAATGAGAGTAATCATTATACTCGTCAACATTTCATGTTTAACCTTAGTATGACATTAATAAGCAGATTATAGAAGGTTAAGTATTTTGTTCTCAAAACCTTGAGATATGTATATACCCCCACTTACTTTTGTAAGTAGAGACAATTCTCTAAATACTAAGTATTTAAGCAACAATAAATTGTTCTTTTATGGGGAACCACAAAATACATTTTAAGTTCTCATCTCAAGATTTGTTAAAAAATGCTTCATAAGATTTTAACAAATTCATAACTTAAATCAAGGCATAATGGAATCTTTCCAACAACTCAAATTAGGGTTTATAGAAAAACTCTAATTTAGTATCACTCATTAACCAAAAGTTCTAGCAATAGCTTTGTGTCTCAAGGCCAAGCTAGAAGAACACCAAACTACAATCTTCAAGCTAGAAGTGTATAAAATCAAAAATCCAAAATGGTTTTGATTCAATTGGTTTGAGTGGTAAAACCTCAAATCCCTAATGAATTAGGTTTTCGCTATGGGTTGTCTTGAATACTGTAATTTGATCCGTAAAACCGCCAAGTTCATCCTCACACAAGCTGGCCACTTGTGAATGGCCAACCGTATTAGACTTTAAAAAACGCCTTTAAGCACAAATAACAATGAAGTCCTCGGAGAATATAATGAATTCTCGGGTCATAAGTCCCACTGAGACTCAATGGTGTGTAAACACAAACTCAGACGATAGAGTGATCACTAAGGATAGTGATCAAGAAAGGTTTTGATGAATAATTACACTACTCCATTGATTGGAATGGAATAGGATACGAATTGGAAAGCACAACAATCGATGAAACAAACGTAAAACTTACGCTTAAAAACTACGATAATGTGCACTAAATAAAAAGTGAAATCTAAGAAATAAAAGACCTAAAAATATAAAAATGACATTTTTGGAAACCTAAAAATAAAAGAAAATTATTAGAAAAAGAAAATTATTTTTAACACTATTTAATTAATTATTATTAATTATTTATTACTTAAAATACACTTAAATTTTAGAAAATATAAATAAACCTGGAAAAATAAAATTTTAACTTGGAAAAATCTAAAATATGATAAAACTAATTTTAAAACAGAAAAGATATTTTTTATACTTTTTAATTATTTATTACTAATTAATTAATACTTTTAACTATTTAAAATTATAATAAATACTAAAAAGATAGAGAAAAATATGAAACCTTTTCTAAAAATACTATATGATGACAGAAAACTAAGAAAAATAGAAAAACAAGATTTGCTTATTAATAAGCTAAAAAAAAATCAAATAGCTAGGAAATATTAAATAAACACTATCACTGATTTTTAATTTATCTTTTTCTGGATTTTCTTTTTGAAAACTACTTTACTACTGATTTTATGAAACTTTAACAAAGACAAAAATTTCACAAACTACAAATAAGCAGTTTTAGAAGCTTATTGGCCCAACAGTTGTGCTTTTGAGCTTATTTGGTGAAATAAGCTCAAACAAGCTCACACACTGAAACAAAAACTCAAATAAGATGGAAACAAGCTATATGAAATGAAATGAAGCTAAAAGATACAAATAAGCACACTAAAAAGCCAAGAACAAACAAATAAGCACTTATGCTCTTGTGTTGAAAACGTAAATAAAGTTTGAGCTTTTATTGCAGCCTACTAAACAAGCTTCAAAATGAAAAACAAGGCTTGAGACCTCAAGATGGCTAGGTTGGCTTTCCAAAGAAACAAAGATCACAAGATTTGGACAACTATAGAGCTTATGGCAAGCTTATGAAAGTGGTACTGCATCAATCGCCGCCTTGAGCCGACTCAAGATCAATCGAGTTTTGGGACAAAACAAAAGCCACTAGCAGCCCTAGCAAACAAGTTCCAAAATGAAAACTTAAACTTGATACCTCTAGATGGCTAGGTCAGCTATCCAAAGAACCAATAATCACAAGATAAGACCACTAATAAGCTCAGTAAAAGCTTTTCAAAATGGTACTATCAATGTGCAATGTGGCACTTTTTTAGCAATGTACCCTAAAGAAGCTAGAAAATAAGCACTTAATAAGCTAGATGTATGAACTACTATTTTTCTATTTTTGTATAACAACTGAACTTTAATACCCTAAGAGCTTTTAAGCTAAAACTTATTATACAGTAGTAAATATCTATTTTATTCAAAAACGACCCAAATGAAAATTTGACTTTTTTGTAAAAACCAAGAGATTTGACTAAAATGAAATTTAAACTGATCCTAAGCACTGATTATGTTGTTTTAAGTTATACTAAGACTGATTTGAGCAATATAAACAACTTGTGAACACAAAACAATGATCATAGATCATAGAATTCCAACAAGGACACATAAGACATGATCAAAAGAATTTTGACTTTGCTTGTATAAGAACTGGATTTTGTTGGTTTCTAATGAGCTAAATAGACCTAATGAAACACGAACAAGCAATAACAATGTTTCTAACAAACTTTAATACGCTTTAGACAAGAAAAATCCAAACACCTCTTTCTATGACTCAGTTGGAATTTTCAAAACAACACAAAATTAAGACCATGAACTTGAATTCAGACCTTATATAATCACTTAATAAGACTAATGAACCTTAAACAACAACCATAACAACATCAAACTAAGAATTGACCATGATGCTATTTTAACTGTTAAAACTAAGTTTTTATAAAACTACAACTTTAAAAGAACAACCAACTGATTTAATTGTTTACTTATGCTCAATTATAACTAAGAAACATAGAAAACCAGAAATTACAACTAATGAACAACTAAAACAAAAAAATCCAAATATGAACAAAAGGCTTACCAAGCTTCCAAGCTCAAAACTGAGATCAAGGAACCAAGAACAATCCTAAAGGCTTACCACTAAGCCACTAACCCAAGGCCATCCACAATTCACCCCGCCCAAATTGTATACACCATTTCCAACCGATTTTGAATTTTAAACTATTTAATTGGTATTTTTGGTGATTTTTGATTTTAACTTCTAAACTTGTTTTAAATGTTTCTAAAAGCTTGAATGAGCTTCGGGAGCTACATATGTTCTATTTCAAACCATACAAACTCCTAACAACAACATTTGATTCATATGAGATTTTGAAATAAAACCAAGATAAATAAAATTTGCAACTTAAAACTTGATATTGAAACCTAAAAGAGTTCTCAAATACTTTAAATAACTTAAAACAAAGTACTAAGGAAGATTAAATTACAATCAAATTTTGATAATAATAAAAACGACAATGGAAAATTAAAATTATTCTAGATACTTAGATACATTGCTTCACTCTCCTTTTATAATGACTTTTGTGACTTCTCTTGACCTCAATCTTTCCCACCAAATCTCGAGCCCTTGATCACTCTAATTCATCGTAACCATACACTTGTGTTTTTGGCGCCATTTTTCTCATTAGCGTGTTTTGTTATTAATGAGGGTGGGTTTCAATCAATTAAAGGTTTTGGAGTTTAGAGGAGGTAGAGGGAACAAAGTATGGAGAGGGGGGTTGAAAAGGTTGAAAACCATGCCCGGTTTTGGTGTTTCAAAGGGTGGGAGAGGGAAGCTACAAGAGTTCTCGTTTTAGGCGCCAGATAGGTGGGTTTGACTTTCTTTGACCGGCTTAATAATACTAGGGGTTCACAATTGGCTTTGGCCGGGTCTTTTGGTTTTGACCTAGCTCAAGGGTCAAGGGTGGGGGTCAAGTGGAGTTGGGCTAGCTAGATTTGGGCCTTGGTTGGGTAAGGATTGGATATGGATAACAAAGGGTCCTGGCTTGGTTTTAGCTAGATAACAAGGACCAAAAATGTAATTTCACCAAACTTCAAGGACTGATCATGATACTTTTCCAAACTTCTCACAAGGACCAAACATGACAAACATTGATAGCACAAGGGCCCTTTTTGCATAAAATCCCATTTTTAGAAATCCAAGGACCATTTTTGCAAATTTTCAAAGTTTAAGGACCTTTTCCGCCATTTGACCAAAGAATCATTCAAGGACCATTTTTAACAACTTAGAATACTTCAGGGCCTTATGATAAAATTCCACATTTTGATATTCTAGGGACTAGATTTGACAACTTTAAAACTTGGGGGACTAAAACTGCCAATTTTGCAAACTTGAATCATTTTTCACCTGATTTTGATATTTTTGCATTTAAAACACATAAAACACTGATTTGTGATATTTTAATCATTTTGATGTGTTTCGAAAGTGTTTTCGATGATTTTGCGCTTTAGATTGTACAAAATGATGAGTATTTAGACACTCATCAATCCCCCATTATCGAGATATTGCTAGTCCCTAGCAATGATTTGAGAAAACTTGATGGATTTGAAAACTCTTTACCAAAAGCCATCACTTCTGGAGTAGCCAAATGTTTCAGCTCAAGTAAGAACTATGGTACAACCGATAACCATCCGATTTATTGGCAAATCATAAACCATATAACGGATTTGATGTGTCTTTACCGTAAGCCGCACTTTCCTCGACTAGCCAACTCTTAGATAAATTATCAATATTATCTTTGGTGAGCTGATTACCAATTATGGTTTTTCCATTGCCTTTACCACAAGCCATAACCTTAAGGGCTAGCCAACTCTTCACTTTTTAAAGATATGGTGAGTTGAGAACCATACAATTTTGGGCAAATTGCAAGCCATATAAACGTATTTGAGAAATCTTTACCAAGAGCCGCTTGCTCTGATTAGCCAATCCTTTTGTCATTAGACATGGCGGATCGATAATCTCGTTTGTGTAAGTAGAACACTTACTCCAAAAAAATTTTGGCCAAAACGGAATTGGGCAAGATAATTACATGATAAAATTCGTGAGAATTCCCCACACTTAGAAATGAATATTGCCCTCAATATTCAAAGTACCGGCGGTTATGCCGAAACAAAGAACGAAAAGGAAATATATACGCCATTTATTTGGAAAGATTTTTTTTAGAGATTTTATATACAACAAGCAGGGGCAACTCCCCCACACTAGGGTGGTAAATGAGAAAGAAGACGAAATATGGGTGAAACCCATATGGTGAGTGCTAATGTTTTTGATCACCAAGTCACTAGCTTGACTCGATCCCCACATTCATTGGTTCATGGGGAATGTTTGTAAATCCGACAACCACAGAGGAATGTCCTCTCCAAAGTAATGCTTCACTCGATGACCATTCACTTTAAAATTAGGACCATCGGGTTGAGATAACTCAACGGTACCATAAGGATAAACTTTAGCAATGGTGAATGGACCGCATCAACGGACTTGAGCTTTCCCGAGAAAATCTTCAATCTTGAATTGAAAAGAAGGACTCGATCACCAACGTTGAAAATGCGGTTCTTGATTTTTGAGTCATGGATCTTCTTTGTCTTTTGCTTGTAGATCAAAGAGTTCTCATAAGCTTGATCACGAAGTTCATTTAGTTCATTCATTTGAACTTTCCAATGATCATGTACCGCTCAATATCAAAGTTGGCATGTTTTAAGGCCCAAGATGCCTTGTGCTCTAGCTCAATCGAAGATGACATGCCTTCCTCGCACACTAGCTTGTATGGAGTACACCGATGGGTGTTTTGTGTCGCATCTAAAAGCCCGAGTGCGCCATCTAGCTATCCGACCAAGAGGCACGGCTTCCAACCGCCCTCTCCGAATTCTTTAATACCACGGTTTGAAACTTCCACCTGCCCACTTGTTTGGGGGTGGTATGCAGGAGAGAGACGGTGGGTAACACCATACTTTTGCATGACTCTTTCAAATTGGTCATTGCAAAAATGTGTACCACGATCACCGATTATCGCCTGAAGTTCCAAACCCCGCAAAAGAGATTTCAAAACTTCACAACAACTCGGCATCATTGGTAGGTAAAGCTTTGCTTCAACCCATTTTGACATAGTCAATGTACCACGCAGTATGTACTTGTTTCCACGAAGATGGAAATGGCCCCATAAAATCAATACCCCATATGTCAAATATCTCACAAACTTGAATGGAATTTTGTGGCATTTCGTTTCTTTGAGATATATTTCCGGACGCTGACAAGCGCCACAAAGCTTTGACAAAATCGCGGGCATCCTTATAGATTGTGGGCCAATAAAATCCGAATCAAACACCTTTTACTGTAGTTTGGACTATGATGGCCCCGTGGGTCCAAAGATGGCAAGCTGTGAGAATGTCAATAGCTTCCTCGTCCATAAACACACGCCGGATGACTTGATCCGCGACAGTTTTTGAATAAGAAAGGGTCGCCCCGAAATAATGTTTAACATCTTTGAAGAACTTATTCTTCCGCTGGGTCGACATCCCTTTCACAATGAAGTTACCCGCATGGTAATTTGCTAAGTCAAAGAAACCATGGGGTAGTAGAATTTACCAAAAGAAACCGCATTGAGTGTCTCGAGAGGAAATGTTTCATTTATTTCCTTTTTCTCGAAAACATCTTTGTGAGGGTTTTCTAACTGACAGATGATCGCCAGCCTAGATTCTCTCCTTTTTATCACGTATAATGATATCAAATTCCTGGAGGAGGAGAATCCAACGAAGCAATCTCTGCTTTGCATCTTGTTTTGCAAAGAGATATTTAAGAGCCGAGTGATCCGTATACACCACGCATTTGGTCAAGATTAAGTATGGCCAAAACTTCTCAAATGCATACACCACGCTAATAGCCTTTTTCCGTGGTGGTGTAATGAGTTTGAGCTCACCATAGTTTTACTCTATGAGTGGATAGGCTGAAATGCTTGTTCCTTCTTGCCCTAAGATCGCACCATAGCAAAATCACTTGCATCGCACATGAGCTCAAAAGGCAAGTCCCGCCGAGCACGAGAATGGGTGCTTCAGAAGTTTTTCTTCAATGTTTCAAAAGCTATGATGCACTCGGGTGAGAAGATAAAAGGAGCATCCTTTTCGAGAAGATGGGTCATAGTGTCAGCGATTTTAGAAAAATCTTGTATGAATCATGAGAAACCGCATGACCTAAAACTCCTAATACCTTTGACGGGTAGCAGATGAGGCAAATTTAGCAATAACATCAACTTTTGCTCTATCAACCTCAATCCCATTTCTTTTGAAATCTTATGGCCAAGGACTATGCCTTCTTTGACCATAAAGTGGCTTTTCTCCCAATTTAGACAAAGATTGGTGTCTTCACACCTTTGAAGCATTTTTCTAAATGGGAGAGACATGTTTGAAACGAATCCCCAATGACCGAGAAGTCATCCATAAACACCTTCCATTGTTTCCGATCATGTCGTGGAAAATGGCCATCATACATCTTTTGAACGCGCAGAGCATTACATAAGCCAAAAGGCATACGCTTGTAGGCAAAAGTTCCGTGATAGGCAGTGAATGTGGTTTTCTCTTGATCATTTGGATCAATGGGATTCGAAAGTAACCCGAGAAACCATCAAGGAAACAATAGTACTCGTTCCCCGCTAATCTCTCAAGCATCTGGTCCATGAAGGGTAGAGGAAAATGGTCTTTACGGGTGGCGCCATTCAACTTACGATAGTCAATGCAAACACGCCATCCTCCGAACCAATCGAAGAATTAACTCGTTATCTTCATTTGTGACAACAGTTATGCCACCCCTTTTCGAACACAATGAATTCAATGACCTAAGGACTATCGAGATCGGGTAAATCAATCCCGCATCAAGAAGTTTGATAACCTCTTGTTTGATAACATCATGGATTTTTGGATTCACTCTTCTCTCGATGTTGAATCGCTGGTTTAAAGTCATCCTCCATCAAGATTTTTGAGTACGTACAAACTCGTGGTTGATACCCTTAATATCGGAGAGTTTCCAAGCAATTGCTTGCTTGTGTGACTTCAAGATTTTATGAGAGCTGCTTTTTCATCTTTACTCAAATCTCGAGCAATAATGACGGGTAATTTATCATTACCTTCAAGAAATGCATACTCGAGATGAGGAGGTAAGTCCTAAGATCAACTCAGGAAATTCTTCGCTTCAACCGACTTAACTTCCTTGTAATGAAGCTCGACGGGAGGGAGAGGAGGAGAAGTGTCATGAGTCAACAATTCCTCAAGAAGAATATCTCCCTCCAGATTAATCTCATCTGGGATTGAATCACTAGGGTGAGGGGTTGATGATGGATCATCATTGAGCAACTTCTCAATAAGAAGTATGTCCCCCTCAATGTCAATTGGAGCATGATCAATTTCCCATGGAACAGAATCACTAGCCAAGTATGCTTCAATCTCTTCCAAGATGAAGTCTCTTCCTCAAAAGGGTGATGAAAGGGTAGAATTGGCTATGATAGGTTGAGAAGATGTGGTGGGATCCCCACTACGAATTATGAGAATAACCAAGAACTCTTGAGAGTACTCTTCAAGAGCAACATCAATGATATCTATTCGTTAACCGACCGTAATCATAATTTATGAGTACCTGAAGTTTGATCAAGGTTGAAGGTTACAACTTCATTACCAACACGTAATGTGATTTCTTGCTCAAATACATCAATGAGAGCACGCCCGCTCGTGAATCCTCGACCAACAATGAGGAACCCGATGATCGCATCAAAATCAACAACCACGGTCACCGGAAAATGGAACTTTCCTACTATTAAATACGCCCTCGCAATGCCAAGAGGACGGATATAACGATCCGCAGCTCGAGTCATGCATGTAGGAGTGAGTTCCGAAGAGAAAGTTTCTTCCATAATCAATAAGGCATAAGATTGATGCTTGCACCAAGATCTGCTAGGGCAAAGCATTTAACCATTCCCGGAATACACAAGGTAAGAGAAATTTCGTGATCTCCAAGCTTTTTCTCGAAGTTTCTTCGTGATAACTGCAGCAATTCTCGCTCAAAGGAGTTTTGCCATTTCAAACAAACTTTTCCTTATTACTTAACATGTTTGAGAGTCGATGCAAACTTGGGATCAAGATGATAGCATCCGCAAAGCTTATGTCAAAATGTAATTCTTGGAAAATTTGGAAAAATTTATCCATTTGATGACTAGCCAAGGAGCTTTTGCTCATTCAAACGTGATGGGTAAGGAATAGAAGATTTGGATTTCTGTTTCTCAATGGGAGCTACGTGAGGTTCAAAACAACTCCTTGATTTGACTTGGGTTTCTCGACAACTTGAGGTTGGACTACCGGGTAGTGGACGTGCGTACTTCGTGGGCTAGAATAATGCACCTTGTCCGTTGTTTCGTTGGTAACTTGACTCATTGCCACAGTGGAGGAGGCATTGGAGTCAGAGGTCCATTGGTGTCCTCGGTTCACTTTCCACTACCTTAGGGAGAGAAGAGGAAGAAGAGGTAGTAGGAACAAAGCAGTCCAAAGTATGAAACACCACTGGGTTGTGATCGCTTAGCATCGCCGGGTTAGCGATCGTGTTGCTAGGTAAAGTACCCGGTTCGGAGGGTCGATCATTTAAAGACTTTTGAGATCGCTAACTGGCCGACCAACAACCTCGCTCATTTCATCTTGGGATTTCATGAATTGCTTCAAGAACTCATCGATGATGGTACCGAGGAACAATGACGAGGAGCCGGAGGGATAAATTGAGGCCGTATGTTTTGATTATAGCCAAAATTCCCTTGATTAGGATTCACATTCCCCTGAAATTGATTCCCTCGATTGAAATTGTTTTGATTGAGGTTCCCTTGATGTTGGAAACCTTGATTGGGTCCGTGGTAGAAATTACCTTGGTTTTGATAACCTTGGTTCATTCTGGTTGGTTCCGACCCGGTTTTGCATGTTATGATCTCGTTAAAACCGGTGGTGCTCGATTAGTGTTAGCACCCGTAGTGGTTCATTTTGAGGACGGTATTGATTACCTCCTTGCCGTGAACTACCGCTAGAGCATTTGCTTCAAATGGACTACCATCGGTGGCGAGCACAATTGTAGTATGCATGAGGACCACCACAAGTAACACAAACTTCAACTTTCTTCACTTCACCATGTGATGGTGTTTATGTGAAAGTGACTTTCTTCCGTTAGCAAGAACCAAAGCTTGAACAATATCTGTGAGTTTATCAATCTTAGCATCGGTGCTAGATGTACTCACAGGAGATGAAGTAGAAGGTCCTGCATTAGACTGAGTTTGATATGTCTTAGCTCGGAAAGGGCGGACCTGAGATTTGTTCTCAATGATTTGCAAGGCCTCTTTGGTAGTCTTGCTTAGAAATTACTCGCGGAGGCATTCAAAGAGTCTTGATTAGTCTGATTGAGACCATTGTAGAAAGTATCCATTTGCATTAACTCAGTAAAACCATGATGCGACACTTCATGGCTAAACTCTTTGTAACGATCCCATGCCTCCCCTAATGATTCATCAAATCTCTGAGAAAATTTCATTATCTCATTCTTAAGACTTGTGGTTCGGGATGGATGATAGAACTCGTTAACGAACTTGGTGACAAGATCTTCCCATGTCTCTATAGAACGAGGGGGTTGTTTCTCAAGCCAACCCGGCTTGTCCTCTAGAGAAAATGGGAACTTAAGAAGCTTGATAGCTTCATGTGGGACATTCTTGTACTTGATGGTAGATGCAATCTTGTTAAACCATCCAATGTGTGCATGAGGATCATCCCGCTCAAAACCATAGAATTGGCTTTGGGTTACTAGATTAAGCAACCCCGTTTTGAGCTCGAAAGTTTCAAATTTACCATGGTCGGGACAACAATAGCATCTCCGAACCCTCGATGGGTGCTTGGAGGCTCATTCATGGGTTTGTCTTCGCCATTTCGACAGGAGGTGGTGGTGGTAGACGCTCACCACGGGCCGGCGATGTAACGCCCTTCTACGCCCGTGAAAGTGGCCTTAAACTTGGAAACGAGTCGTCTGCACTAGTATAAAAATCAATTTTCAAAACAAATGAGGCAAAACGACAAGTGAACTTAACCAATAATCACAAATGAAATGGCTTCTTTGAAAAAGGTACACCAAATCACAAGGACACAAAGGCAAGTTTTAAATCTGATGTTCGGTAACTTATTATGGTCACACCCCGCTAGTAGGTGTACCGCCTTGATTTTATGGGTGGTTGATTTATGTATATATTAAGTACCACCGAAAAGATCGAGGGCCCAAAACCTCGATCGCCCGCCACCATGAATCTTTATCACGAAACCTGAACATTTGCAATGGAATGGGTCGAAATAAAACCGTCAATCGTCACAAGTCCACTAGATCTCCAAATGGTAAACAAATCGATTGGAGGAAGGACAAGATAGTGATCAGAAGCTCTGAATTAAATTTGCCACCACCACGAATATATTTTACCAAGCAACAACCATAAACAAAACCAAAAACCATGCCAAACCACGATAATGCATTTTAAATAAAAAAGGAATCTAAGAAATAAAAGACCTAAAAATATAAAATGACATTTTGGAGACCTAAAATAAAATAAAAATTATTAGAAAAAAGAAAATTATTTTTAACACTATTTAATTAATTATTATTAATTATTTATTACTTAAAATACACTTAAATTCTAGAAAATATAAAATAAACCTGGAAAAATAAAATTTTAACTTTGAAAAATCTAAAATATGATAAAACTAATTTTAAAACTGAAAAGATATTTTTTTATACTTTTAATTATTTATTACTAATTAATTACTATTTTTAACTATTTAAAATTATAATAAATACTAAAAAGATAGAGAAAAATATGAAACTTTTTCTAAAAATAATATATGATGACAGAAAACTAAGAAAAATAGAAAAACAAGATTTGCTTATTAATAAGCTAAAAAGAAAAATCAAATAGCTAGGAAATATTAAATAAACACTATCACTGATTTTTAATTTATCTTTTTCTGGATTTTCTTTTTGAAAACTACTTTACTACTGATTTTATGAAACTTTAACAAAGACAAAAATTTCACAAACTACAAATAAGCAGTTTTAGAAGCTTATTGGCTCCAATACAAAGCTTTTGAGCTTATTTGGTGAAATAAGCTCAAACAAGCTCACACTAATGAAACAAAAACTCAAAATAAGATGGAAACAAGCTATATGAAATGAAATGAAGCTAAAAGATACAAATAAGCACACTAAAAAGCCAAGAACAAACAAATAAGCACTTATGCTCTTATGTTGAAAAAAACGAAAAATGGGACAAAGTTTGAGCTTATTGGGTGTTCTACTAAACAAGCTTCAAAATAAAAAACAAGGCTTGAGACCTCAAGATGGCTAGGTTGGCTTTCCAAAGAAACAAAGATCACAAGATTTGGACAACTATAGAGCTTTTGCCAAGCTTATGAAAGTGGTACTGCATCACCGCTTCAGCTTTGAGACGACTCAAGATCAACCGAAGTTATGGACAAAACAAAAGCCACTAGCAGCCCTAGCAAACAAGTTCCAAATGAAAAACTTAAACTTGATACCTCTAGATGGCTAGGTCAGCTATCCAAAGAACCAATAATCACAAGATAAGACCAATTAATAAGCTCTGTGCAAGCTTTTCAAAATGGTACCATTCATCAGGTAATGTGGCACTTTTTCGCAATTGTGTACCCTAAAGAAGCTAGAAAATAAGCACTTAATAAGCTAGACAGAAGTGAACTACTATTTTTCTATTTTTGTATAGCAACTGAACTTTAATACCCTAAGAGCTTTTAAGCTAAAACTTATTATTAAGCACACAGTAAAAATATCTATTTTATTCAAAATCCACCCAAATGAAAATTTGACTTTTTTGTAAAAACCAAGAGATTTGACTAAAATGAAATTTAAACTGATCCTAAGCACTGATTATGTTGTTTTAAGTTATACTAAGACTGATTTGAGCAATATAAACAACTTGTGAACACAAAACAATGATCATAGATCATAGAATTTAAACAAAGGACACATAAGATATGATCAAAAGCATTTTTGACTTTTGCTTGTATAAGAACTGATTTTGTTTGATTTCAAAGGAATCTATGAAACACAGAACAAGCATAACAACACAACAAACTTTAATACAGTTAGACAATTTTGAATTTTTCAAAACAACACAAAAGATTAAGACCATGAACTTGAATTGCACCTTATATAATCACCTTATAGGACTAATGAACCCTTAAACAACAACCATAACAACATCAAACTAAGAATTGACCATGATGCTATTTTAACTGTTAAAACTAAGTTTTTATAAAACTACAACTTTAAAAGAACAACCAACTGATTTAATTGTTTACTTATGCTCAATTATAACTAAGAAACATAGAAAACCAGAAATTACAACTAATGAACAACTAAAACAAAGAAATCCAATATGAACAAAAGGCTTACTCAAGCTTCCAAGCTCAAAACTGAGATCAAGGAACCAAGAACAATCCTAAAGGCTTACCACTAAGCCACTAACCCAAGGCCATCCACAATTCACCCTGCCCAAATTGATACACCATTTCCAACCGATTTTTGAATTTTAAACTATTTAATTGGTATTTTTGGTGATTTTGATTTTAACTTCTAAACTTGTTTTAAATGTTTCTAAAAGCTTGAATGAGCTTTCTGGGAGCTTACATGTTCTATTTCAGTCCATACAAACTCCTAACAACAACATTTGATTCATATGAGATTTTTGAAATAAAATTGCATAAATAAAATTTGCAACTTAAAACTTGATATTGAAAACTGAAAAAGAGTTCTCAAATACTTTAAATAACTTAAACAAAGTACTAAGGAAGCTTAAATTACACTGAAATTTTGATAATAATAAAACGACAATGGAAAATTAAAATTACTCTAGATACTTAGATACATTGCTTCACTCTCCCTTTATAATGACTTTGTGACTTCTTGACCTCTGAATCTTTCCCACCAAATCTGAGCCCTTGGATCACTCTAATTCATCAGAACCATACACTTGTGTTTTTGGCCATTTTCTCATTAGCGTGTTTTGTTATTAATGAAGTGGTTTAACAATTAAAGGTTTGGAGTTTAGAGAGGTAGAGGGAACAAAGTATGGAGAGGGGGTTGAAGTTGGAAAACCATGCCGGTTTTGGGTGTTTCAAAGGGTGGGAGAGGGAAGCTACAAGTGAGTTCCGTTTTAGGCGCAGATAGGTGGGTTTGACTTTCACCTGGGCTTAATAAATGTGGGTTCACAATTGGCTTTGGTGGGTCTTTGGTTTTGACCTAGCTCGGGTCAAGGGTGGGGTCATGAGTTGGGCTAGCTAGATTTGGGCCTTGGTTGGGTAAGGATTGGATATGGATAACAAAGGGTCCGATTTGGTTTTAGCTAGATAACAAGGACCAAAAATGTAATTTCACCAAACTTCAAGGACTGATCATGATACTTTTCCTAACTTCTCACAAGGACCAAACATGACAAACATTGATAGCACAAGGGCCCTTTTTGCATAAAATCCCATTTTTAGAAATCCAAGGACCATTTTTGCAAATTTTCAAAGTTTAAGGACCTTTTCCGCCATTTGACCAAAGAATCATTCAAGGACCATTTTTAACATCTTAGAATACTTCAGGGGCCTTGAATGATAAAATTCCACATTTTGATATTCCAGGGACTAGATTTGACAACTTTTAAAACTTGGGGGACTAAATCTGCCAATTTTGCAAACTTGAATCATTTTTCATCCGATTTTGATATTTTTGCATTTAAAACACATAAAACACTGATTTGTGATATTTTGATGTGTTTTCGAAAGTGTTTTCGCATGATTTTGCGCTAGATTGTACAAAAATGATGAGTATTTAGACACTCATCAAA
>OU343221.1:24747904-24940076 GCA_910596185.1 Chrysanthemum makinoi
AACCGCCAGAAACCAATACAATTTAGATCAAAGGAATATGGACTGGTCATAAGTCCACTGGAGGGATGAAGAATTGTATAAACACTTGATCAGATATGAATGATCACTAAGGATAGTGATCTGCAAGGTTTTGGATGGATAATTACCTGTTAAGAGATTAATAAATTATAAACACTTAAATGCAAATTAAAAGAAATTAAAAAGTTAAAATATATTAAATAAACGTTATCACTATTTTTACAATGATGTTTTAGTGATTTATAAAATAAAATGACTTAAATAAACTATTTTAACTAAAACGAAACTTAAATTATTATCTAAAAACTAGATTTAAAATGAAAACGTAGTTATTTATAAAATTACGCTGAAATAAGCAAACGGAAATTTATGAAATAAAAGACCTACATATGTAAAAACAATTTTATTACGCACTATATGACAAAAAGAAAATTTTAGAAAAAGATTTATATTTTTAGACTTTTATATTTTTTATTATGAATTAAATAAGATTTTACACTAATTAAATGTTTAAAAATACTAGAACTATTTAGAAAAATCTAAAACTTTTTTATAAAATACTTAATACTAATACAATTTTATAAAAAATACAAAAACTGAAAAAGCTAGTTCAAATGAGCTAGAAATAAGCTAAATATCTCGTATAAGCTTATTAGATAAATATGGGTTATATATTAAATGTTGCAAGATATAACCGAGACAAGTCCCAAGGCGATGGAAAGGGTGTGGTGGTGAGTCGGGCTGTTGTGGTTCAATCCCAAGATCGCTTCTTTTGTTACCTATTTTATTTTTGGAATTTTTCTTCACAAACTTATTAAGCACTATAAGATAAGCACTTTATATAACTACAACTTTTAACAAAAACCTCTAATAAGCACTGAATAAGCTGAAAATACTTTAACAGTTAGTAAAATAAAATGGAATAAGCACACTGATTAATTAAAATAGCTATAAGCTAGTAAATAAGCTAAGGCTAAATGAGAATAAGCTAAATAACTGTTTATAAGTTAAAATAATAACTGAAAAAGCAAAATGACTAGGAATAAGCACTAAATAAGATGCAAATAAGCACTTTAACTAAACTGTTTAACAGGACACTTAAATGAATCACTAGGCACCTTCTAACTTATTTTTAAGCACTTAAATAAGCTAAAAACTTAAAACAAACACTTGGATTAGCAAGATGACCAGATAAGCTATCCAAAAAGCTAAAGTTTTAACAAATGGGTCCACTAGAGAGCTTTTATGAGCTTATAAAAAATTGGAAACCATCGTTAAACTCAAGTATCGAAGGATATTGGACAAAATAATAAGCACTTGCGTTTAGCAAATAAGCAAAATTGAAATTTTAAGCTTGGAACTTAAAGATGACAGTGTTAGCTTTCCAAAGAACTAAAATCACAAGCTTTGACCAACTAACAAGATTTTTGCAAGCTTGTTAAAGGCTTTAAACCCGTACAGTGGCACATATTTGACTTTTATAAAAACTAAGCAAGTTGACTATTATGAGATTTTAACTGATTCTATGGACCCATTAAGATGTATTAAGTTATATTAAGACTAGATTAAGCTATGCTAACAACTTTTGAACACAAAACCATGATCATAGAACATGAAATTCCAACAAAGGAATGCACAAGATGTGATTAAAAGGATTTTTGACTTTTGATGAACCAAGACCGGTTTTCTTGTGTTTATGAGCTAAATAGACCAAGTATGACACAAAGTAACAATCAAAACCAAAGGATCAACACACTCTAACACTCAATAAATCACAACCAAACAAGCTTTTATGAGATCGTTGGTGTTTTTCAAAGCAAAACACAAATTAAAACCATGAAATTTATTCAGAACCTTGTATTATCATATAGTAAGACTAAAGAAACATAAAACAACAACAATAACAACATAAGACTAAGAAATGACAAGCTATGCTCTTTAACTGTTAAAATGAGATTTTTGCTAACTACACATTTAAAAGAACAAACAACTGATTTTATGGTTTGATTACACTTAACTATAACTAATAAACATGAAAATACAAATATTTGAGCTTTATGATGAATTAAACAAAGGAAATGCCAAAATGGGTAAAAGAGCTTACAATTTGGATTCCAAGTGAAAAATGATAACCAAGGACCGAACAGATCCTATAGCTTCCCAAAAGCACTAAACCCAAGGGCAATCCTTTATCAACCCTGCCTCCACTGTGATCACCATCTCCATTGATTTTTGATTTTTCAACTATTTATTTGGTATTTTTGGTGATTTTTCTTTTGATTCTAAATGAATTTTAAAGTCTCTAAAAGCTTAAATAAGCTTTCTAGGAGCTTAAATAAGCTTGTGGCTTATTTCAGCCTAATAACATCTAACAACAACATTGACATGATTTTGATAATTTGAACTTGAAAAATACAACCTGAAAACAGAACTTGAAACTTGAAATTACTTGTTGCAAAATTGTATAATACATCAATATGAGATAAAAGTAGCTTTTAAAGCTAAGAAATACACTTGAAAATCAGAATTAAGTTAAACGACATAAGCTTAATTAAAATTAAAACTAGATACTGCCTCTCCTCTTCTTTATAGCCTGAGATACTCCCCACATGCTTCTGAGACTTTCCCACTTTAAATCTTAACCATTGGATGAGTCAAACTCATCCTATCCGCTTAAAAGACTTTGGTGCCAAAATTTAGACTCATGGATTAGAGCAGCTCTCAGAATTAAAGAAGCTTGGGGTGTAGTGGAGGTAGGACAAAAGGTTAAGTTTCAATGGACTTGGTGTGATGTAGCAAAACAGGGATGAGGGAACAATGAAAGGTCTATGGTGGGGAAGCATTAACTGCAGCTTTGTGGGCTATCTCATGAGGAGGATGGTGATGAAAAACCACCTGTTTTGGTTTAACGGTGGAGAGGAGAAGACTACAGCGGTGGCATATTATCTGCTTTAAAATTTGGGCATATGTTTTGGGCTTGGGTGGATAATGGATTTGGTATTAATAATAAAGAGGATCCGCTGGTGTAGCTTAATAACCCAAGGACTAAAACTCAATTCCCCAAAGTTAAGGGACCAATTTTTGCCAATCTTCCATAGTTCTTACAAGGACCAAACCTGCCATAAATAAATAGTACAAGGACCAATGATGATTATTTTCCATTTTTAAATGTCCAAGGACCATTTTGGTCATTTTTAAAAGTTATGGACTAAAGTTGTAATTTTTGCAATTTTAAATTTCAAGGACTTGTTTTGACAACTTTATGAATCCCTAAGGACTTAAAATGATATTTTTCTTTATTTTGATATACCGTGGACTTTTGACAACTTTTAAACTTGGGGACTAAAACTGCCAATTATGAAAACTTGATATGCTTCACCAGATTTTGATATTTTTGCATTTTAAAACACATAAAACACTTGTTTGTGATATTTTCATCATTTTGATGTATTTCTGAGTGTTTTCAGATGTTTTTGCAGTCTAGATAGTATAAAAATGATGAGTATTTAGACACTCATCAATCCCCCACACTGAAAAAATACCTTATGTCTCTATCTTAATCTAAAAAAAATACAAGTTTTTAGTGTAAAAAAAAATTATAACCTTTTTATTAACGTTCATCACAAATTTTATCAAAAAAAAAAAAAATTTTTGCCACCCGCCGTCTAAAATCATGGGTCCGCCACTGCACACATTCACAAAAAGTCATATACATAATAAATAATCCAATGACAAAGTTTCAATTAGTTTTTGCAAATCACATCATGGCACAAAAATATCTCTACCGAGTCTTTGGCCAATCAAACAAGCTATAGTCATCGTAACCGCCAAACTAATATATATAAAAAAGATAATAAAGGAACCCATATTCGGTCATTGAATCTCATATTTTGACCGCAGCTAGAAAATGTTATCATATTTAAATTATCAGATCTATACCGGATTTTCAAAATAAATAACTTTTGTTTTACACAATCATGTAAAAAATACGAATTTTAAAATAGTAAGACTTACAAGATTACTAAATCGCTAATCAAAATCATGAATCCGAACCAAAAAAAATCGAATTAAAAATAATTACTAACCTTGTAGATCTCGGAATGAGATTACATCGATCCAAAGAGATTAATGACGTTTATTTTTTCCTCATAATCGTTGATGCTTGCTCGATCCAAAAAAGATTGGTGATGTTTTTATCTAGAGGGAGAATAATTTTGGGAGGCGGTTAATTGTTTTGGGATGATAGATGATGGGAAGGGTTAACCTGACACTATTTTAGGGTTGAATAAGAAATACCATGATTACCCTTTTAGCTTTTTTAATCTTTTAAAATAATGGCTTGATTTTTCAATTTATTACATTAAAGACACAAGTGATCTCATCCATTGATTAAGTGATCTAATGGTTTATATTGATTTAATATGATAATTTAGTATTCAATATGAGTAATGCATAGAATAACACTATATATATATATATATATATATATATATATATATATATATATATATATATATATATATATATATATATATATATATATATATATACATATATATATATACATATATATATATATAGCTTACAGTTGGGATCTACAATGTCCCAAAGTGTTTTGGGTTCCAAAACAATGCGGGATGTATTTATTTTCAAGTAATAGTTATTTAAAAGGTTTTAAATACAAAAATCAAGAATACAAAATGGGACGACATTGTCGCTACATTTTGTGTCGGCTAAAATTTTTCGTTGACTGCTTTTTGTTGAAAACATGTGGGACCTATCTTCATTTTGAACTATAATGCCAATCCAAAGTTTTTAAGGCCCCAAATTTTACATATTGATGTAGTGGAAGTCACCAATACTGCCGCTCTCTTCGATACCATCCCGCCAAACACCATCAAGCTCAACAGTTACATTCCTCTTATTATATTAAGAAAAGCATCCATGAATCGTGATGTATGCACCTGGTCATATGAAGAACAAGCCAAATATTCAAATATGGCGGTCGTCATGAAAACAACATATATAAATGATTAGTGGTACTTCCCTTGCAATATGTCGAGTCGACAATGTATTTCAAAAGGCAAAACACACATTTACCAAATATGCAAGTGAGTTTAAAGATAGGCACTGCCACCACATTTTTTAACATGAATAATTTCATTCAAGGCAAATAGAAACACTAATGACCAGTTGTATATTGATTTACGTATGAATTTTATCAATGTCCATATCTGTTTTGAACTTATGATTCAGGTTCTTAGTATATTTACATTAAATCGCAGCATATTTCTTCTTTTAAGGTGATCGCGACTTCATGAAAAGGTGCACGATACATATTCATGCACAACAATAAAGTATATTGGTTTTTTGCGGTTATTTATCTTTATATGTAAATCAATAGATAACCCTCTCAAGTAAAAATCAGCCATATACTATACCCCTTTAATTGCTACAATAATAAAGTTTCTTGCCAACGCATTTATACAAGGTTACCTAAACATAATAAAAACTGATTAAGAACGAGTATCAGTGTTAAAGCTTATTTGTGATGATAAAAAAGTTTATTTTTATTTGTCTATTTATAAGTTTAAAAATGTTATGCCTAAATAACTCCAAATACTAGTTACATTTACAATTTGATAATTTACATTCATCACTCATTTACAACTTTATTCAACATAGTTAGATAGAGATTAAGTATTACTCAATTGAATAGAAGCTCCGAGTCTGTTCATTCAATAAATTAGATCAGAATAACAATAAAAGAAAAAAACAGTAAAATAACTCGAAAGAAAATGGTATTTAAGCCTTTAGTTTCATCCTACAAGGTCGAAAAATATAAAAACAAATAGAAAGGCGGATACCGAAAGTAAATTACAATTACAACTATTCAGTTGCGCCTTTTCTATTTGTATAACTTACATTAAAATTTCAAGTTATATATTACCTTAGTGCTTGTTCATCCGTCTATGTGGGACAAAATACAACGTGGAAAGGCCATACTTTGAATTTAGGCTTAACCACCACATCTCTAACTCTCATGGCCTCAGCCACTTTTCAATATTCCACGCCACCTTCTCGTAAGTCATAAGTCAAAGCCGAGCCAACTTTTATCCAAACATCCACTCCACACATTCATATCCACCCCTCCCTCACTGTCCACGCATCAATTAGAACACCTCCACTGAATGTGCACGCGTTAGTGACGCCACCAGCGGTCGATCTCTCACTGGTGGTTGACATGAGATTATGTACGGTTCGATTTTGTTAACAACGGATATATAAAAAATAAAACCGCAACCGAACCGTGTAAGCGGGTTCTTTTGGTTTTGGTTTTTTGTTGTTTCTGTTTGTTCTTCTGTTTTGGGTTTTTTCCTATTTCTGTTTTTTCGGTTCATTGTCATTTCAGTTTGGGTTTTGGGCTTTTTTAGTTTCAGATTGAACAGTTTAGCAAGGTTTGTCAGTTTCACAGGTTTTGCGAACACCCTTGGAAAGCATATGCCAAATTATGCGACGAGCCATTGAAAGAATATTTCCTCTTATGTTGCATAAAGTTGAACCGCAACTTTTCCTTACCTTAGTGTTTATATATAGACTTCCTCGCTCTCAACTTATACTGCTTGAGCAACTTGAAATAACCCAACATATCTTAACTATGTAAAGGAGGAGGAGGAGGAGGAGGGGGGAGAATTAGGTATAACGTTAGGCCTACTTAAGGCATGACCTTACACCTTCATAATAGACTAAAACTAACCATTTTAACACACAACATCATGGCCCAAAAGGTATAGCTTTTCGGTGCACAAGTTTAGCTTTATGTATAAATGGAGCAACTGACGGCTCATTAAGATACAACATGACATGAATTTAGGAGTATATAAGCGAATTGAAGGTGAAGACCATGCACAAAGAAATGGACTATATGTTCATCGAGTTCTTGGACAGAGGACTAAAAGTTTCAAAATCACAAGCATTAAAAAACAAGGTTAAGAAGATGGTTAAAGTAGACAATCAGCATAAATAGAGATTATCTTAGGCATATATCAATGGGATTGATATTTAAAGTCATATTTTCTTAGCAATCTGTAAGTTTCTCTACTCGGGTCCAATCAGGTTGGCTTTATTCGGGTTGAGGCTGAAAAGAGCATATACATGAACGTCACCTTATTAAGATTTCGGGTTGATTGGGTCTAATCGGGGTTCGTGTCAACCCGAATATGAGTGGTATATGAAAACATTTTCGTTGATATCATAAGTTCAAAAGGAAAATGAAATTGAATGTTCTTCACATAACGACATAGACACATCTGAAGACTACGATGCAATCTCACCAAAACTAGAGACATTTTTGTAACTTGTTTTATGAGTGGTGATACTCACACCACATATAAGTCTTGGGATAATGTAAAAGAAAACACTAATTTCGGTTGGATTTTGATGAGAAAAACAGGTTACTTACTAAAAATGTAGAAGTCTTCTAACTCGCATCCCACAAAAGTAAACGAGACTGAATTGAAACTCCCATACGTAGTAAAGAAAATGTAAAAATCTCACAACTCATATTCCATAAAAAGAAAAGGCAAGACAAGATTTCATAAATATGTATCTGAAGTTCTCTCATTTGCTTCGATAGCATAAAGACAAGATTTCAAAACTACCATTGAAGTAAGAATAACGGGGACTCTCGCTCACTTTTCTTATTTGGTTATTTTTCACATCCTTTTAACTCTGTGAACCAACCAAAGCGTTAAAAGAATGGAAAGGGGGAGAGGCACCATGTGGAGAAAACTATGTGATCAGTCATTTACCGCAAGAGGATCAAATCATCAAATGTCAGAAGCTTAAAAATCTAATATGGATTCATTTACGGCTGATCAACGGACTATCGTGTAATAAGATATGATATGAGAAGGCCAGCTATTAAATTGTTCCAACCCCATCCTTTAATACACTTTGCTTCAGGGTTATATATAGGATCTTCACATTTGGTTTAGATACCATATACTACATGGTTAATAAAGTAAACAAATACACTAGTCCTGCCTACAGGCAATTTAATTTTGTTTCAAACCGGAACTAGCTTATGGGGGATCAAAATCAATGGCACTAAGATTGTTACACATCCTACCACTATAAACAAGTAAATCCAGATAAATTAACCGAACCAATAAAACCAAACTAACTATTCTAACATAAGCAGTTCCTTATGATAACCCCACTAAAAACCCTAAAACCAATAACACAAAAATTAAACAACGTCATTCATACAATATATATTTCATAAACTAAAGACATGATGATCATCAAAAACTCATCATTTTTTTTTTTTGGGTAAAGGGTTTTTACCCTGGTAAACGGTATATAAATAAAAATTAGGAGCAGGCGATATGGCAAAGCACCAATTGTGCTTCTAACTACATCAATAGAGTGACAGGCCACTCTAAAGATAGACATGAACTAGCCGCTACAAAAGAATAGAACATGACCAACACTAACGCCTAGCTCAAGAAACTGCTCTAACGAGCTACATGATTATGCATAAGAGAACAAGGTAAATCCCACTTGTCCATAACTCTTCCCACACGACTTGACTTCTTGTATCTAAACGAGAGAAGCTTTAACCGAACGGTAGTCATAATCGTGTCAATTAGTTGCTCCTTCGAACGTTTGGTTTGCTTAAAAACACGATAATTCCTCTCTTGCCAAACATAATAAACCGAAGCAGCCAAAACAAGTCTCGCAAGAATGCTATTAATAGAGCAGTCTAACATCACCCCATCAGCAAGATACTTTTGCCCCCACCTTATATTTGACAGCGTATTCCTCAACATATCAGCAGCAGTCCTCCTCCCTTCCTCGCCCTTCCCACTTCTTTCCGCCAATCCAACCTAAGCAACAGAATCCTACGATACTAAACTTATAATTGCAAAAAAGAAAATGGGTTTTGTTTCAAGTGACATTTTGACAAAGAGTTGGTGATTAAAGAAAACAAAAATGGAGGTTAGTTAGAAGGGAGTAAAATGTTCAAAGGGAGAGCCTGGCATATTCTTAAAACGTGGAAAATCAAGACTTTAGACTTGAAATATTTCAGAGGTTTGGTTACTTAGTCGGGTTCGCGTCAAATCTGATCGGCTTTGTTTGGGTTGAGGCTAAAACTGCATACCTGAACCGATTATGTTAGAATTATGGATTGGTCGGTTCGGGTCAACCCATATAGGAGAGACAAGCTATAGAAATTATATTAAAAAAACCTCGAGTCAATCAGGTTGACCCGAACTCAAATTAGTGTTACATATTTAACACAACACCCGATCCTATTCTGCATTATGAATTCATACCCCAACTAACTAGACTGGAAATTAGTCAGTTTTGATTCGGATCGGGTTGACTTTTTTGATAGCTCTAATAGTAATGAATGAGAATTTTCTTGAAAAAGGTTTTTGGTAATGGTTATATTTTTGTTGTGCGAAAAAATTGACTTACAAGCAGCAAAATGATCACGAGGTGTAGTAACGTGATTAATCAGACGTGAGTGTTACCCCGATTCAAGATAATCATTTTTATCTCGGGGCCCTTACCGAACACGGGAAATCGGACATACGATATACTAACGTAAACATTATATTTTGACGTCATAACTATTTTTGGATAACATTGCTCGGAATTAAATTAAAACAAAAATGCACTCTAATGTGCTTCAATTAAAAGACAAAGGCTTCTTTGAAGACTATGTATGCAATCTCGCCGACATTACATAGACAATTTTATATTGTGTAACTTATTGTTAGAAAAGTGGTAAATGGTCTTATGATAATATTAGATAATCCATTTGAGTTGCGTTTATGTTCAATTTCCTAATAAGTTTGGAATAATTCTAAAGATATAGATACATCTGTTTGATTTCGATACAAAAGCAAGTAACTTATTTGAAGTAACAACAAGCAGCGCAACCATTTGTTCTTCGCATCTTGTCATACTCCAAAAGTCCAAGTGATGTTAGCTCAACCTGGTTTGCATTAGTGTCTAATAACTTGTGTGTCAAAAAAAATAAAAATAAAAATAACCTAATTTGTATTTCAGGTAAAAAACACACAAACCCAGGACTCACGTATTAAAGTGATACATGAACAATGGATAAGTTATTACTTTATACTCCTATCATCTTAATTACATATTACATTAGAGTTTGTTTATTCATCTATGTGGGACAAAGTCACAAAACGAATACTTTTCTCCTTCTTCAAGCTTTTGTTTCCTACCACATCTCCATCCTCAGGGCCGTCCCGTGAAATTTTGAGGCCCTGTGCTATAATCCGAAAATAGGGCCTTTGGATTCGTTATTTGAACTATTCCTAAAATTAGCAACAATTGATTATGTTTTACCTCAACTCTTAATATTTATTAAATAGCAGCTTGCTAAATCATATTCTAGTTTAAATACATCTTTTTCTTTCATTTCTATGTGTAATTATAGTTTTACTAAAAGTATAGTTTTATTATACTTTGGACCACAAATTTAAAATAGATGCAAAGTTTGAAGTGATCAATCCATAAAAGATAGGGACTCAACTGGTACTTAAATAAATATCGTTATTCTCCTGCCCCATCTTTTTTCGTCTTTTTAACTTTGACCTTAAATATTTTTGTTTGTGTTATATAATACTTGATGAAAAATATATGAATGGATTGGGTTTTAAATGTATTTTCATTGATATATTTTTCATCAACTATTGTATAACACAAATAAAAACATTTAAGGTCAAAGTTGAATAAGAAAGACCGAAAAAGTCAATGCTTTAATTATAATTTCGACGATAAGAGTAAATAAAGGATAGTAGCTTAATGTATTCAAGTTGTAGGTATCAATTTCCAAACAATGCAAACAACTTACTAATCAACTATTATATACATATTTTATCATTGTTTGAGATATTTATATCGCCTCAAAGTGAATAAAGATAGCCTTAATTTATTTGCATAAATCGCCCGTGTTGGTAAGGTCAATGCCACGTCAACGCATGAGTGGTGCCACGTCACGGGCCGGTCAGTCAATGATTCGGTCATCGCTACCGGACAATCGAAGTTACTGGACATAGTGGTGCCTCATTGGTAATAAATATACCATTTGCCGGAGACGAGCATTACCAAAGAGGCTTCATGATATGTTCTTCAATCGAATAATTTTCCTAAAGGCCTGTCAATGAAAGGCTACTTTATGGCCTATCAATTAAGGGTTATTTGGACCGAAAAAATAAATAAATATACCATCGACTCGCTTTTGTGTTTCTAACGTATGTCGGGAATTTTTGACTTCTAGAACCTCTAAAATGCGAAAACGCTACGGTGTGCAAAACGCCTTTTCCGAGGTGCAAAGGAAGTCGAAAAATTCCCCGAGATTTTGTCCCGGTATGATCGGAGAATTTTTTCGACTTTTGAACTTGCGGAACAACACGTGAAACGGCCCTTTCCGAGGTGCGAAGTCAAAATCCGAGCATACCATTGGAAAGAGAACAAAACGAAGTTGACGGTATGCTGGGAATTTTTCGACTTCCTTTGCACCTCGGAAAGGACGCTGATTTTCGACTTTACGCTGATTTTCGAGGTTCTAACGAAGTCAAAAAATTCGAGCATACCGTTAGAAAGAGCACAAAAACGAAGTCCGATAGTATATTTATTTATTTTTTTACAGTCCAAAT
This sequence comes from Chrysanthemum makinoi, assembly GCA_910596185.1. Classification (NCBI taxonomy): domain Eukaryota; kingdom Viridiplantae; phylum Streptophyta; class Magnoliopsida; order Asterales; family Asteraceae; genus Chrysanthemum; species Chrysanthemum makinoi. The sequence goes on from OU343221.1 coordinate 24,759,622, forward strand.
AACCCTTAAATTGATAGGCCAAACTAAATTGAACTTTTTGTATTATTGAATTGGGCCTTTAAATTTAGGAAGGGCGTAATTGATTTAGGGTATAATAACTGGCTATGCTTTAGCCTACGGCTGCTTTATGCTTCTCACAAACATCCCGGTTCAATCCCACCGAGCCAAATTGAGTATATTTTACCAATGCCACGTGGCACCACCCATTGGTCCACGGGCAACCCACCCGACCACCATTGACCGATTCACCCGGCACACGTGGCACCTACATGCGGTGACACGCGGCATTGACCTTCGCGACCATGCTAACCACAAGGACGATTTATGCAAATAAATTTAAGGACTGTCTTTGTAATTTGTTCCTAGCCACAAGGATTTATTTATGTAAATATCTCTAAACAAATGATAAAATATGTATATAATAGTATGATTAGTAAGTTGTTTGCATTGTTTAGGAGGATTAATTTTTCGATACACAACTTAGTAAAAGAGGGTAACTTGAATACATTTAGAAACACTTATCCCGACAAATAAAGTGTAGGACCCATAAAATTTCTTATTATTCCCACTTTTGCTTGTCTTCTTCATTACCAAAACCCAAAAACAGATATGTTTCTTCCATTAAAACGGTGTAGAGTTTTTTTTTTTCCTTGTAAAAGCTTATATTTACTAGCGAAACCATCTTCTAAACATACTAAATCCACCAAAACGACATCGGAGTTTCTAACATCTGAGGCCCCAAAAATGGAGGCCTGCTGGCGCATGCATCCGCACATGCTCAACCACCGGCTCCATCCTCACACCCTCGCCTATACACACACAAACACCTCATTTCACCTACAAGGTCGTAATGTTGTTGTGCGATTTCACCCTCGCCTATATGTACTCTCGTTACATTTCAACAAACACGATCACCGATCACATTTCTTTATCTATACTACATACTAATGCGTTTAGGACTTCCTATAAAATCTTAAAATGTAAGCTTACACATATTACTATAATTAGTAATTCATATAATTAAATCTTTTATATAATAAATGAATTACATCATTTCGTGTATTTTATCAATTCATTCTTATTGGAAAAAAATTGGTCCAATAGAAGAGCTTGATTTTGCCACGTAAGCAAAATTGTGTGATGTGATTGGTTAATAAAATTCAAAATTAAAACAAAAACTTAAAAAAAGAGGGGGTAATTAATAAAACTTTAGTGGTTAAATTTTTAAAAATTGTATAGAGTTAAGTGTAATATTATAAGTTTTCATGTTTTTTAATAACTTTGGAAATTAAACAAATATTCCTTTATACTTTATACTCCTTATATTTTATAACTTAAAAATACAATATATATGTTGTTTTAAAACTCTAACATATAAATATACATAAGAATATAAATATCATTTTTTACTATATATGTTTACTAAGAACTCAGTTATTTCATATTAAAAGTATGACAAATGTGGACACGAATTTAAATATTACAAACATGTGAATGTCCGGATTCGAACTCGTGACCACGGGATTGCACACATTAGCGAATGAGAATTAAAGTTAAAAATTAATGTTTATGTTATTTATTAATATTGCACATTAAGTCCGGTTAACGATCGTTATTTTAACGGAAAATGACTAACGACCGTTAAAATGAAAAGAGAAGGACTAGAAATGGAAAACTTGGAAAAGTTATGGGTTTGGCTTTGGGCTTTCTATAGTGGCCGGCCATAGGGCCTCCAACCCAATTCTCTAACTTGTTCCCTAAGTTTACCTACTAGTATATAAGGAGGGTTAGGTTATAGGGTTTCATACACTTGTGCATTGAATTAACCCTAGACTCTCTCCTCTCTTGTCCTATAATCGGCCGAACACCCCATTTGTAAGGGAGTTCGGTTTCGTTTTGCTTAAACGAGGACTTGTGTTAGATCTAGCAATCGCTTGATTCGCTTGGTTAATTCTGTACAAGAACGTGGTTGTAAGACATTATTCTTACACCAATAAGTACTTCTTTGTTTTGCTTTGCTCGAGGGTTGTTTTGCTTTGCTCGAGGGATTTGACATTCGCAAGAGGTACGCTACGCATACTTTCTCGTTAATTAATTTATTTGTTATGATCTTAAGTCTTCCGCTGTGTACTCTTGATGTCTATATGTTTATTGTATGTTTTATATATCATAAACTCAACAAACACTCGCATTTGTTTCTATGTTCTCTTTCAGTGGTTAATTAGAACGAAATGAGACTAACTTTGAACTCAAATACTAAAGCATATTAATTACAGGCTTAGATCACTAGAGTGTCCACTACAGTATGAATAGAGGAGCAAGATTGACTTTAGCTTCATTAGAGTTATGGTGCAACAGATTATCTGTCATCAGTTAAGCAACTATATGTTTGGTGAAGACTGAAGATATTAACGCCCGGCTAACGTCGAAAACAACAAAGTGGTTCACGTTTAATTTTTTAATCATTGTTTTGGTGGTGTGATGATTAACTAATTATACAATAGTAACAAGCTGACAAAATTTTCAAACGTGTGATAATCGGTTATTATGCTAGAATTCGTCAACAAGATAGATCACCATTATAACGTGGTCTATGAACACATACTAATTCTCGTTTAGCATTTTTCAAATCTACGCGACTTAGTTCAACTTCTGAATGAAAAAAAAGCAAATATCAGTCTAACGAATAGAATTAGATAGATAAGAATCTTAAAATAAAATTATAAAAAGGATAATTTTAAGATTTACGTCATTTTAATCTCTAAACTATGTCTTTTGCACGGAAATGTACATAGACAAAAGGAAACGGCTTTAAAAGAATCTCTCAAAACAATTCGCAAGTAATTTAATCTCTAAACTATGTCTTTTGCACAGAAATGTACATAGACAAAAGGAAACGGCTTTCAAAGAATCTCTCCAAATTAATTCGCTAGTAAGAAAACAAAAAACAGTACGTTATAAAAAAACCGTAAAGTTAGCACACACCATATTTAGAGTTAAGTTAATATGGTGCAATACACCTTTTCAATGTCTAATTCAATTATAATCTTAGTTATAAACCGCTCTAGTATTTCCTCATTCATCAATGTGGGATAAAGTAACAAAACCAACAAACTCATTTCCATCTTTGAACCTTCGTTTCAAGTGATTTAACCTCACATACACAAACATCTCATTTCACTCACCATGTCATGGTCCCTCTTCACTTTTCTCATCATCCTCCACCAAATCACCATATTAAAGTTATGGTGTAACAAATTTTGAGTTTAGCCAATATGGTCATATGAAAGACGTTTTAGAACAGGTAAAACAAAGCAACTTGTTTATTCGTTCATATGAAATGCATGAACAATTAAAAAGTTGAATCTGTCAAAAAATACCCTTAAACTTATAAATTAATAATGTTAATCGATAAGATATTTTATTAAATTAACGATATATTATTATATTAATAATTTATTAATTTTAAAAGATTTACTTATGACCTTTAAATTTTCAAGTACATTACACTAGTTACAATGTGTACTAGTTAGAGATGAAAAATAAAGTAGAAAAATAAGTTGCAATTAACATTACATGAATTTAAGGCTTTGCAGAAATTAATAAATGTATACTAATGAATGTTACGAGATTCAAAGTATTGAAAAAATTATGAATTTTTTTGGTAATTATTAATTTATATTTTTATTATGACCAATATATATAAACCAGAGAGTTTTTAAAAAATTGTTATCTTATTTATTGGTGTCCAAATTTCCTAAGTTAAGACCGGACAAATTATTAATTTTATCGAGTATTAATAATAATAATAATAATAATAATAATAATAATAATAATAATAATAATAATAAAAGATTAAGAGCACACGATGGCTACACGTAATAAATCGTACAATGCAAGATCCCAAATACACCTCTTGCTTGATCCCAAGTCATTTCGGTGTTTTGTCATTTTGCCTGAACTCTTATTTTTTATTAATATATTTTACCAGGGTAAAAAACCCTTTACCCAAATACACCTCTTGCTTGACGTGTTCATAGTGTTCCTTATATACTGCTTAGTTTGTGTATCAATTCATGTGGGACAAAGACAAAACCAAAACTCTCTTACTTTCTCAAACTTTTATTTTAAACACCTCATTTCATCCAATGAACACATAGTAATTCTTGTTTAGCATTTTTCAAATCTCCTTGACTTAGTTAAACTACTCTACTAAATTAACACATGACATAGAAGTTAGAGGTGTGTGGACAAATTTATCTAGAAAGCTTTTGATGTTAGCTTAAATCCATCTATATGGGATTTTTTTCACAAAGTTACTATGTTATTAATTATCTCCACATTTAAACAAGTTTTTCACGTATTTATATCTTTTTAGAGAAATTGTATATCTCTTCCTACTAAAGATTCATACTTATCCTCGTACGTCCAGGATTCTAACATGTGGAAAGATTAACGGTTTAGATGAAGAAGACTAACGAAGGGAATACACATGTTATATTTTTATCTGGGTAAAAGAATGAGTAGAAATAAGATGTAAGAGGATATAACAATACCCGTCTTTTTATTCAGTATGCAATGTCTTTTCGCTCTTTTGTACAAAAATGCAAGTAACCAAAAGGAAATGGTTATTCGAATAATCTCTTCACATTAAGTCACTAGTAAGAAAATGCTACGTCCTTATATACAATAAGCTAGATTAGAATCACATAAACAGAAAACAGAAAACAATGAGATTTGCTGAGACTAAAGAAATTTATACTGTAGTTGAGATCATTTAGTAGAAGTAGAGTAGCTCACATTGCATCATGTACATTCAGTCTTACTTATAAATCTACAATCACGAGGATCGTCAGGCCAATTTTCATTTTGAAAAATAGTTCTTTTATTTCCGATAAAAAGAAAAACCAAGAAGCACAAGTATTACTAAATAAATTGGTAATTTAATAATTGTGTTTTCTAGTCTAACAGTATTTCCATAGTCTTAATTATATATACTCCTCTAAAGTTAGCGTATCCATCAATATGGGATACTTACTAAACAAGAACTTAGTTCTTTCTTCACACTTTTTGATTCAAGTGGCTTAACGCCCACTCCTCACCTCATTCCCACACTCTCCAACATCAACTCATGTAACACTTCACACTCAATATGACGTCGCCGATCCCTTCTAATGCTTGTCAATAGCTTTAGTGTGATTAGTGTTTTGGACTTTTGGTGTATCAGAGTTTGAGTCACTATGGAGCAATTATTGGTCGGGGGTTAAGATCGTGGTGTGGAGTATAACGAATTTGTTATATTCGGATTGAACCATTATGCATCTTGGTGTTATCTTTCTCATCTATTGACTCTTTATTCGTTATTGACTTATTAAGGGTGTATTTTGCTTGAATTGATCATGTATCTTGTAGAATTTATTTGAACCCTTAAAAACGTTTTTAAGGTGATTACGAATTCATGATTATTAACCCTTAAAAACATTTCATAAATGAAACGTGCAAAGGTGCATGACACATATTCGTGCAAAACAATAAACTATATTCGTTTTTCATGGTTATATATCTTTTTACGTAAATCAGTAGATAATTCTCTGAAGAAAAAATTAGCCATATACTATCTTTATACCCCTTTGAATGCTACGATAATCAAATTTCAAAGTTTCTTACAATAGATACCAACTATCAATGCTTGTGTATTCACAATAGCAAACTCGTTATCAATGTCTTAGTTATCCCCTACATAGAAAGGATAAGCCAACACATTCATACAATGTTGCCAAAACACAATAAAAATTGATTAAGAACGAGAATCAATATTCATCACTCATTTACAACTTTATTCAACATAGTTAGATAGAGATTAACTCATTTACAAGCGCCAAGTCTCTTCATTCAATAAGTGGTTATACTTTGAGGTCAGACTTAACCACCACATTTCAACTCTCATGGCCTCACCGACAATTTCATTATCCCACTTCAGCTTCCTCGTAAGTAACAGCCGAGGCAACTTTTATCAACATCCACTCCTCACATTCTTATCCACCCTCCCACACTCTCCGCGCATCAGTTGGAACACTGCACTCCGATCTGATTGTGCACAGGGAGTCATAAACTGACATTGCTTGTGATGTCACCAGCCGCCGATCTCTCCCTCGTGGTTGATATGATCAGCTCGAAGCTCACATTATGCATTTTGGTGTAATTTTTCCTATCAATCGACTATCTTCATTATTGAGGTTGTATCATGCAAAATTGATTAAATTATTTAAAAACATCTTTGAGGTGTATTTGACTCTTGTATAGGAACTAAGAAAACAAATACAATATTATTTGCAGTGTTGTTTCATATCGGTTGTCTAAGTGTTCTTTCTTTATATTTTTACCACTTTATAAGAGCATTTTATATTCTCTCACATTTTATTTCTACTCATCTCACTATCCACACAAAATTATGAAATGTGTCATCATCTAAACCGTCAATTTTATCCATAAGTCAGAATCTTGGATAATGTGTAAGATTATTAACCAAGAGGAAATATCATCTCTCTATCAACAACATAGTTTTTATGATATATCGTCGGTTGGTTTGTACTTAAATGGTAATTTCTGCTAATTGTGACATTCGTAGGAGTTAACATAAGAGGGAGGGGATGCAATTTACTAAGAAACAAGAAAATCTTAAACTAGCAATTGAAGGCATATGCCAAATTATGCGATGAGCGAATTTAACACGAGAATGTATAGTTCTCTCTATGTTGCATAACGTGGGACCGCAGGTTTTCCTTGTGCATCTTGGTGTTTATATACAGACTTCCTCGCTCTAAAATTCACTGCTCTAGCGATGAGGGATTAACCCAACGCCCCCTAGGCATCATATCTTGAGTTGAGAATGTAAAGACGCGAGAAGCTTACATAGTATGCATGCCGGAATTTCGAATTAAAGTCCTCCCCAACTACCATGTTAGACCCACTCATAAGCCATAAAAACAACTAAGGTTGAGTGTCTTGAAATGTTATAAATTGCACAATTCCGAGCTTTCAAAATGTCTCAACCAACTTGACTGACACGAGATTCTTAAAGAAGAAGATGTTGATAGAAAGAATAATGATCTTGAAAGTGTATCAACAATTTATCATCTAAAACAACAATCAAGTTATGTCAATGTTAAACATCCATTGCCTTTATATTGCTATGTTTAATCCTGAGTCTAGCGTTAGTAGTTCGCATATGAACCGATTTGTCTTGAAAAGAGTTAATTACATCATGATAACAAGTAATGTGCTATCAAATCTTCGTTTGCCAATATCTGAACTATTAACTATATAAATATTACTTTGATGAGTGTAGTTCATATATATTACGAGCCCATTAAGGCATGACCTTACACCACTACCATAGCATGTTAAACTAACAGTGAGTCACCATTCACTACAACAATCACTGGAATCGTAGGGGACATTTTGAGACTTTCTTCGGAGACATGTCCCCTGCGAAACCTTTTTCCTGGGGACATGTCCCTGGCGAAAGTCTCCCGCCAATACCCTCTCGGGAATACTTTCCCCGGGGACATAAGTCCACTTCTCCCGGGGACATGTAGGTCCCGCAGCCATTTTACGCCGGTCAAACATGTCCGACGTGGCACTCACTTTTGCCGGGGAAAAGTCCCCTGGGAAAGACTTTTTAAATAATTAGCTAATTAGCTAATTACATGATTAAAATAATTTATCCGGCCTTTTGCCGGGGACATGTCCCTGGCGAAAAGGCAATAACACTGTTGAGCAAAGGGTCTTTGTCGGAGACGTGTCCCCGGAGAAACCTAACTAACACTGTTCAGTTAAGCCATTTCCCGGGGTTAAATAATAAAATTATGTTCTATACTTTCACGGGACATGTCCCCTTCCTCAACCCATTTTTGCAAAAGAAATTGTTGCAAAATGGGTAATTTTAGATTTTTCCGAAAAATTGTACAATATAACAACCTGTTTTGGAACCTTATTTATGCTACAACAACACAAATTCGCTAAACATAATATCATATATAACCATCAATCGCTAATATAATCATATGTTTCCAAATTCGCCAAAACGGTTCAAAAACCGTGAACACATGATCATCTACAAATCTATACATAAGCTAGCTATCCGCAAATGGTCCGAAACTATACGTATAATCCATTTAGCGGGAATCCTAACACATAATGCACATAAACCACATAATAATACATGTTATTCTCTACAAACATATCCATAACCTAAAAACAAACATAAACCAACATCCTACACCCCACTACCCCCACTCCCGTCCCCGGTATCTCGAGACTCGCCCGATGGAGTAGCACCTCATCCTGACCCACCCGGTGGAGTAGCACCTGATCCCGAGGCGGGCGGTAGTCGATTTTGCCAAGCCGGGAATGACCTCAAAAACTCCATAACGTGGGACCGCAAGTTTTCCTTGTGCATCTTGGTGTTTATATATAGACTTCCTCGCTTCTAAACTTCTTTACTCTCTAGCGATGAGGGATTAACCCAACGCCCCCTAGGCATCATATCTTGAGTTGAGAATGTAAAGACACGAGAAGCTTACATAGTCTGCATGCCGGAATTTCGAGTTAAAGTCCTCCCCAACTCCCATGTTAGACCCACTCATAAGCCATAAAAACAACTAAGGTTAAGTGTCTTGAAATGTTATAAATTGCACAATTCGAAGCTTTCAAAATGGCTCAACCAACTTGACTGACACGAGATTCTTAAAGAAGAAGCTGTTGATAGAAAGAATAATGATCTTGAAAGTGTATCAACAATTTATCATCTAAAACAACAATCAAGTTATGTCAATGTTAAACAACCATTGCCTTTATATTGCTATGTTTAATCCCGAGTCTAGCGTTAGTAGTTCGCATATGAACCGATTTGTCTTGAAAAGAGTTAATTACATCATGATAACAAGTAATGTGCTATCTGTTATTCCCCGTTCACTATCGTTAAAAACAGTTTAAGTTTATAAAACAAGTTAATAGTGAACTATGACTGAAATTAACATAAAGAAAACACACTAAGTAATTTTCAACATCATATTCTTATTAGAAATAAATCAACAAAGAATACGTTACCCAAGTACTTGCGGAATAGTACTTGGGATTGAAATGACAAAGTTGGGTGACTCCTCTCTAAGCTCAGGCTAAGTCCGAGCACAACTCTTAGAGCTCACTGAGCTATCTCAGAACTAAGTTGTATTTGGAGGAGTGAGAAGATGGCTGCGTGTGTGTGTTTTACAATTCACAAGCTTAATCTTTTCACTCCATCTCCTATGCTATTTATACATGTATGAGTTTTAACTCTTTCCTAAGTGACAAATCGATCATATGAAGACAAAATACTGATGTATTTTGTCTCTGTTTACAAAGACTATTCTAAGTAAAGGACAAGGTTGCTTTCTATATTTCAGTGATGACACTTCGAGCTTGTAAGTTAGCCATTCAGGGAAAGTTGACTTATGTTGATAAGGACTTCTTTATTCGATTCAAACTTCTCCCGCCTTGTCCGCTTCTTTCTTCTCTGTTTATCCTTTCAGCTCTTCTTCAGTTTGTCTTCAGTGTAAGTAGTTGGAGAGGAGTCTTAGGATTCAGTGAGTTATTGTCATCACTCACTGAATCCATCATCTTCTTCTTGACTCAGTCTTCATCCATTAAGTTCCGCCTTCCAGAGGTGGAGAGATTTCTTCATTGCCTCGTCAGTATCCTAAAGATGACTCACCGAGCGGCTATGCACTCGGCGACTGATTGTGTTTAACGGATGAGTACTTGGGCTATTTTCTATTCAAATCCTAGATTAAGGGGGTTTGGGTATTTCCCTCGAACCAAATCTCCCCTATTTGGATATACAAATAGCCTAAGTGGTTGATCGGTAAGTGAGCAAATGGCTTCTTCCTACACTGAATGTACTAATGAATACAATAAGGAACATTGAGTAAATGAGTAAAACATACATCGTTTATTGATCGATTACATAGTTCCTATCACTAGTACAAAAGATAAAACAAAATGATGTCATCCGTGATGGATTCCCAATGCTTCAAGCTTGACCTTTTTGGTGATGAGTGTTTCTCTGTCACTATGGTCTCTTATCTTGGCATTTAGGTCTTGGCGTAACCTGATATTTGCTGGGGATTGGATCCGAGAGCCATCTGAATATAGTGATCATTGCGCTGCTACACCTGATCAATATCACTCCATCTTTTGTCTGGGTTTCCATAGACATCAATGTGAAATAGCCCTCTTTCAGGCTCTTCAATCACTAGACAGTTCAAAAATTTAACCCCTTCGTAGCCCTATTACACTCCAGTCCAGGCACTTTAATCTCCGGTTGGAACTCAACTCTCTTCCTTTTGCCAGTGGAAGTTTGTGGTTGAGATCCTTGAGCAGTCAAGATCAGGCAGCTGAATTCCTAGTTGGGCTGGTGCATCCCTCAGCCTTTCATATCTTTTTCTGAGCATCTTCATCAGCTCCTTGACCACCTTATTTTGCTTCTTACCAATGATCGGACCAAGTTCATCAAGTTCAGTGATCCCAAAGTCACTGAATTTTAAAGGATCATGAACCTCAAAGTGTCTTTTGTCATCCCCTCTGTAAACATTCATAGCCAATGGTTTGGTGTTGGGAATAATCTTGACATCGGTGATTTTTTCAGGAAGCCTTGGTTACCGCTCATTGTCCATTGTATTCCTCAATTGCTTTTCAAGAGCTTAGCTTTCTCTTTTCATATCGCTTTCTCATTGCGGAGCAGTTCTGAGCATCCTTGAACTTTTGTCTGCGAATTCTGACCCTTTGGGAGCTTGCTTGCATCTAATCCCATATTCTCACTTCTTCCGACTACTTTTGCCAGTCTTCTCGTTTCTCTTCCTCACTAGTTTCAATCTTCTTTCTTCTTAGCAAGATATTTACTCAGTTGAGGTGTGAGCAGTATTCAAGTCGCCGATTTTATAGGGGATCTTCTCGTGCTCGGCATCGTCATTATGCCTTTGCCTTTGTCCGCCTGAAGAAAATGATGCAACGAGGGCGTGTTGTTGTGATAACCGCGGTGTTGTTGATGATGATGTTGGTGGGATGGATGAGATAGGAGTTGCTGTGACTGGTGGTGATGTTGATGTGGGAGCTATAGAGACTGATGATGTTTGCTCCTCTCGCGGTAGTGAAGAGGAGTTTCTTCAGCAATATTCTCCTCTCAACATTGCCGTAAGCGAGTGAGGGCAAGAGTTGGTGTTGATTCGAGGGGACGGAGTTGCTTGACCCTTGAAGGCTTGATAAATTTCAATGATCATTGCCTTCATGTCTGAGGTGTCAGTTTGAATACCAGTGACTTTTGCTTCCAAATTAGCTTTTGAAACTTCAAGAGCGATCATTCGGGCCCAAGATTCCGGCCGAGATGAGGATGCTCGAGCCAATGTAGCCACCTGCGTATTCAAATAGTCAATTGTAGCTTGTAGAGACTGGGTGAGGATGGAAGACCCTGAACATTTGTAGACTTGAGCATATTGAGCAGTTCGGTGAGGTTTGAGGATTGTTTCAGGTACGCCTCAATAGCTTCCAAGACTTTAGAGTTGGTTGCTGGGTCTTCTTTGACAAACTCCCCGATTTCATCTATCGTGGTACCTACACCCTGAAGATGCCTGAGGAATTTAGCCATGTTTTCATCCAATCGGTGAATGTTGTCATACATCGATCTCTGTGACTCATGAACATTTTCATCGAAGCCCTATACTTCTGCATTTCTTAAGATCAGGCCGAGCTTGCAAGCAGCCTCGGTATGTTGTTCCCACAATGTTTTAGTCACCCCTGAGTATAGCTTCCTTGAAGCCCTGGTGATCCACTGAGCCAACTGCCTTTCGGTGAGGGGAAGAACATTGTCAAACTCTTTGAATTCATCAGAGCTTGAGGATTCAGAAGTATGATCATCATGTTGGAATGGGATTCAAGAAGCTCCTTTGGATCAGTGAGGTTCTTGTTCATTTTGAACCTCGAAGTCCATTTCTTCTCAAAGCTGATAAGATTTCATCATCATCTCGAAGCTCATCTTCAGAGAATAATATCCCAGTGACATCAGCAATTGTGAGCAAGGGGATGGTTATGGGTTCCATCGTCAGGTGGTTTATATCCCTCTGAGTCTTTGCCCCCGTTGACCCCTGACACCGGTGGGGGCTTCCCGGCTGCCTTCACGAGTCAGGATTGGTTGTGGGTTCCATATCGGTGGGTTGTTCCTTTCCTCCGAGTCTTTGTCCCCAAAGTGACCCTCGAGACATGGTGGGCGTTTCCATGCCTTTAGCGAGTCGGTGATAGTTGTATCCCTATTAGCGGGTTGTTTGAGTCCTCCGAGTCTTTGGGAGAGATCAGTGTGCCCTCGGACAAAGGCTTGATTTGCTAATGTCATCAGCGCTTGGAAGGGCCCTACCTACGGGTTGTATGTTTCCCTCTGGATCTTGGGGAGTAGTAGGTGTGACCAAGGGCATTGACTATGATGTATGGTGTCCTTCGTTGTCACGGGGTGATTGTTGCTGGTCATGCGGGTGTCTTTATGGTCACTTCGGGCTTTTGTGCCTATTAGGTTGTGTCCTCGAAGCCTCAGGGCCCGAGACTTTGGTATGGTCTTAGTCCCGAGATGAGACTTCCCTTTTTCTTTTATGTGGTTTGGAGACACCGATCCACTTAGATTGTTTACAGCAATCATGTGGGCCGTCAATTCAATGGGAGTGACGAGGGATGGGTTCTTTTGAAAATTTGAAGGGCTCGGGATGCCGTGTAAATTTCCAAATTTTTCATCCCGAGTATAATTTGAACCAAGAACGATTGCAGAGCACAAGAGACAAACCTAGGATACTAAACGTATTTCGTCCTAGTTTTTCTCTCAGTAGCTGCAATTACGAGATCACCGTAAATGATCTCCCCTATGTCGACAGGACCCCATTCATCAAGTTAGTATGCCATCATCAACCGAATAGAGTTAACTTGTTCGGATGAGTGGTTCCCGCCGAGGACCTCAATCACAAAGTGAAGATGATCCTCCAAGCCACGGGAACGAGCTTTTAGTGACTGGTCTTGTCCAAAAAGTTGGATCTAAAACGATTTGTTTTAACCCATCCTTCACTGTGGAGGGTTCAGGATGGGCTACATAAACACCTTTTTTATAATCTAACCCATTGTAGTGCAAAACGCTTTGAAATCCAGGTGTATTGTTTCCCCATTAAGTGAACTCGATGAGATACTCCCCGAGAGGTCTAAGGTTATTCTCATCAGTAGAAGGTGTCGGGTCAAAGGCTCTAGCTGTAGCCCAAAACTCAGTGAGGTAGTTTGGGTACACACGAGGGACATTTTACAAAGGCGTTTTGAGGGCGCTTGAATAAAAATTTATAATGTCTTTATAGGTTGGGACATTTTCAGGATATTCAAAATTTCCTATGACATTATTTGTTTTAAATTCAACATTAGTAAGATCCCCAACCCACTGAGAAGCAACTGAGAGATGGTGTTCTAGCCATTTCCATTAACAAAGATTTTAGGATTAAAAAATGTTTTGACTAGAACAATCAAAGTATTTAGATCTCTTCAAGTTTGTGATGAAAAACTTTTGTAAATGTTTACAAGAAAGGTTTTTCCAAAAGGGTTTTGAAGATTTGAGAACACAAATGTGTTTTTTTTTTAAATGATTCTAATGCAGAGTTTTGTTTGAGAAAAGATTTGTGTGTGTTTGTTTGTGTTTGAAGAGGGTATTTATAGAGTGATAAGAGGGGTGTTTTGTGCACAAATGAGAATATTTAGAGTTGGTTTTTTGAAAGGCGTTTGAATTTCCACATTTAATGCTACCACTCCATTACCCGCAGCAAAATCCGCTTTTCAAGGGCAGTTGCAGGCACAGCACTTTTGCGAGATAAAATATCAACTTGATATTTTTGTGAGAGGCATTAAATGCCAAGTGGGATGACAGGAAGACAAAGAGACATATATTCCTTTATTAAATTGGCATAGTTACCAACCTAGGACATTAAAGTAACTGATACTTGGATCATTTAGTTACTTATTCAATGTTCTTTGTCAAGTGTCAGGACCCTGAATGAGTCTTACTCATTCAGCGAGAGGTTTATTTTGGGTGTCCAGGGAGGATGAACCATTTAGGAGAACTTACTGAGATTGGTTTTCAGATATTTGAATTTCAATGTCAAGCATTCCCAATTCAGCTTTCAGTCTCCTGAAGGTGGGTTCATCCAAGGTTTTGGTGAAGATATCGCCTAGTTGATATTCAGTAGGGATGAAATGAAGCTCTATGTCTCCTTTCATTATGTGATCCCTGATGAAGTGATATCCGATATCAATGTGTTTGGTTCTTTGGTGGAGGACAGGGTTGTTGGAGATTGCAATTGCACTTGTGTTATCACGGAAGATGGGTACCATTTTGTAATGGATGTTGTAGTCACTGACTTTTCATCCATAGTACATTGGCACAACATCCTCAGCTAGGCTACATATTCAGCTTCACCGAGGACATGGCCACCGATTGTTGCTTTGCACTCCAACGCACCAGTTTCCTCCAAGGAATTGACAGACCCCAGGTACATTTTTCGTCCATGTTGCAGCCAGATAATCTAATCGAGTAACCCTTGAGATCAAACCACAGCATTTTGGATAGTAGAGTCCAAGGCTTGGGGTTCCCTTCAGTACACTGAGTATTCTCTTGGCTGCAGTGAGGTGAGATTCTTTGGGATTGGACTGATATCTTGCTATTAAACAAACTGAAAATTGCATGTCGGTCTAGTAGTGGTTAGATACATCGTGCTGATCCAACAATCCCTCTGAAATGAGTTTGATTGACCTGATTTGCCGGTGAGTTCAGGTCCAAGGTTGTTAGGTGGGACCATTGGTGTCTTCACGAGAGGCACGTCAGATATCTCATATTTCTTCAAGAGATTTCCGGTGTATTTCTCTTGACTGATGGATATTCCTTTATCAGTTTGCCTGATTTGTAGTCCAAGAAAGTATGTAAGTTCCCCCGTCATGCTCATTTCAAACTTCTTTGTCATTAGTTTTTCAAATTGTTTGCAAAGTTTGTAGTTTGTTGAGCCAAAGATGATATCATCAACATACACTTGGACTAGTATCACATCCTGTTGAGTTCTATAGACAAACAAAGGTGTTGTCTATCTTTCCTCTGACAAACTTGTTTTGTATCGTCAGAAGGCTGAGATAGTTTCATACCATGCCCTAGGAGCTTGTTTAAGTCCATAGAGGGCTTTGTCAAGCTTGCAGACATAATCAGGAAATTCACTACTCTCAAAGCACTGAGGTTCTGAACATACACATCTTCCTTGAGATCACCATTTAAGAAT
Source organism: Chrysanthemum makinoi (assembly GCA_910596185.1). Taxonomy (NCBI): domain Eukaryota; kingdom Viridiplantae; phylum Streptophyta; class Magnoliopsida; order Asterales; family Asteraceae; genus Chrysanthemum; species Chrysanthemum makinoi. The sequence continues at coordinate 24,774,993 of OU343221.1, forward strand.
GCACTTTTAACATCCATTTGGTAGACCCCGAAGTTCATGTATGTTGCATAAGCAAGGAAGATCCCGATGGCTTCCATTCTTGCAACAGAGCAAATGTCTCATCATAGTCAATGCCTTCTTGTTGACTGTAACCTTTGGCTACCGGTCCGCTTTGTTTTAATGACAGTGCCATTTTCATCAGTTTTGTTTCTGAAAACCCACTTTATTCCTATGACTACTACATCCTGAGGACATTTGATCAAGGTCATGACCTTGTTTTTGTCAAACCTGCCTGCAGTTCTTCTTGCATAGCCCTGAACCCAGCTTGGGTGTTTTAGAGATTCATGACACTTTTGGGTTCTATTTCGATAGATAATCAAGATATAGACATTCATTGGTCAAGCTGCAGTTAGACTAGCAACCATGCTTCTAGTGAGCATGCCCTCAGTGGGTTCACCAATGATGTTGACAAGCTCAATATCCACGAGATCTTGTCCACTTACATTGTGGTCTAGGATCTGAGTTTGATGAAGTCACTGGAGGTTCAGGAGTGAGAATGGTTACATGAGCAACATATTCATTTTGAGCATCTGTTATGATGTCCTGTCTCGGTTGGGTTTCATGAATCACAGGATCCTAACAGCTTGGTTCAGTGTTACCTATCCTTGCGGGACGATAGATTATCAATGAATTCACTGATTATCGGTTGGGGTAGGTTGTGAGGTAAGACATAATATGAGATATCAGCATCATCTTGATATGAGGAATTGAATTCAGTGGTGAACTCATCAGAGGATATCTTGATGAGTCATCAATTCCTATTTCCTCCACTGAGGTGTTAGTAAACCTGATGCTTTCAGTTACTTTTCATCAAAGGTGACATGAAAGGTTTCCTCAACTTGTTGTCTCCTTGTGTTAAAAACCCTGAAGGCTTTGGAGATCAATGAGTAGCCTAAGAAGTATCCATCATCGCCTTTTGCATCAAACTTGCCAAGATGATCCTTGTGGTTATGAATGAATACAGGACATCCAAATACATGAAAATAGCTGATGTCAGGAAGTCTACCTTTGAAGATCTCATATGGGGTTTTGTTATGTCTTTTGACAATGATTGACCTGGTTTGAGTGTAACAGGCGGTTGACCTTCAGTCAGAAATGTTTTGAGAGGGCTGAGCCATTTAACATGGTTCTTGTAGCCTCAATGAGATTTCTGTTTTTCCTTTCAGCAACCCCATTTTGTTCAGGGGTATAAGGAGATAAGAAATTTTGAGAAATTCCTTTTTCATCACTGAAACTCTCAAGCTCTTGATTTCGAACTCAGCACCATTGTCAGCTCGATTTGTTTGACGATAATGTCATTCTGATTTTCAATCTTTCTGATGAATGACATTATTGTATCAGATGCCTGACTCTTTTTGGAGAGAAAGTATACCCAAGTGTATCTTGAGAATTCATCAACAATAACAAGTGTATACTTCTCATGATGGATTGATCTGGGACGACTGGTCCAAAGAGATCCATATGCAAGAGGTGAAGGCAGCTTTTGATGGAGAAATTTTGTTTGGTTTTGAAAGATGCGCTGTGGTGTTTACCTTTTTCACAGGCAGAGCATGGTTTGTCTTTTGCAAAACCAGTGATGGTAAGCCAAGGACCTTGTTTTGTTTTGCCAAGTTGTTGAGGTTTTGAAGTTTAAGTGTGAGAGTCTCTTATGCCACAGCCAATTGATAGTTTCCGTGGCTTTAGCAAAGAGACACGTTCCATCTTGGGAGAGTGTTGACATGTCAAGTACATAAACATCATATCTCCTAGGAGCTATCAACACAACTTCCTTGTTGGCATTGAAAATGGTACCTTGTTTATCATTGAATTGTATAATGTATTTAGCATCACATAGTTGACTGACACTGATGAGATTGTATTTGAGACCATTGACATAGGCTATTCTAGAGAAAACTATTCCATTACAGTTTATTGAACCATAACCTTCAGTGGGACATGATGAATTATCACCAAATACTACCTTGGGCCCTGGTTCCTTTACATACTTGTGCAGATATTCCTTCACAACAGTCATGCTTCTTGAGCATCCACTGTCTAGATGCCAAATAGGCTCCCTGGCATGTCTCTGCACAAGTAGTAAACTGAATTAGTTTCTCCTAGTGACCCACTTACTAGTGGGCTTGGGTCTCAAGGTCTCTCTGAAATTTGCAATCGACTCATGGTCAGTGGTTGTGTGCACAGTGCTACCACAGGTTTTGCATTTAGAGGTTGAGGATGACTCAGTGACTCTAGGTTGTTTGGAATTTCTCCTTGCTTGAATGACACTGTCATGTTGGGATGTCTCATGAGCTGGATTACCGCATATATCACAGCATGTATTCATGAGACAATCATCCTGATGATGATCATTAAACCACACGGTGAGGGCACAGAGGAAAAGGTTTTGCTCTATTCTTTGGAGCAGCTTTGGAGGATGAAGCATACTTATGACCAACTTTGGTAGAGTTTGCTTGACGACATGAAGATGATCTGCCTGTCTGTGATCGTCCTTTTGCGATCATGCAGAAAAGGATTCTGTAGCAGCTTGTCGCTGGTATGGCTAGTGTAATGACACAGCTCACATTTTTGTTTGTTTTTGGAGGTTGGCTTAGACTTTGAGGAACTAGAGGAAGCTGACTTTGTCTCCTTGATTGGTTCAGGGTCCTTTTCAATGGATTCCATTTTTTCAGTCAGCTTCCTCACAAGTTCGTCGATTCTTTGAATTTGGCTTCTTGGGGACAAAGGATGTTGAAGTCTCAGTAGGAGTAGACTCTTGTTGAGTTAGTTTTGCTTGTCTTTGTAGGATGGTTCTACCAAGTCCAGACCTTTCATTTGGTGAATGAGGATTGAATTGTAGTGGAGTAAGCTCGAGCTTGGAGCACACCCGAAGAGGTTTCAGTGGTGGAAGCGGTGCTTGAGATTCTTCTTCAGACTCACGATGTGTTCAAGTACTACTGGGCACATCAGGGAATCCAAGCATGCTCTTTAGAGCTTGACTTTGAGGCTCTAGAATCCTTCCAATCGAAATTTGGATGCTTACTCGGGATTAACCCGTTCAATCCAATCCCTGGAATTGGGATCAGCTAACATATTTGTGATCATGCCACCAGACACAAAAGGCTTAGGAGACTGGTCTTTGTTGAGAGGGTCAGGGTGATGATCTTCACCTATGACTCTCTTCTTGCTACTGGGGCACCCACAGTATCAAAGACCCTGGATTCTTAGCATCCAACTATTAAGAATATCATTTGCCTTTTTAAGTTCATCTTGAAGATCCTGATTTCTTTTAACTAGTTATGTGTTTTGAATTTGCAAAGTGACAGCCTCAAGCTTTGCTTGTTTTAAAATAAGAAGTTCATCTCTACACTTATTCAATTCAAAACTTAACTTGTTGTACTTAGAAAAAAGATTCAGTCTTTGCTCTTCTACAAACTTAAGGTCTGCATTTAGGTAATTCATGTAAGATCGCCAATCGAGTCATCATCCATAGAAAGTAAAATGTTTACATTTTTCATTGTGATGTTGACCCATTCTCCATTCCTGGCATGATTCTTTCCAACAGCTAGCTTGTCCTCTTCTGAGAGGCCCATCAGCTGCACCGACATGCACCATTTCATCATCTGATGACACTGGCTCTTCATCCAGTCGAAGGTCTCAGCAACAAGGCCTTTGTTTTTCCCCTGCACAGATTGAACACTTTTTGTTGTTTTTGAGGGACTGGCCTCGAGCAATGCAAGCTTAGCTTTAGCTTTCTTATACTTGGCTTTATAATCAATGGTTTTGTTATTATCAGATTTATTTTGAAAAGTTTGATAAGACTGATACATTTTTGGTTGAAATTTGTCTGAAGCTCGAGGACTGATTTGAACCTGATGGTTTAGAAGAGGGTTCTGAAATTGTTTTAGAAAAACAGTCTTTTGCAAAATGACCCTTTTGTGACACTTATAGCATTCAGTGTCTTCAGTTGCTTTAGCAGTTGAAAAACCTTTGTTTTTTTTATAAACCTTCGAGAGTTAGCAAGGAGTGCCCTTTCCGAAATTCAGATTCGGTCATTTAGGTACTCCTCACTTGATCTCTCATCAGGCTCATCATCTGAGTTTTCTTGGCAATCTTGAACCACATTGTTAGAAAAGAAATCAGTTGAAATTGGTGATGAGGTGGTGGTCAGGGACTTCTTGACTTCGAGACTTCTTTAAGTCGGGTATCGTCTGTTGATGAGGTTTTCCTCATAGACAAATTTCCCATAAATTCCAGGAAGCTCAAGATTTTGGATATGATTAGCATTCCTGAGTCCCTGAGATAAATTTAACCACTTCTCGGGAGACTGTTGACAAAACCAACATTGATTTCATGTTTGGACAACTTAACACCATCATTTGATAGTTCATTTAAAAGAGTTTTGTACCGAGTGTAAGTTTGAGAGAGAGTTTCAGAGTCCTTAGCCACGAAGGTGTTATACTCAAGTTTCAGGTCCATTATCCTGTTTTCCTTGGTATCAGATGGTCCTTCATGACTATGGACTAGGTCATCCCAGGTTTGCTTAGCTGTACTACAGCTTATAACATACTCCATAATATCGTCAGAAGACAAGATATTATGATACTTTTGAGTCTTTGGTCCTGGTTGACCACTCTTCATTCATCCTGGGTCCACGAGCTTCGGTTTGGGCAACCCTTCAGCAGTCTTTGGGACAAATGGACCTTCATTTATACACTTGATATAATAAGGTTCCATCCCAATCAAATAGCAAAGCATTCGCTTTTCCATTTGTTGAATTTGCCAACTTCAAGTCTAGGGGCAACAGCTGAATAAGCTCCACCCTTTTATCGACTAGTTGGGGTACATCAATTTCAGCCATTTAGGATCCTAATTTAAAAACTTTTAGAGCGGCCTAAAAACGAGTTTTATAATTAGCCTGGCTCTGATACCACTTGTTATTCCCCGTTCACTATCGTTAAAAACAGTTTAAGTTTATAAAACAAGTTAATAGTGAACTATGACTGAAATTAACATAAGGAAAACACACTAAGTAATTTTCAACATCATATTCTTATTAGAAATAAATCAACAAAGAATACGTTACCCAAGTACTTGCGGAATAGTACTTGGGATTGAAATGACAAAGTTGGATTACTCCTCTCTAAGCTCAGGCTAAGTCTGAGCACAACTCTTTGAGCTCACTGAGCTATCTCAGGAACTAAGTTGTATTTGGAGGAGTGAAAAGATGGCTTGCGTGTATGTGTGTTTTACAATTCACAAGCTTAATCTTTTCACTCCATCTCTTATGCTATTTATACATGTATGAGTTTTAACTCTTTCCTAAGTGACAAATCTGACAACATACAGAAGACAAATATCGATGTATTTTGTCTCTGTTCTACAAAGACTATTCTAAGTAAAGGACAAGGTCGCTTTCCATATTTCGTGATGACACTGAGCTTGTAAGTTAGCCATTCAGGGAAAATTGACTTATGTTGATAAGGACTTCTTTATCTGATTCAAACTTCTCCCGCCTTGTCCCGCTTCTTCTTCGTCTATTTATCCTTCAGTCTTCTTCTTCATTTGTCTTCGTAAGTAGTTGGAGAGGAGTATTAGGATTCAGTGAGTTATTGTCATCACTCACTGGCGGCTATGCACTCAAATAATCATGATTGTGTTTAACGGATGAGTACTTGGGCTATTTTCTATTCAAATCCTAGATTAAGGGGTTTGGGTATTTTCTGAACCCAATAGAAATCTTCGTTTCCCCATATCTGAACCATTAACTATATAAATATTACTTTGATGAGTGTAGTTCATATATATTACGAGCCCATTAAGGCATGACCTTACACCACTACCATAGCATGTTAAACTAACAGTAAGTCACCATTCACTATAACAATCACTGGAATCGTAGGGGACATTTTGAGACTTTCTCCGGGGACATGTCCCCTGTGAAACCTTTTTCCTGGGGACATGTCCGTCGCGAAAGTCTCCCGCCAATACCCTCACGGGAATACTTTCCCCGGGGACATAAGTCCACTTCTCCCGGGGACATGTGGGTCCCGCAGCCATTTTATGCCGGTCAAACATGTCCTACGTGTCACTCACTTTTGCCGGGGACAAGTCCCCTGGGAAAGACTTTTTAAATAATTAGCTAATTAGCTAATTACGTGATTAAAATAATTTATCCGGCCTTTTGCCGGGGACATGTTCCTGGCGAAAAGGCAATGACAATGTTGAGCAAAGGGTCTTTGCCGGGGACGTGTCCCCGGAGAAACCTAACTAACACTGTTCAGTTAAGCCATTTCCCAGGGTTAAATAACAAAATTATGTTATATACTTTCGCCGGGGACATGTCCCCGGGAAAAGCCTCAGACCCATTTTTGCAGCAAATTGTTGCAAAATGGGTAATTTTTAGATTTTTTTCGGAAAAAATGTACAATATAACAGCCTATTTTCAGAACCTTATTTATGCTACAACAACACAAATTCGCTAAACATAATATCATATATAACCATCAATCGCTAATATAATCATATGTTTCCAAATTCGCCAAAACGGTTCAAAAACCGTGAACACATGATCATCTACAAAACTATACATAAGCTAGCTATCCGCAAACGGTCCAAAACTATACGTATAATCCATTTAGCAGGAATCCTAACACATAATGCACATAAACCACATAATAATACATGTTATTCTCTACAAACATATCCATAACCCAAAAACAAACATAAACCGACATCCTACACCCCACTACCCCCACTCCCGTCCCCAGTATCTCGAGACTCACCCGATGGAGTAGCACCTCATCCTGAGCCACCCGATGGAGTAGCACCTGATCTTGAGGCGGCCGGTAGTCGATCTTGCCAACCCGGAAATGACCTCAAAAACTCCATAACGTGGGACCGCAAGTTTTCCTTGTGCATCTTGGTGTTTATATAGACTTTCTCGCTCTAAACTTCACTGCTCTAGCGATGAGGGATTAACCCAACGCCCCCTAGGCATCATATCTTGAGTTGAGAATGTAAAGACACGAGAAGCTTACATAGTCTGCATGCCGGAATTTCGAGTTAAAGTCCTCCCCAACTCCCATGTTAGACCCACTCATAAGCCATAAAAACAACTAAGGTTAAGTGTCTTGAAATGTTATAAATTGCACAATTCCGAGCTTTCAAAATGGCTCAACCAACTTGACTGACACGAGATTCTTAAAGAAGAAGCTGTTGATAGAAAGAATAATGATCTTGAAAGTGTATCAACAATTTATCATCTAAAACAACAATCAAGTTATGTCAATGTTAAACATCCATTGCCTTTATATTGCTATGTTTAATCCCGAGTCTAGTGTTAGTAGTTCGCATATGAACCGATTTGTCTTGAAAAGAGTTAATTACATCATGATAACAAGTAATGTGCTATCAAATCTTCGTTTCCCCATATCTGAACTATTAACTATATAAATATTACTTTGATGAGTGTAGTTCATATATATTATGAGCCCATTAAGGCATGACCTTACACCACTACCATAGCATGTTAAACTAACAGTAAGTCACCGTTCACTACAACAATCACTGGAATCGTAGGGGACATTTTGAGACTTTCTCCGGGGACATGTCCCCTGCGAAACCTTTTTCCTGGGGACATGTCCGTGGCGAAAGTGTCCCGCCAATACCCTCTCGAGAATACTTTCCCCGGGGACATAAGTCTACTTCTCCCGGGGACATGTGGGTCCCGCAGCCATTTTACGCCGGTCAAACATGTCCGACGTGGCACTCACTTTTGTCGGGGACAAGTCCCCTGGGAAAGACTTTTTAAATAATTAGCTAATTAGCTAATTACGTGATTAAAATAATTTATCCGGCCTTTTGCCGGGGACATGTCGCTGGCGAAAAGGCAATAACACTGTTGAACAAAGGGTCTTTGCTTTGATGCGTGTCCCGGAGAAACCTAACTAACACTGTTCAGTTAAGCCATTTCCCGGGGTTAAATAATAAAATTATGTTCTATACTTTCGCCGGGGACATGTCCTCGGGGAAAGCCTCGACCCATTTTGCAAGAAATTGTTGCAAAATCGGTAATTTTTAGATTTTTTCGAGAAAAAATGTACAATATTACAACCTGTTTTCAGAACCTTATTTATGCTACAACAACACAAATTCGCTAAACATAATATCATATATAACCATCAATCGCTAATATAATCGTATGTTTCCAAATTCGCCAAAACAGTTCAAAAACCATGAACACATGATCATCTACAAATCTATACATAAGCTAGCTATCCGCAAATGGTCCAAAACTATACGTATAATCCATTTAGCGGGAATCATAACACATAATGCAAATAAACCACATAATAATACATGTTATTCTCTACAAACATATCCATAGCCCAAAAACAAACATAAACCGACATCCTACACCCCACTACCCCCACTCCCGTCCCCGGTATCTCGAGACTCACCCGATGGAGTAGCACCTCATCCTGAGCCACCCGATGGAGTAGCACCTGATCCTGAGGCGGGCGGTAGTCGATCTTGCCAACCCGGAAATGACCTCAAAAACTCCATAACGTGGGACCGCAAGTTTTCCTTGTGCATCTTGGTGTTTATATAGACTTCCTCGCTCTAAACTTCACTGCTCTAGCGATGAGGGATTAACCCAACGCCCCCTAGGCATCATATCTTGAGTTGAGAATGTAAAGACACGAGAAGCTTACATAGTCTGCATGCCGGAATTTCGAGTTAAAGTCCTCCCCAACTCCCATGTTAGACCCACTCATAAGCCATAAAAACAACTAAGGTTAAGTGTCTTGAAATGTTATAAATTGCACAATTCCGAGCTTTCAAAATGGCTCAACCAACTTGACTGACACGAGATTCTTAAAGAAGAAGCTGTTGATAGAAAGAATAATGATCTTGAAAGTGTATCAACAATTTATCATCTAAAACAACAATCAAGTTATGTCAATGTTAAACATCCATTGCCTTTATATTGCTATGTTTAATCCCGAGTCTAGTGTTAGTAGTTCGCATATGAACCGATTTGTCTTGAAAAGAGTTAATTACATCATGATAACAAGTAATGTGCTATCAAATCTTCGTTTCCCCATATCCAACTATTAACTATATAAATATTACTTTGATGAGTGTAGTTCATATATATTATGAGCCCATTAAGGCATGACCTTACACCACTACCATAGCATGTTAAACTAACAGTAAGTCACCGTTCACTACAACAATCACTGGAATCGTAGGGGACATTTTGAGACTTTCTCCGGGGACATGTCCCCTGCGAAACCTTTTTCCTGGGGACATGTCCGTGGCGAAAGTGTCCCGCCAATACCCTCTCGAGAATACTTTCCCCGGGGACATAAGTCTACTTCTCCCGGGGACATGTGGGTCCCGCAGCCATTTTACGCCGGTCAAACATGTCCGACGTGGCACTCACTTTGTCGGGACAAGTCCCTGGAAAGACTTTTTAAATAATTAGCTAATTAGCTAATTACGTGATTAAAATAATTTATCCGGCCTTTTGCCGGGGACATGTCGCTGGCGAAAAGGCAATAACACTGTTGAACAAAGGGTCTTTGCTGAGTACGTGTCCCTGGAGAAACCTAACTAACACTGTTCAGTTAAGCCATTTCCCGGGGTTAAATAATAAAATTATGTTCTATACTTTCGCCGGGGACATGTCCTCGGGAAAAGCCTCTGACCCATTTTTGCAGCAAATTGTTGCAAAATCGGTAATTTTTAGATTTTTTCGAGAAAAAATGTACAATATTACAACCTGTTTTCAGAACCTTATTTATGCTACAACAACACAAATTCGCTAAACATAATATCATATATAACCATCAATCGCTAATATAATCGTATGTTTCCAAATTCGCCAAAACAGTTCAAAAACCATGAACACATGATCATCTACAAATCTATACATAAGCTAGCTATCCGCAAATGGTCCAAAACTATACGTATAATCCATTTAGCGGGAATCATAACACATAATGCAAATAAACCACATAATAATACATGTTATTCTCTACAAACATATCCATAGCCCAAAAACAAACATAAACCGACATCCTACACCCCACTACCCCCACTCCCGTCCCCGGTATCTCGAGACTCACCCGATGGAGTAGCACCTCATCCTGAGCCACCCGATGGAGTAGCACCTGATCCTGAGGCGGGCGGTAGTCGATCTTGCCAACCCGGAAATGACCTCAAAAACTCCATAACGTGGGACCGCAAGTTTTCCTTGTGCATCTTGGTGTTTATATAGACTTCCTCGCTCTAAACTTCACTGCTCTAGCGATGAGGATTAACCCAACCCTCTAGGCATCATATCTTGAGTTGAGAATGTAAAGACACGAGAAGCTTACATAGTCGTGCATGCCGAATTTCGAGTTAAAGTCCTCCCCAACTCCCATGTTAGACCCACTCATAAGCCATAAAAACAACTAAGGTTAAGTGTCTTGAAATGTTATAAATTGCACAATTCCGAGCTTTCAAAATGGCTCAACCAACTTGACTGACACGAGATTCTTAAAGAAGAAGATGTTGATAGAAAGAATAATGATCTTGAAAGTGTATCAACAATTTATCATCTAAAACAACAATCAAGTTATGTCAATGTTAAACATCCATTGCCTTTATATTGCTATGTTTAATCCCGAGTCTAGTGTTAGTAGTTCGCATATGAACCGATTTGTCTTGAAAAGAGTTAATTACATCATGATAACAAGTAATGTGCTATCAAATCTTCGTTTCCCCATATCTGAACTATTAACTATATAAATATTACTTTGATGAGTGTAGTTCATATATATTATGAGCCCATTAAGGCATGACCTTACACCACTACCATAGCATGTTAAACTAACAGTAAGTCACCGTTCACTACAACAATCACTGGAATCGTAGGGGACATTTTGAGACTTTCTCCGGGGACATGTCCCCTGCGAAACCTTTTTCCTGGGGACATGTCCGTGGCGAAAGTGTCCCGCCAATACCCTCTCGAGAATACTTTCCCCGGGGACATAAGTCCACTTCTCCCGGGGACATGTGGGTCCCGCAGCCATTTTACGCCGGTCAAACATGTCCGACGTGGCACTCACTTTTGTCGGGGACAAGTCCCCTGGGAAAGACTTTTTAAATAATTAGCTAATTAGCTAATTACGTGATTAAAATAATTTATCCGGCCTTTTGCCGGGGACATGTCGCTGGCGAAAAGGCAATAACACTATTGAGCAAAGGGTCTTTGCTGAGGACGTGTCCCCGGAGAAACCTAACTAACACTGTTCAGTTAAGCCATTTCCCGGGGTTAAATAATAAAATTATGTTCTATACTTTCGCCGGGGACATGTCCTCGGGAAAAGCCTCTGACCCATTTTTGCAAAGAAATTGTTGCAAAATCGGTAATTTTAGATTTTTCGAGAAAAAATGTACAATATTACAACCGCAAGTTTGAACCTTATTTATGCTACAACAACACAAATTCGCTAAACATAATATCATATATAACCATCAATCGCTAATATAATCGTATGTTTCCAAATTCGCCAAAACAGTTCAAAAACCATGAACACATGATCATCTACAAATCTATACATAAGCTAGCTATCCGCAAATGGTCCAAAACTATACGTATAATCCATTTAGCGGGAATCATAACACATAATGCAAATAAACCACATAATAATACATGTTATTCTCTACAAACATATCCATAGCCCAAAAACAAACATAAACCGACATCCTACACTCCACTACCCCCACTCCCGTCCCCGGTATCTCGAGACTCACCCGATGGAGTAGCACCTCATCCTGAGCCACCCGATTGAGTAGCACCTGATCCTGAGGCGGGCGGTAGTCGATCTTTCCAACCCGGAAATGACCTCAAAAACTCCATAACGTGGGACCGCAAGTTTTCCTTGTGCATCTTGGTGTTTATATAGACTTCCTCGCTCTAAACTTCACTGCTCTAGCGATGAGGGATTAACCCAACGCCCCCTAGGCATCATATCTTGAGTTGAGAATGTAAAGACACGAGAAGCTTACATAGTCTGCATGCCGGAATTTCGAGTTAAAGTCCTCCCCAACTCCCATGTTAGACCCACTCATAAGCCATAAAAACAACTAAGGTTAAGTGTCTTGAAATGTTATAAATTGCACAATTCCGAGCTTTCAAAATGGCTCAACCAACTTGACTGACACGAGATTCTTAAAGAAGAAGCTGTTGATAGAAAGAATAATGATCTTGAAAGTGTATCAACAATTTATCATCTAAAACAACAATCAAGTTATGTCAATGTTAAACATCCATTGCCTTTATATTGCTATGTTTAATCCTGAGTCTAGCGTTAGTAGTTCGCATATGAACCGATTTGTCTTGAAAAGAGTTAATTACATCATGATAACAAGTAATGTGCTATCAAATCTTCGTTTGCCAATATCTGAACTATTAACTATATAAATATTACTTTGATGAGTGTAGTTCATATATATTACGAGCCCATTAAGGCATGACCTTACACCACTACCATAGCATGTTAAACTAACAGTGAGTCACCATTCACTACAACAATCACTGGAATCGTAGGGGACATTTTGAGACTTTCTTCGGAGACATGTCCCCTGCGAAACTTTTTCCCGGGGACATGTCCCCGGCGAAAGTCCCCCGGCAATACCCTCTCGGGAATACTTTCCCCGGGGACGAAAGTCCAATTTTACCGGGGACCTGTGGGTCCCGCAGCCATTTTACGCCGGTCAAACATGTCCGACGTGGCACTCACTTTTGCCGGGGACAAGTCCCCTGGGAAAGACTTTTTAAATAATTAGCTAATTAGCTAATTACATGATTAAAATATTTATCCGCCTTTTGCCGGGACATGTCCCCTGGCGAAAAGGCAATAACACCGCTGAGCAAAGGGTCTTTGCCGAGGACGGTCCCCTGAGAAACCTAACTAACACCGTTCAGTTAAGCCATTTCCGGGTTAAATAATAAAATTATGTTCTATACTTTCGCTGGGACATGTCCTCAGAAAAGCCTCGACCCATTTTGCAGAAAGTGTTGCAAAATCGTAATTTTAGATTTTTCGAAAAATGTACAATATTACAACCTGTTTTCAGAACCTTATTTATGCTACAACAACACAAATTCGCTAAACATAATATCATATATAACCATCAATCGCTAATATAATCGTAGATGTTTCAAATTCGCCAAAACAGTTCAAAAACCGTGAACACATGATCATCTACAAATCTATACATAAGCTAGCTATCCAAGAAATGGTCCAAAACTCACGTGATAATCCATTTAGCGGAATCATAACACATAATGCAAATAAACCACATAAGAATACATGTTATTCTCTACAAACATATCCATAACCCAAAAACAAACATAAACCGACATCCTACACCCCACTACCCCCACTCCCGTCCCCGGTATCTCGAGACTCACCCGATGGAGTAGCACCTCATCCTGACCCACCCGGTGGAGTAGCACCTGATCCTGAGGCGGGCGGTAGTCGATCTTGCCAACCCGGGAATGACCTCAAAAACTCCATCATCTGATCACCTGAGTCCCTCCGTGCAGCCAGCTCCTCGGTTTGTTTCCCAAGACTGTTTCTTGAAGTGAGGACATGGTGGCTTCCTCACGAGCTCGGGAGGCGCTGAAGGTCTTCTTTAATCCACCGCCAGGTAAGACTTGAGCAACACCAGGAACATGACCGCGCTGCTTACCACCGATCACCTGGCGGAGAATCTCGCGGTCAGTCATGTGGGTCCCATCTGAGGTGCTCTCTTCCCGCATCCTTATTGTTTGATTCTGTTTAGTTACAAAAAAACAAGAATTATTATTATTATTATTATTATTATTATTATTATTATTATTATTATTATTATTATTATTATATAGTGTCGATCTAGAAATTTACCAACTCATCCTAATCATCCTGCGTCTTGTTCGCTGGACGCTGTCTTTTGATCTCCTCAACCTTCTCCACCCCAACTTTCTGTGTAAATTGATCTTTTTTGAGTCAGTATTTGTTGTCGTCGTATTGCTTTTGGAGATAAAATCGACATCGCCGACAATCTTGTCTCCATTCGGGCCAGCAATGTGTGGGTCGAGATCAAAGTAATGCTGTAATAAAATATAAGTAAAACAAATATACAAATTTAAATAAACAAAAAAGTTTGAATAAATAAACACATTTAAATAAATAAACACAATAATTAAAAAAATACAGTAAAAGTTAAAAAAAACTTACATGTAGCTGGTTATGGATGTGGGCCTTGGCCGTTATGGGAACCTTAGCACATGAATCGCAATACATGGGAATCGAGTCTCGTAATAGCCCACATGTGAATAAAAACCCTCCTGGTTGACCAAGAACTCGATCGACACCGGACGACGATCCTATGCCACCTTCGCCTTGAGTGCCGTGTTCTTTTTGGGACCACGCACCACCTTCCCGCCTTTCCCAATTTTGGTGTTGGGGTCGGAAGCTTTGGATTTAGAGCCTACAAGTAATCAAATTCAAGTGATGACGACATAAAATAACAAGTTATCAACTTAAAATAACAATTAATCAAATACAGTTTAGTTAAAATAATTCAGAAATTCTTATGCTAGCAATTGGTGCCTATCCTCCTCGAGGAACCATGAGGTGGAGAATTACCTTTATCGCCACCGTGAGACCTAGCTACAACATATGTTATCTGTAAACGTCTAGTACAAGAACATAGCAATTAGTGAAAGAAACATATATATATATATATATATATATATATATATATATATATATATATATATATATATATATATATATATATATATATATATATATATATATATATATATATATATATATATATATATAAACACATTCACATAAATAACAAGATATACCAACAAGCTAATAATAATAATAATTAATTAAATAAATAAATAAACAAATTTAACCACTCGATAACAATTTCATTCAAAAAGCAGTCCCAAACATGGGACTTTCCGAAATTAATTTCTAATAAATTAATTTCGGACGGGTTTTCTATGGGATGATTAACTTCGGATGGGGACTTTCCGAAATTAATCACTAAAGTCCTAAAATCATTTACAACAGTTCAACACAATCAAATACCATACAATACTATGAGCTTATTTGTAGCTTATGAGCTTATTTGTTTTTCGGCTTATATATCATAAGATTCAATTTTTCGGCTTATATAAGTTTATTATATCATAATATACCTATATAAGCCCACAAGTCTCCCAATAAGCGAAAATTGAAGCTCGTGAAATATAAGCCGATAACAAATAAGCTCATAAGCCCACTTAAATATATTTTTGACATAAAGAATTAACTTTGTTATTGTTTGATGATGCAGATATCAAGATTGATATATAAAAAAACATATAAAAGCCATATAAAAACATATTGTGGTCTCTCGGCTGTGGTCCACGGTTGGACTCGGCTCGGTCTCGGCTGGCAACTCGCTCTCGACAACAACTGTACCAAGAGCTGGAGCTGCACAACAACGATCATTCAAATAAAACTCACCCGAGCTTGAGTCATTCAAATAAGAAGACAAGATTATGCTACCTACTCAGACAAGTTAATAATTATTTGAGTTCAAGTAGAAAGGAACAATCAGCCACCAATGTAGTAGAGTAGGCTTTCACAAGCTAGATTTGTTATGTCGATCGATACACCTAGGATACTTATTTTTCTAAGGATGCATATCATCATATGCCATAATAAGAAATGCATGTACATACATTGACTAAGACTTATAAAAAGGACTAATCTAAGCAAAAGTTTCAACCTAATGAGAGTGACATAAACTGATGTTCAACAAGCTTATAGGGAAGAAAATGAGCTCAAAGTAAGGAGTTTTGTTGCAGTTGCTGCAGAGTAGTATAAATGGAGAAAACTATCTCAAGTCATGATATATCAATAAAACACCCACACTAGAAGATCATGAAACCTTCTATAAAGGCTTACACATAAGGAGCCATATGATCAAACTCAAAATAACTCAATAGAGATCATAATCAGACATTTGCATATCAAGATATCAAGGCTGCTCAACATGATATACTACTGTAGCCATAACAAAGAAACTGCCAAGCAAATCAACCAAGCACACGAAACCTACTTTATGTAGTCTACTAGTCAAAATCAAAACTAAGATGCAAAACACTTTGAGTGTGTACTTATAATCACTTTGAGGTGGTTATCTCCGATATCTACTTTTTCGCTAAACACTTTGAGTGTGTACTTATAATCACTTTGAGGTGGTTATCTCCGATATCTCAACCATCATGAGTAAATTTATGATTAAACATAAACAATTTAATACATGTTCTAGTATTTCAAACATAGCTCTAACAAAACCCAAAACAAAAACAAGATGCAAACTTTTCAAGCCGGACGATAACTCATAACTGCCAAGTTTGATAAAAAACGACTATTAAACATGCACCCATTCACTCGCATGCACGAATATAAACACACACACACGTGTCATATATAACTACACAATTTCATTCTCTAACAACAACAAAACTCCTTACTTATAACAAAAACAATTTCATTGTAACATTTACTATCTCACCAAGCTTATGCCACTTCTCTAACTACTCTGCTGATGTTGCTGCCAGCATAAGCAATCAATTAAACCAACTTCAACACATAACAGATTTTTGAAAATGCAAGCAGCATAAGCAATCCAAACGCACCTTTGGTTCAGAAAACAAGCAAACCCATAAACAAGTATACATAAACAAGTAGGACGGGTGATGAGACTTTCGCCGGGGACATGTCCCCGCTAACACATAAACAAGTAACAAAAAAAAGAAAACAAGTAACAAAAAAAATAACAAAACTTATTGGTCCGGGTGTCAGCCAGTTCTCAGCTTCAGTTCTCGGCTTGGTCTCGACACAGCAAACTGTACAAAAATAATTAAAAATAAAATAAAAAATTAACAAAAATCAGTCTACAATAAAATAAACCATTGCAAAAATTAACAATCTCAAAAACTAACAAATAACAAAAAATTAATATAAAAAATTACCAAACGCAAAATGAGGAGAGGGGTTAAGGAAGAAAGAAGATGAGAAAAGATAGAATTAAATGAGGAGAGGGTTTAAGGAAAGAATTATATGAGGAGAGGGGAGATACATCATGCACAGTGGTGCGAGTGTGGGTTGCTGTGGTGGAGCAGTGGTGGTGCGGTGAAGTAGTGGTGGTGGAGATGGAGATGGAGCAGTGGTGGTGCGTGATGGAGCAGTGGTGATGTGGTGGTGAGCTGAGGAAGAAGACGATCGAGCAGTGGTGCTGTGATTTTTTTTTTTTTTTTTCTAAGTGAGACCAGATCTGTTAATAATTGAGGTTTATTTTACTCTTTACTTTTGGCGGGGAAAGGTTTGGCGGGATAAAGTAAATCAGAGGAGGGAAAAATAAAAATTTCGCCAAAACTTTTCCCGGGGACATGTCCCCACCAAAAGGTGTATTTATTCAAATTTTCCTTTAAAAAACAATTTTTTATCATTTTAAATAATTAAAATTAATAATAAATCAATTTAAATTTAACCTAAAAATTTTCTAAATCACATTTGAATAATTTAAGAACTTAAAAAATTATTTTAATTAATTTTAACTAATTTAAATTATTTAAAATTATTGTTAAATCATTTTAATTAATTCAAATTACTCTTA
Source organism: Chrysanthemum makinoi (assembly GCA_910596185.1). Taxonomy (NCBI): domain Eukaryota; kingdom Viridiplantae; phylum Streptophyta; class Magnoliopsida; order Asterales; family Asteraceae; genus Chrysanthemum; species Chrysanthemum makinoi. Next base: position 24,792,744 of record OU343221.1, read on the forward strand.
ACGAGTCTAGGTACTATGATTATACGTAACATGTTAAACGACCAAGTCGAGGTGCTATGGTTATACGTATCATGTTAAACGACCGAGTATAGGTGTTAGGGTATACGTATCATGTTAAACGACCGAGTATAGGTGCTATGGTATACTTAACATGTTAAACGATCGAGTATAGGTGCTATGGTATAGGTAACAGGTTAAACGACCAAGTCGAGGTGCTATGGGTATACGTAACATGTTAAACGACCGAGTATAGGTGCTATGGTATACGTAACATATTAAACGACCAAGTCGTGGTGCTATGGGTATACGTAACATGTCAAACGACAGAGTATAGGTGTTATTGTTATACATATCATGTTAAACGACCAAGTCGAGGTGCTATGGTTATACGTAACATGTTAAACGACCGAGTATAGGTGCTATGGTATACGTATCATGTTAAACGACTGAGTATAGGTGCTATGGTATACGTAACATGTTAAACGACCGAGTATAGGTGCTATGGTATACGTAACATGTTAAACGACCAAGTCGAGGTGCTATGGGTATACGCAACATGTTAAACGACCGAGTATAGGTGCTATGGTTATACATATCATGTTAAACGACCAAGTCGAGGTGCTATGCTTATACGTAACATGTTAAACGACCAACTAAGGTGCTATGGTATACGTAACATATTAAACGACCGAGTATAGGTGCTATGGTATACCTAACACGTTAAACGACCGAGTCTAGGTGCTATGGAATACGCAACATGTTAAAAGACCGAGTATAGGTGCTATGCTATACGTAACATGTTAAACAACCAACTTGAGGTGCTATGGTTATACATATCATGTTAAACGACCAAGTCGCGGTGCTAATGTTATACGTAACATGTTAAACGACCGAGTATAGGCGCTATGGTATACCGAACATGTTAAACGACCGATTATAGGTGCTATGGTATATGTAACATGTTAAACGACCGAGTATAGGTGCTATGGTATACGTAGCATGTTAAACGACCGAGTATAGGTGCTATGGTATACATATCATGTTAAATGACCGAGTCGAGGTGCTATGATTATATGTATCATCTTAAAAGCTTCAAGCATTAAACAAAGTAACTTCTTTTACATACTGATATTGTTTGCTACTGATCTCCACTTCCCTCTAAAAATACTGGCGCCAAAACTTCCCACCAACATGACAAACACATTATATAGTCCTTTTATATTCACAAGAATTTCACAACCTCTTATCCTCATAACCGCTCAACCTCACAACCTCTTATCTTCACACAAATTTCAAAACCTGAGATGGAGCCATTTAATCCTTTTATGTGTTCTTGTGGAGCAGGAAATATAAGACTAAGAACATCACATACAGAAAATTCATCTCGACGGCAATATTATGCATGTGCTCTGTCGAAGGTGAACAATCATACATTTCTCATTTATGTAAATATAAAAATAATTGGGATTATAATTTTCTTATTATGTAACAGCCCAGAAAAAAAGATAGTGGGTGCGGATATTTTATGTAGAAGAGTGAATTTGACGAGTAATTAAGAATAATCTCTTATGCTTCAACATCTCAAGGTTCTAGATTTGCACCAACAGAGTGCTCAAGCTATAATGCCAAAGATCTTAGGATAAACATGCTGTAATCACAAAAACAGGTGCTAGAGACAAGAGTAAGGATGCTAGAGGCAAGACTTGAAATGGCAAGGATTCCTGACAACCACGCATGTCAGTCGGATGCATTACTTCAATAGCTATTAGGTGACATGGAAAATATTTGTACGTACTAGTAGTAGTTGTTGTTCTTTTAGTTGTAGTAGTAGTTGTTGTTGTTGTTGTTGATGTTGTTGTTGGAATAATACGTATATTTAACTAATTCATATGTATCTTTCAAGTATTTTTATAAATCAAAGCACATGCTGGATTTGTAAAGCTGACCATGTTCTTAGTTAACCAGATTATGGTGTCCAAACACCATTTTTTCAATACTAAATTATATATGCTTAAAGAATGAAGAAACAATATCACAATTAACAAACACGAATTAAGAACCATATTAATTCATCATAAATTTGAGAATAACAAGAATGGTGACAATGATTCTGTTTCTGCATATGTTGTTTATCTCGAACATAACACGCGTCAAAACAACAAAACCAATTACTGTATGTAGTTTACTCCAATTACTATTTTCGTTTATTTAAAAAGTTATCAAAATACTTCTACCTTTTACAAATGAAAAAAATTTAATATTTTTGTTTTTCTCATAGCTATATATCTACTCTGTTTCGTCAAGTCTCATCAATAAATCCCAACCGTTGGATAACCTGGAGGTACAACCCAGCTGCTCAAAATTCAAGTCTTCGTTTCTTTGACCCAATATTTTGTAAACTCCCTATTCTACCCTCCACCCCCCTTTAAAACCCGGTCAATTATTTAGGGTTTCATATTTTTTTTCAGTTTCTAGGGTTTTTAAAAAATGGGTGAGGAGAGAATGACAGGGACGGTGAAGTGGTTTAATGACACAAAAGGGTTTGGAGTTATAACGCCAGACGATGGAACTCAAGATATGCCATCTTAATTTTAAAATAGTTTAGGGTTTTCCGTAATGAAAAGACTATCCAAGCATCAGGGTTTTAGTTGTGCATTAATAGTTGCAATAAAGTATATTTTTGTAAATATTACTTTTGCTGGGGACATGTCCTGGGGAAAGTTTTGGTAGAATAAAGGCGAGAACAATTAGCATGCTTTTGACTTTGGTCAAATTTTGGTAAAAGTGAAATACACTTTCGGCGGGGACAAGTCCCCGGCGAAAGGTTATGTTGAATTTTTACTAGCCGATCACGTCAGATTTATTTTTTGTCGTTTAGTGACTTTCGCCAGAAACACAGCGTCCCCGCGAAAGTCTCCTCGCCCGTCCATCCGATTGTTGTAGTGATTGTAGCACTCTACGTCATGGCCAAAAAGGTATACATAAGTTGAAGGTGAACACAAACAACTAAATGAATTTTTCATTACTATGTTCAGTAGTCAAAAGGTCGAGCTAATATTAGCCAGTCATAAAGTCTAAAAGTTTTTAAACCACAAGCATAAAAAAACAAGGTTAAGATGGATAAAGTAGACAGTCAGCATAAATACATATGTATTTTGGGCATATATCATTGGGTTTGAATTTAAGTGCGGCTTTGTTTGGGTTGAGGCTGAAAAGAGCATTCATGAACCTCACCTTATTATGATTTTGGGTTGATCGAGTTCTAGTTTATTTGGAAACATCTTCGCATGCAATCTCACCAAAACTACAGATATAGATATTTTTGTAACTCGTTGTTAGAAAAGTGATAAAGGGTGTGATGAAAATATTAAATAATCCATTTAAGTTGTGTTTTATATTCGGTTTTAAGATAAACTTTAGGAAATTTTAAAAGAAAATAGTTATCTCGGTTGGATTTTGATGAGAAAAACAGGTTACTTACTTAAAATGTTGAAGTCATCTAACTCGCATCCCTCAGAAGTAAACGAAACTGAATTGAAATTCACGTAGTGGAAAAGAAAATGTAAAAATCTCACAGCTCTTATCCCATAAAAAGAAAAGGCAAAAATCTCCTAACTTGTATCCAACAAACGTAAAATTTGTTTTTGATTTTTTTGAAAAGCAGAAAGGTAAGAACTTGTATTCCAGAAATATGAAAAGCAGAAAGGTAAAAAAAAACGAATTGAAACTAACAACTAATTTTTTGTTTTTTCGAAAAGCAGAAAGCTAAAAACTTGTATTCCAAAAACGAAAGAAGAGAGGTAAAAAATTTGTATTCCAAAAACGAAAGGAGAGAGGTAAAAGAAATCAAATTGAAACGAACGTATTTATGTTATAAGTAAACTTAACTCATTTCTACTGTGTATCTCTATCGTCTTATATATATTTTTTAGTATAGTTTGTTTATTCATCTATGTGGGACAAAGTCACAAAAGCAAAACTCTTATCGTTCTTCAAGCCTTTGTTTACTACAATATCTCCATCCTCACACCCTCGCCTGACACTCAAAAACCTCATTTCACACACAATGTCATAATGTCGTTTAATTTCGCCCTCCTCAACAAATTCTCAATCGTCAGTTAAGCAACCATATGTTTGGTGAAGACAAAGATATTTAACGCATGGTTAATCTAGATAACAACAAAAATCAGGTTCACGTTTAATATTTTTTTAATCATTGTTTTGATGATTAACTAATTATGTTTTGATGATTAACTAATTACAGTAGACAATAGTGACTGGCTGACTAATATTTCAAACATGTGATAATCGGTTATCGTAGAATTACAATTAATTTGGAAACATAATAAATTTTAGAGTTAATTGCATTTTTGGTCCCTGAGGTTTGGCCAAATTGCATGTTTGGTCCCCATCCTTTTGAAAGTGCAGTGGACGTTCCCAAAATGAAGTTTCAGTTGCATATATGGTCCCCGGCTCCAAACGCTGTCAATGCTACTCCGTTAGTCACCCCATGTGCTATGCACACGAGGGTTTTTTGGTCTTTTTCCACCCACTAAAATCCAAATAAAAACACAAACCCCACACAATCTCTCTTTTATATTATACCCCACCCAACCTAACGTTTCATTTTTAAATCCCCAAATCAAATAAGATAAACCCTAAACCTAACAATTTCAATACTAATAAACCCTAACCATAAAAAGTTCAATACTAAAGATGGTATATTGTAACTGTAATCAGCGTGCAGTGATTCGAACCTCATGGACTAGATTCAACCCTGGGCGTCGTTTTTACTCTTGCCCCAAAAGTGTAAGTTGTGAATTAACTTGATTGATGATTGTGGGTTTTTTTGCGGCAGTCTCTAATTCAAATTAACTTGTAAGTTGTGATTGTAGGATGATTGTGGGTATTTTGATTGGTTGGATCCACCAATGTGTGCTCGAGCAGTGAACATCATTCCTGGGTTGCTAAGGGCACGCAATCAGCTTGAAGAAGCAAACAATTCATTGGTTGCTCAAAATGGAAGGTTGAAGAAATGGTTGATTTGCAGTTGGATGATCTTCTTAGTGTATTTGTTTATGTAGGAGTTAGTTGCATTTTGGTCCCCGGAGGTTTGGCCAAATTGCATGTTTTGTCCCCAAAGGATGTAATGGTTAGTTTGACTTGAAAGAATTGACCAAAGGATGAAATGGTTAATTTGGTTTTGTATTATCTTTTGTTTATCAATGAAAGAAAACCTGTTTTTATGTAGAGTTGTGTTTGAATGTAGAGTTACTTTTACTTGAAAGAAAACCTGTGTTTGTTGTCACTCCTAAACATAACTCATAAAGATAACAGCCAAAACATAGTGGTAAAGATAACAGCCAAAACATAAGAACCATGCTTCAAATGAACAAAAGTCATAAACATAAGAACCATAACTCATAAACATAACAGCCAATTACTGTAACACCCCAACCCGACAAGGGTAAAGATATCACAATACGGTTTTATATCAGAACTCTAAATAATATACAATAGCGAAAGCCTTACAAAAATACTCAAAAGAAAACATAAATAACTAAACTTCAAAATAAATCTAAGATCTCTATAAATCGAATCTTGCTCTCGTCTCTACTCTCAACCCAGATCAGCTATCCCATAAGCTCATCTTGAATGCTTAAAATACATGCCGCAGGAAAAGAAAATGCGGCTGAGCTTACAAAGCTCAGTGAACGTGATATAACGAAACAAAATCTAAACAAAACAAAATATACAAATGACGAAATCAAAATAAAATGATAATGAGGAATCTTTTAGGATTCTGCGGAAGCACAAATATACAGAATCCAAACAACTACGTAACAATTTAAAACATCTCATAGCACATTAATGACACAAACACAACCACCTCAGAACAGCCAAAACTTAACATATCAAGAATAACAGATTACTTATAAGCCAAACGAAGAGTCTAATGACTAACGGAAACAGTTACCAGCAAATAATCATGGCATTCATACAAATCAATTAATCTACACGTAACACACTCAAACAACATCACAGCAACGGAAATAGCATTCAAATCGTGGCAGTCTCAGAAGCAAATAGAAAACATATTAAACAAACTATAATTAAATAGACCAGACAAAACATAGCATAACCATTAGCAATTATCAAAACAGCTATCATAAACTAAACCAGTTCTCAAATCAAACCCTAACATCAGCAGAGTTAAAACATGGCAGATCACATAGGCAAATAAAACATTAACGTATAATCAAAGTTCACAAAACTTACAGAACAATTATACACACTACACTTATAGGATACTCACTTTCACTCTAGCACATTCATCTTACAGATCAACGACTTCACATAACGAGAAACTAACATGACATCAGATAACAAAGATGCAAATCCCATTTTAACATATTAATCATAACCTAGCATAGTAGACGGTAGTCACATAAACATACAAAAGCATACACATAGATAATAACATATAATAAACCCATCACATAATTATTAACACTTGAACATACCGAATCATAATCAGAATACTTAACATAGAAATAACAGATAAAGATCTAGTTAACTACCACGAGCCCAGAACATATCATATCAAAAACATCATAACTATATAGAAACAATCTCAAAATAATTCAGAGTAGCTAGCTCCCAGAGTTTTATGAAGATGCGTATTGCACACGACATCATTCACTTAAACAAATCATATCAGACAAAAAATCAGATCTAGGATGCACCCATACGTCCCACAAACATACATTGATAATATAATATAACTTGAGCTCATAACAAATAACAGATAAGGGACGCGTAACTTCACTCTCATCCCTAGAGTCATGTCGAGGTGCATCATCGACACGGACATGGAACCCCATGACTAGGTATTATTTGGCTCGGTGTCAAACTAACTTAGGTCAAACAAAAGTTCAATTATGACACAAGTCTTAATCAAACACAAGGTTCAGCAAAGAACATATCAAATAACTCATATCATAAGGTTCATACTCAAATATACTAAGATTCAACAATTATGCATATCAAAGTCTTCCTATCATCAAGTTCAAATGGTATCGTGATGATTCAATAAAACATAAGTTCAGATAAGCAACAGGTCACACAATCAGAAAAGGGTTCATAGCAATGGCATCGGAAATCCTAATACAAAAGCTAACGAAAAGAAACCGTTATAAGAAACCTTTACTGAAAAGGTCAGAATATCTGTACCTTAAAGCAAATGAGAGGAAAGCAAACGAATGTAAGAATACGAAGATGTAACGTCGCGTCTCCTTCAACGAATCTACACGGATTATAATTTATTTAATACTTATCAGTATCATTAATGTCATAACGGATTAATCTCATTTATACTTTTAGAGTTGTTAGAATATTCTCATTTTTAGTGACAGACGGAATTCCAACATTTTAGAGTATTAATCATTAATTTGCCAAACTTAGGATTTGAAAATGACAATTAGTAAACTGAAGGACTTAATATAATAATTATCTTATTTGAGGACTTATATGATTATTTTTCATAGTATAGGGTTTATAAATGTCAAGGACGGATTTTAGGACTCTCTTTCAAAATATTTTACAAAATCTTTTATAACTTACATGATTAACCAAGACTTACCATTCTCACATGAAATAACGAATTTGCACACTTAGCTTTTAACCTTAATCGACTTCCTATTTACGTCCTAGGGTTTCCCATACTCTTTAATATTACTAAATACGCATTAAATTCACATGTTACTTCTTTCAATGATTTCCACTTTGACCTAGAACGTATATGATAAACAAACCGAAGGTATCTCAAAACTCATGCATACCTCTACAAAGATCAACTCACACTTGTCGAAACCATAATTACTCAGAATTACATATTACACCCTTAACATATTTAATTATACGATCTAACCTTATATTATCAGATTTTACATTTTTAGCCCAAAGGTTTTAGAATTTACAAAACATACCCTTTTTAGTTAATAACAATTCAAATGGCCCTCTAAGTATCCAAAATTACACGTTTAACCCCCACACTTATTTTATACGTTTAGTACATGTATTTTACTGTTTACAGAAATAACCCTTAAGTTTCATAATTTACAAAACCAACCCAAAACTTTTATTTAGAACCGAAATATGCATAATTCAAGTACAAACCCTAAACCTAGGTTTAACCCATCATTAGCTCATCATTATTACTTCATTAATTACCCTTAATGATAACAAGCAAACCCTAGTTTATGTAAACCCTAATCGTCCCTTTATATTTTCTTTCCTTTTTCATACGCTATCGAACAATAAAACCCAAGACAATTTACACAAGCTTCGAATTCATGAACATGTATTTTATTCAGGTCGTATAACATGTAAGAGCTTCTAGAAAAATCAAGTCATGGTCCTAAAAATTATTATACGCTCATTCGCTATTTTATACACTTTTAGGGTTTTTAATCCAAAACAATTTTGTGCGACTTGTTAATTATGCATGACTAATTTTTACAGGTTCTATATGACTTGTAGGACTGAAAATAATATTAGAAACATACCCTTGATGAGAATCGAACGTTAGAACAAAAGAAACCAAAACTTCTACTTGACGAAACCCTAATCGACCAAGAAACTAACCACGATCAAACCAGTGCCTTGGGACCTCGAACCAGATTTTTAACACCTTCTTTACCTTCAAACTCGTCCAAGAAAAATAGCTTTTAGCCTTGGAAACTGGATGTCGATTTATGCAGGGTTTTCTTAGGTCGGTTTTAGTATAATCGGTTATTAGGGATAGAATAAACCGTATATGTATGTATATATATGATTTACTAATTTTCTTGTGGGCTTAATATTATAATGGACTTAAAATAAATGGAATCTTAATTTATAAATTTGTATTGGGCCTTTATTAATTTTATTTCTTTATAAAACTTAATAATTACATTTTCGGACATTTATAAAACACAAAATTGATTTTATAAATATTATAAACTATAAAAATAATCTTTACAAAGTCTTTAAAATTTATTTGGATCATATGTGATATTTCTTAAAAATTTTCTGAATTTACATAGCTTGTTTGGTATTCTTTAAATTAATTATTCATACTTTTTGATCATAGGGGTATTTTGGTCTTTTTGTGAATTTTAGATATTCAGGTATCACAATTTCTTCTCCACTAAAAGAAAATTTCATCCTCGAAATTGAACAAGACAGGACAGTACGGCGACAAATGTGGATTTCTAACTTCAAGGAATATATGACGAATGCTAATCATATACTTATAAAGTATTAGCAGTAAAAGATGAGATAAGGAAAAATCAAAAACACACTCTAGCTTATTCAGGTATCTAATAATGAAAACTATCATATGCATAGACGGAACGACTCCTAACGGTCTTACTAATCTTAGAAGTACGTGGAGACATACAAATCTAAGGCAGACATAACAATCTATAGGTTTACACGGATCATAACGATTTCGGATCCCAATGGTACAAAACTTATATGTAACAGATATCGATGTAAATCTCACAATTAGGTACAGAGTCTCAACCTAATATGAAAAGTACCAAATAACGGATACAAGGCAAATTCCATTCACATATCAACCACAGGCATTACCCAGACGTCATATAATTTCAATAAGTTCAAATTATATGATCTCGGTATATCACGTTGATCAGGCGTCATAATACTTGCATCACATAACAAGTTCTTATTGTCACTATATTTGGTCTCGGGTCATGACAAAAACACATAACTAATATCATAACAAAACATACCACATACAGATAACATACAGGTAGCAAGTAACATACTATAACAAACCAGGTCCACATGAGTATACTATCATGATGGTCATACTTATCCAAGCGGTAATAAAACAACATCATTAAGAAAAAAATTAGCAGACGAAACTTATGAGGACTAATGGAAACTCAACGAATTTATCAAAAAGAAAACAACAAACAGGAATTATACTTTCAAAATTTGTTTTATTTCCATTAATCAAACAAAATTTGCAAAATCGTCATAAGATGAACTCTCAAAATAAAACTTAATAATCCAAGATTCAATCATCTAATGAAACAAAAGGACCTAACTCAAAATCCAATGTCAGAAATTTCTCATAACGAGGGCAACTAATCAGGAGCGCCAATTCCTATCCTTGTGTCGGATTAAACCTACTAGAAGCCGTAGATTCTAGATCCGAGTCCACCTCGTATTCTTCCTCATCTTCTTCTTCCTCCTCTTCTTCCTCACTTATCCATCCGTTCTTATTTCCTTCGGGCTGCGGTAATAAGCGGCTAGCAAAATCGTTTCTCCGATTCCTCTCCTCCTCTTCCGGCACACAGTCCACGAAAACATATAAATCGCGATTCCTAGTCAAACTCACTCCTCCATCTTCAACGAACTTTGGACACCTATCATGATACTTAGTGGTGAAACCTTGGTTGTCAACAACTCTAGTTTCGTACTCCTCTACTACTTTTCCGTCTACGTCCTTCAAGGTCAGCTCCTCCTCGATCGTGCATGGCCACATATAGGCCGGAACTCGTATCCTCTTGTTGGTCCGCTTCACTCTACCAATCCTCTTGCAGCCTTTAGCAATAGCGACGGCCCACATCATCTTCTCCCTAGGTTGCCTAGCTGGTCCTTGATTGCTCCTATCAGATGAACTAGGGCGACGAGGAATAACCATCTAAAAGAATAACCCACTATTAGCAAAGTCTAAGTACGATAGTGGACGCAAGAAAAGTACGCAGAAAGGAAAATCCTAAATCTACCCACTTCTCACAGGTCATAGCCTAAGCTCTAAGGGTCCTAAAACCTAGAGCGATACCATAAATTGTAACACCCCAACCCGACAAGGGTAAAGATATCACAATACGGTTTCATATCAGAACTCTAAATAATATACAATAGCGAAAGCCTTACAAAATACTCAAAAGAAAACATAAATAACTAAACTTCAAAATAAATCTAAGATCTCTATAAATCGAATTTTGCTCTCGTCTCTACTCTCAACCCGTCGACTATCCCATAAGCTCATCTTGAATGCTTAAAATACCGCCGCAGAAAAGAAATGCTGAGCTTACAAAGCTCAAAGGAACGATATAACGAAACAAAAGCTAAACAAAACAAAATATACAAATGACGAAATCAAAATAAAATGATAATGAGAAAATCTTTTAGGATTCAAGCGAAGCACAAATATAAGAATCCAAACAACTACGTAACAATTTAAAACATCTCATAGCACATTAATGACACAAACACAACCACATCGAACGTACCAAAACTTAACATATCAAGAATAACAGATTACTTATAAGCCAAACGAAGAGTCTAATGACTAACGGGAAACAGTTACCAGCAAATAATCATGGCATTCATACAAATCAATTAATCTACACGTAACTCACTCAAACAATATCGCAAAGAACGGAAATAGCATTCAAATCATGGCAGTCTCACAAACAAATAGAAAACATATTAAACAAACTATAATTAAATAGACCAGACAAAACATAGCATAACCATTAGCAATTATCAAAACAGCTATCATAAACTAAACCAGTTCTCAAATCAAACCCTAACATCAGCAGAGTTAAAACATGGCAGATCACATAGGCAAATAAAACATTAACGTATAATCAAAGTTCACAAAACTTACAGAACAATTATACACACTACACTTATAGGATACTCACTTTCACTCTAGCACATTCATCTTACAGATCAACGACTTCACATAACGAGAAACTAACATGACATCAGATAACAAAGATGCAAATCCCATTTTAACATATTAATCATAACCTAGCATAGTAGACGGTAGTCACATAAACATACAAAAGCATACACATAGATAATAACATATAATAAACCCAGCACATAATTATTAACACTTGAACATACCGAATCATAATCAGAATACTTAACATAGAAATAACAGATAAAGATCTAGTTAACTACCACGAGCCCAGAACATATCATATCAAAAACATCATAACTATATAGAAACAATCTCAAAATAATCTGGAGTAGCTAGCTCCCAGAGTTTTATGAAGATGCGTATTGCACACGACATCATTCACTTAAACAAATCATATCACAACAGATCGGATCTAGGATGCACCCATACGCCCCACAAACATACATTGATAATAAATATAAATTGAGCTCATAACAAATGACGGATAAGGGACGGGCGAACTTCACTCTACGCCCTAGAGTCATGTCAGAGGTGCATCATTGACACGGACATGGAACCCCCATGACTAGGTATTATTTGGCTCGGTGTCAAACTAACTTAGGTCAAACAAAAGTTCAATTATGACACAAGTCTTAATCAAACACAAGGTTCAGCAAAGAACATATCAAATAACTCATATCATAAGGTTCATACTCAAATATACTAAGATTCAACAATTATGCATATCAAAGTCTTCCTATCATCAAGTTCAAATCAGGTATCGCATGATTCAATAAAACATAAGTTCAGATAAGCAACAGTCACACAATAGAAAAGGGTTCATAGCAATGGCATCGGAAATCCTAATACAAAAGCTAACGAAAAGAAACCTTTATAAGAAACCTTTTTGAAAAGGTCGGAATATCACGTACCTTAAAGCAAATGAGAGGAAAGCAAACGAATGTAAGAATACGAAGATGTAACGTCAGCGCTCCTTCAACGAATCTACACGGATTATAATTTATTTAATACTTATCAAGATCATTAATGTCATAACGGATTAATCTCATTTATACTTTTAGAGTTGTTAGAATATTCTCATTTTTAGTGACAGACGCATCAATTCCAACATTTTAGAGTATTAATCATTAATTTGCCAAACTTAGGATTTGAAAATGACAATTAGTAAACTGAAGGACTTAATATAATAATTATCTTATTTGAGGACTTATATGATTATTTTTCATAGTATAGGGTTTATAAATGTCAAGGACGGATTTTAGGACTCTCTTTCAAAATATTTTACAAAATCTTTTATAACTTACATGATTAACCAAGACTTACCATTCTCACATGAAATAACTAATTTGCACACTTAGCTTTTAACCCTAATCGACTTCCTATTTACGTCCTAGGGTTTCCATACTCTTTAATATTACTAAATACGCATTAAATTCACATGTTACTTCTTTCAATGATTTCCACTTTGACCTAGACCGTATATGATAAACAACCGGCAAGGTATCAAAACTCATGCATACCTCTACAAAGATCAACTCACACTTGTCGAACCCATAATTACTCGTAATTACATATTACACCCTTAACATATTTAATTATACGATCTAACCTTATATTATCAGATTTTACATTTTAGCCCAAAGGTTTTAGAATTTACAAAACATACCCTTTTTAGTTAATAACAATTCAAATGGCCCTCTAAGTATCCAAAATTACACGTTTAACCCCCACACTTATTTTATACGTTTAGTACAAATATTTTACTGTTTACGAAATAACCCTTAAGTTTCATAATTTACAAAACCAACCCAAAACTTTTATTTAGAACCTAAATATGCATAATTCAAGTACAAACCCTAAACCTAGGTTTAACCCATCATTAGCTCATCATTATTACTTCATTAATTACCCTTAATGATAACAAGCAAACCCTAGTTTATGTAAACCCTAATCGTCCCTTTATATTTTCTTTCCTTTTTCATACGCTATCGAACAATAAAACCCAAGACAATTTACACAAGCTTCGAATTCATGAACATGTATTTTATTCAGGTCGTATAACATGTAAGAGCTTCTAGAAAAATCAAGTCATGGTCCTAAAATTATTATACACGCTCATTCGCTATTTTATACACTTTTAGGGTTTTTAATCCAAAACAATTTCGTGCGACTTGTTAATTATGCATGACTAATTTTTACAGGTTCTATATGACTTGTAGGAATGAAAATAATATTGGAAACATACCCTTGATGAGAATCGAAGTTTAGAACAAAAGAAACCAAAACTTCTACTCGACGAAACCCTAATCGACCAAGAAACTAACCACGATCAAACCAGTGCATTGGGACCTCGAACCAGATTTTTAACACCTTCTTTACCTTCAAACTCGTCCAAGAAAAATAGCTTTTAGCCTTGGAAACTGGATGTCGATTTATGTAGGGTTTTCTTAGGTCGGTTTTAGTATAATCGGTTATTAGGGATAGAATAAACCGTATATGTATGTATATATATATGATTTACTAATTTTCTTGTGGGCTTAATATTATAATGGACTTAAAATAAATAGAATCTTAATTTATAAATTTGTATTGGGCCTTTATTAATTTTATTTCTTTATAAAACTTAATAATTACATTTTCGGACATTTATAAAACACAAAATTGATTTTATAAATATTATAAACTATAAAAATAATCTTTAAAAAGTCTTTAAAATTTATTTGGATCATATGTGATATTTCTTAAAAATTTTCTGAATTTACATAGCTTGTTTGGTATTCTTTAAATTAATTATTCATACTTTTTGATCATAGGGGTATTTTGGTCTTTTTGTGAATTTTAGAAATTCAGGTATCACAATTACAATGTGGTAAAGATAGTTAAACATAACCACAAGTCATAAAGTAACTGCATAGTGCAAATAGTAGAGTACAGAAACATAAAGTCATACAGAAACATTGTGCAAATACAGTCATACATAAACATGAAAGTTCATGTGCAAATACTAAAGTGTTTAAAACAAAAGATAATGGGAAGTTAACACATCAAGCCTTCTTTGTTGGAGTCAAGCATCTGTTGGCACTATTTTTAGTTATTCTCTCCCACCACTCCAGCATGAGGCTTTTGGTTGTGTTGCGGTGGTAGCTTGCCTAGTGGGAGTCAAACATCTGTTGGCACTTCTTTTTGTTACTCTTTGACCACCACTCCCAGATGCTACTTGCCCTGCAGATCTCTGAACTTGATTTGCAGATGCTTGAAATTGGGTTGCGATGATTGACGGCTTGCAGTTGCTGAACTTGGAGTTGCAGTTGCTTGAACTTGGCTTGCGGTTGCTTGACCTTGAGTTGCAGAGCTTGACCTTGAGTTGCAGCTGTTCCCTGACTGTGGTTGGCTTGCAGATGGTTGACCTTGAGGTTCACTTGAAGCATGGTGAGACGTCTTGAGATGCAAGCTTGCATCCCCTTTGTTGTGTCCTTTCCCTTGCAGATATTACAAGTGATTTGTAGCCCTTTCCTAGTCATTTCCCATCCCCGACCACACTTACAGTCTCACCAGCACTCGTTTTCTTTTTGGATGGCCTACCAAATCAACTAACCTTAGGTGGAAGCAAAGTTGTTGGCCAGTCCATGTTTCTCCACAAGTGCCTTCCTCACGGGGTTTATCTTAAAGGAATATTGTTTTCTCCAAGTATCTAGCCTATATGCAGGATGGACCCAATCTTCAGGTAACCCAACATCTATTCCATTATCTGCCATATCATGAATGCAGGCTACTGCATGTCTGCAAGGGATACCTGAAACTTCCCACTTCCTACATGAACAATTCCTAGCACTTAAGTTGACAACACACTGATCACCATGAGGTCCTTTTGCCTGATATAAATCTAATCCATTCCATTCCACTATGTAGTTTACAGAGGCTTCTTTGATTTCATTAAAGATAATTGTAGCAGCAGGAGTAAGTGGACCTTGACTTTTTTCAATGACTTTTTGCACAATTACAATCCTTTTCATTAGATACTCTCTTACATACTCTAAAGCAGATATGATTGGTGAGTCCCTAGCATCTAATAATTGTCTATTGAAAACTTCACATATGTTGTTGATAAGTAAATCACAGTGTGCCCTACCTGTAATATTGCATATGTTTTTTATATAAGAATGCATACAAAAAATGATTTTTATATAAGAATGCATAACATTCATATTCATAAAGACCATAATAATCATAAAGTAAATACGAATGCATACCAGAAAATGGGATTGTCCAATGTTCTGGTGCAATTTTCTTCAACCATTCATAAGCCTTGATATTGAGCCCCTTGAGTTGATTCATTGCATTGTTGAACTCCACTGTTGTTGTTGCAGTTGCAGCTTTCCACAAAATGTCTTTAAATATTCCACCTCTCCATATCAAGTTCATGTTTTCATTGATGTGTCTGACACAATACCTATGCTCAGAAGCTGGAAACAACTTCTTGATTGCTGGTAACAATCCCTGCCAGTTGAAGATATCACAACAACAAATGAGACTGTGGTTATTGTAATGCAATTAATAAAGAATGAGTGAATTGTACCTTCGCTATGCCGTATGAATGTGAAGTTGGATTCACAGTCTAACTCCAAGTCACCTCCAAGTTGTGTCAAGAACCATAACCAAGAATGGAAAGATTCAGACTCAACTATTCCATAAGCCACAGGGTAGATACCATTATTCCCATCCACTGTTCGTTGTTAAAGTTGACCAGGATATTGACCTTTCATGAACGCTCCATCTAATCCCAATAAGTCCCTACCACCAGCTTTGAACCCTCTTCAAAGATCCTAAACAGATATAAATCCTTCTAAAAGCCTTGTTGTAGATTCGGATCTTTTCTCTATACAATCTAACCTAACTGTTGTGTTGGGATTACACCTTTGCAATTCTAATACATAATCTTTCAGCAAACCATATTGAACTTGAGCATCACCCTTTAAAGCATCCTCTGCCTTTGCTTTTGCTCTAAAAGCTTTATGGATGGAAACACCAACATGAAACTGTTTTTGCATTTGATCTTGTATAGCCTTAGTTGGCATTCCAGGATTCAATTGGATCAGATCTACAACATGCGATGAAAGAATTGTAGATGTGCAGGCTTTGATTTTTCTAGATAAAAGGCATTTATGTTCATCCATAAAAGTCCTAACCACCCATTTTTGAGAATCTGTGACATAATGGATGTACAAAGCCCAAGGACATTTATTGTCTTCATCACACTATTCAATTACCATTTTGCCCTTACTTTTTACCTTACTTTTTTCCTTTGTAATATTCTTACCCTTTTCTTGTCTTCTTATGCTGTCCACAGATTCCTCTTGTCTACCACATCCCAAACTTGGAATGTGTCACAATTCTCAATTTCCGGTCATTTCTCAAACTCCATAGTCATCATATTAGCTCATGCATAGTTTTGCATTTCTCATTAAACGTTTAATTTCATATTAAATAAACACTATCGCGTAATTATTTATTTTGAACATTTGATCCGATATTTCCAAAAATTATCCCGATATATTTTTATACTCATGATAAGATTATAAAAATAATATTATTAGTTTACCCGGTGTTTTAAATTTATTTGATACATAAATTGTTATATTTATATAATTACGACGGATTTCGTAAATACTACCTGATAACTATTATTTCACTCAATTCTTGCAAGAAATGTATTTTTATAAATTTTATGACTTCAATATATTTTATTTTGATCAACTAAAATTTATTTTTAGCTAACGCTACCCTAAATTGCTTAATTATGTACACAAGTTACTAACACTCCTTAAAAATACTTACACATTACACTACATCTACATAAAAAAAAAAAAAAAGAACATAAACACAACAAGTTATATGGTTGTCGACATTTTGTTGACTCACACACTCTTGATGCAAAGATCTTTTACATGAATACATTATTATAAGCCTTTTTGCAACACATAGTATCATATATCAAGAGTGAAAACAAAACACAACTCTCTCCTCTCTTCTCCAATTCGACACAACCCAAGGACCAAGGAAGGATTTTCTCTCAAGTTTCCATAGTTGTACAAACTTTCGGGTGTCCATTTGCTAGTCATTTCCGCGTGTGGTTCATCACCGTTGCTCATTTTGCTCCAAAACCTTCCAAACTTCCACCATCTTCATCATACACTTGGTGAGCTAAAACCTCATCTTTGATCTTTCTATATTATTTTTTTATGCATTTTTATGTAGTTTACATGATCATATTTGATTAGTTGTGATTTTTTTTATTCATTATCATCCAAGATTATCACCCATATGTACTATATAAATGTTTATAACAATCATGTGCTAGTTAAAAGTTCATAAAAATGAGAAGTATGAAAAATGATTTATCAAAGTAGGTTTTGATCTTTTACTAGAGAAGGTTTGATGTAGTTTATGCTTCATTGTATGTTATAAATAGTCATATAAACCTCAAAAATGGTCCTTTTATTTATACAGGGATCGACCTAGGCTATACGTTTTAGTGAAGTTTGGCGAAGTGTAGTTCAAGGGACTTGTTGGGGTGTTGTTATAGTAGAAACAAGTAGTTTAAAAATGGAAAAGATAAAATGAGTGCGGAAGCGCCGCTAAAAATTATAAATTCTCCAAAAAGTTAATAATTTTTACAAGTTTTATTAAAGTTTTAGAAAATAGATTTTTATCCATGAACGTGGCCTTTTGAACGGACTAAAACGGAGTTATAACGAAAAATATACGTGGTTTTCAAGTTACGATTTAAAAACTACCATTTTCCGGAAAATGTACATGCTGTCCCGATTTTCATCTGACCAAACAGTGGCCTTAAACATTCTGTAAAAATTTCCAAAGTTTAAAAATATGTTAGTACACTTAATTACCTTCGCGTGGATATAAAGAACTTGAAAAACGGACTTAAAACGAGAAAGTTATAGCAAACCGAACTTTGAGTCAAAAACGTGCTGAAAACACTATTCACAGCATTAGTATGCTGTCAGGATTTTAAATCAAGGTTTTGAGGGCCTGCGGACGTTGGGAACGGACCTTAAAAACAAGTTAGTTTTCCTAGGTATATATTACGTCTAGTCCGATATAAACCGATTTTATAATTACCGAAACCGTTATATAGTTTTAACTACATTTTCACTATTAGCTCAAAAGTAATTATTTTTGACATGGAACAGTCACACATTCTGTTGGAAATGTATATATTTACAAACATGTGAATGTCCGGATTCGAACTCGTGACCACGGGATTGCACACATTAGCGAATGAGAATTAAAGTTAATAATTAATGTTTATGTTTACGATTAATTATTGCACATTAAGTCCGGTTAACGATCGTTAAGTATTTAACGGAAAAATGACTAACGACCGTTAAATGAAAAGAGAAAGGATTAGAAATGGAAAACTTGGAAAAGTTATGGGTTTGGCTTTGGGCTTTCAATAGTGGGTAGGCCATAGGGGCCTCTCAAGGCCTAATTCATTAACTTGTTCCCAAAGTTTACCTACTAGTATATAAAGAGGGTTAGGGTCTAGGGTTTCATACACTTGTGCATTGAATTAACCATAGATCTCTCCTCTCCTCTCTCTAGTCTAATATTCGGCCAAGCACCCCATTTGTAAGGGAGTTTGGTTTCGTTTTTTTAAACGAGGACTTGTGTTAGATCTAGCAATCGCTTGATTCGTTGGTTAATTCGGTATTGTACAAGAGCGTGGTTGTAAGACATTATTCTTACACCAATAAGTACTTCTTTGTTTTGCTTTGCTCGAGGGTTGTTTGGCTTTGCTTGAGGGATTTGACATAGCAAGAGTACGTTCGCATACTTTAGTTAATTAATTTATTTGTTATGATCTTTAGTCTTCCGTTGTGTACTCTTGATGTCTTTATGTTTTATTGTATTTTATACATCTTAAACTCAACAGTGGTTTCAGAGCCAGGTTTAACAAGTAATTAATTATTGAAACACATAATTAAAATAAACATGAATGTGTTATTATTTGTATGCTTAGATCTAGGGTTTGCAAAACCTAAACCCTATTTTTAGGGGGGGCGTTTTATTTTGGTGCCCTAATTAGGGTTTTGTAAACTATTGTTTTAATTGGATTAGAAACCCTAAGATGCATGCAACTTTATGTGTATATGCGTAACTTTGATTAATTGCATTAATTGTTAAGTGTAATTTTATATCCCAGATAATTATCTGCATGTTTTATCATGGATTTGCTTTATTGTATGTCTTTCATGTGTAAGTGATATACACTAATTTTTGATAGATCTAAATTTGGGGAAGACCTCAATAATTATTAATTTAATCAATTATGTGCTATGTGGTATGTATTTAATTTTGACTTGCGCAATCGATGAATCGATGCATGTGGTTCACCTTGTACATAGATGAAAACGGGTGAAAGTCTTAATTAAATATATGCATATTGTCAAATCTAGAATTGGTTATTAATAGGATTTATCAAAACCGTTTGCATGTGGCTATTTGATATGCATGACTTTTTATTTGTTCATTGTTTACTTGTTTAATTTTTACAAATACTTGCTTGTTTGATATATGTAACAAGGGTATTTTTACAAGAAAAATAAACTGACCTAAACAATGGTGAAACATGTATTTTTAAGAATAGTAATCATAATCGATTAATTGATTGATGACATTTGGTACAAATGCGAAGGCTCACCCATGAGAATGAACTAATAAAGGGGTTTAAAGAGATGCGCCGCAGTCACCGAAAGGATGTCTAAGGTTGCTTTAGCTGGCGGTACCTGGTCCTCGCCCTCTGTAAGTTCGAGTGGAGCTACTTAGTAAGCCATTAAATGTGCAAGCTCATCTTAAGGCGGGTAGTTTTAATTCCATGCGGCACGGTGGTAATTATCGAAACACTAAGTGTTTACACTTATGCAAAAGTACGGTATAATGGATGATAATTAACACTAAATTCCTTGATTGGTGAACCCAATACCTCAATTAAAGTTTGATGATGAAAAGCTTATTCATTAAAACAAGATATAAATGTTTTAATAAAAACTATGCTACAAAGATGAATGCATGACATCTTTGTACATATTTGATTTAACATCAAAACTATTACCCTCTAATTTAAGTTATATGCCTTCCAGCGAAGCGAAACACCTAAGATTACTTTCTATTTGCGTTGAAGCGTGACTTAGATCTTAATCGAAGGGTAAAATGTCCACGTGTCGTGAGAGCGGGCATGGACGATTTTGCAGTTTCTTAAGTTGGACAACTTAATTGAGTTTTGTAGTGAGAGCCGGCAACTCAAGGCATAAGATGGGATAAAACATGTTTACATGGCGATTGATATTGGCTATATGTAAATCCCATAAATCTAGGAATTGCAATTGAAATTGGCAATTGAGCAATTGCTCTACCATTTTGTATAAGGTTCATTACTAGCGATCAGCGGCGTGATGAAATTATGACAATTTGGATCCTAGTTTTCAATAATAATTAAATGGTTATATGAATATGAACCTTGGGTATTTAATTGTTTATTGAAAAGGTTAATTATCGAAAATACTAAAATTGAATTTTGTAATTCTTTTGAATGTATAAATGCAACATTTAACCGTAAACTTGGTTTAGTCTTTGATTAGTAAATTGATCCATTCTAGCATTCAAACGAATGTTTGATCGAGAATAATTCTTGATAAGACAAACAAAGTCTCTTTTCCATGGGAGAAGCATGAGACTCAATCCTATTCCTTTTCATGAATGAGAAAAGTATAATAGGAACATTTGAATTGTCTAAATTCTAATGTAACTCTTAGCAATGAATTGCACATCTTATTTTCCATAAAGATTTCATTACCCTCATTTGGTGAATGAATCCTTTGTAACAACATGAATGTTGGTTAACTGTAAAACATGTATATGAGTTACTAGATTAGAAGCTAGACTAATACCCAAAATTGGTAAAAGGAAAACTAGCATATTTTTATCTAGTTGTTTTGCTTTAGCCTTTAAAGGTACTACATACCGGTATGGGGATGGTAGGCCTGTTGAGGAAGAAATTGCATACCCAATTTTTCAAGTTAATAACATTGATGGATAACCTATCATTCATATAGTAGAATACACCTTTTATTACCTTAGTAATGATTCACATTATGGTTCTTCATGTAGCAAAGGGTTGTAAGGAATTTGTGTTGCATTACTTGAATAAGAAGTTGTTTTAATGATTTAATTCAGTGGGAGCTACAAGCCTTATTTCACATTGTAGTAACCAGATTATCTTCAAAGATAATTACTTTTCAATTGTAGACACTTATGTTTTTAAGGATAGTCGTGTACGTTTCCTTACTAAACAATATAGTTCTACATCTACTTGTTATATCTATGACACAAATCATATTAATCAAATAAACGAACGTGTATCGTGTTGTTTATATGCTACATGATGTTGTTCCATGCACAAGTGGGAGAAATCTTATTGTGTGCAAGGTACAACACATATTAATATGATTTAAAAGAATTCTCTTGACTGTAAAGTAAGAGAATAACGTTCTAATAGGAAGTATACATTTATATATGTATGATTGCCCTATTAAGAACATGTGTCAAGATGATAACAAAGACTACTTTATTTTAAATATTTATGTCATTCAATATTTAAGAAACACTTGTAGTTACAATTTATGTTACGTGAGAACGTGAACTAGATTGTAGCCCAAGGTAAAATATCCACGTGTCGTGAGAACGAGCATGGATGATTCTGCAGTTTCTTACATGGAACATTTCATGGAATGACATAATTAAATGAAGTAATCTAATACTACCTTGAATTTGAGTATTCGTTGAATGACTTAAATATATGTAGTAAATATTAACTTGAAATATTAATTGAAACCGAGGTGGTGTTCATAATTACTTTAATTATAAATGTTTATGATTTTGTAAAGTCACAAACATGAAGTCTTTTAATACAAGACTTACAATATAAAGTAAGACGTTAACTTGCTATGTTTTAAGACATATGCATGAAGTCAATGAGATGATCAATGACTTATAGCGTTATAGTGGGATTATAACTAATATGTCTTTTGACTTGGTCAAAAATATTTGTGTTATAATACATGCAATTGACTTGGTAATTCTATTGTACCATTAAGTTTTACTTTGTTGGTAAATAGGTAAGCCAAAAGAGTAGATGGTTATCTAAAATATTGTTAGATTTTCTTACAATATTAATTCTAAGAAATACCATAGTTTTATGGTATGTTCTGTTGGAAGAATCAAAATCTGTTGGCATTGTTTGATTCAAGATAACTATAGTTTCTTCCAAAGTTATCAAGGTTAGTAGATTGAGTATAGATTGAATATACTCAATAAGACTCCAACCTAGAAGATTAATAAGACACCATTTGTTTATGGAATGTGATGAATCACATTAAGTCTTATAAATGAAGTTCTGAATTTGTTAAACTACTTATAGAGTGAGTTGTAACAAACTAATGTTAGGAACTGTCAATGTTTTTTGTAATATCCCAAAAGAGAACAATGTATTGTTGCTCTACTTGCTAAACGATTTAAAGGTAATCTTTAAATTTTTGAAGGCAAGTGGGAGTTTTGTTTAGATCTTGAAAGATTGAATTACAAAATACATAATATTCTAAAATGCACTAGCAAATATCATGATGAGGCTAAACATGAAAATGATAGACCTTAATATGATGGAATTGTCATTCATAGATCCGTAAGGATACCTCAGATATTTAATATGCTGAGGATTATGAGTTACAGGATCATGGTAAGCTGTTATTAATCATGATGATGAATATACCAAATGTTGAATTGTGGTAAATCAATCATACTATGAATGTAGAGATGCTGTCCATAAAGATAATCAAATTTAGATACTTGGTTTATCTTAATAATAAAAATGAGTTTCTTCAAAGGATGGAAACCCTAGTGGTTTAAATCTTTGTGTAGAAATCATATGGATAATATTGTACATGTATTTAATGTATGTCTAGTGATAATAATATCAATCATACTTAAGCAATTAACTATGATTGAATATTCTTTCTATATACATTAAATAGAAGTATAAAGATTATAATTGTCATACTTAGTTTCATTGATATGAAATTTTGACAATGAATGTCATAACTCTTTGTTGTGAAATTACTTTTGCGAGGACGATGAGTAATACAAAGAAGTTTTATGAATTCAAATAATCCTTGGATATGTACAAACTGCAAGAATCCATGAATGGATATATGCAAGCATCTAGGAGATGTTTCTTATGTTTAATATTAAATCCATGTTTGATTTAATAATTAAAATAAGATTGCTCATAAGTATTCTTGAAAGCTAGTGGGAGTATTATTTATTTTTTCTTAAATCTTATATGTTGTATGGGCAACTACATTCCACTTAAATTAAGTTTTAGTTGGGAATGAAACTTCGTTTGTAAGATTTGGAAATAATATATACAACTTTGGAATATATGTTTATTATTATAAACATAGGCGGTAAATAAATGAGTCAAATAGAACATGATGAATATATATCTTTGACAAGATAGATGAGATCTTAAAGTTTAACTTGAAGATTCATCATGAACATCATGTTGTGTATAAAGTTGTTGTGTCATGCTTGATTACAAGATGATTTGACACATTTAAAATTGTTAGTGTAATAAATATTTTAAAGGAATATGTTTGGATTTAGAATCACATTCCACAATCTGGAGATGCTCCTAGATTCTATGGATGATTATATGACAATTGTTTCATAATTGTCATTGCCAACAAACTTAAGTTTTGGTAGGCACCAACATTACACTAGAACTGTTCAAAAGTTTACGGATATTTAAAGAGCATATTGTTGTACACAATGATGCTAGTATAATTGAGATGACACTCAATTCTAGTCACGGTATCCTTGATGATGACCATGTTGACTAGTTATGCTCAACTAAGAGCATAGTTGCATTATACATTAAAGAATAAAGAATACTTTAAAACTTTAAAGTTTTGAAAGATGATTGTCATATAAAGGTGGTTCAGGTTGTCACGCACCTTATGGAATAATATGACAATATCAAGATATGTGTAAACACATACAAGAAATTCACTTATTGAATTTTTGAAATAAGTATTCTCAAAATTCTTATAGATCAAAGTTAGTTAAAATTATGCCTTGTCAACAAGTATGAGTTGCATGACTTGTGGCAAAATTCATTAACTAAGAATTATCATGCATTGATCTATTTAGTATTTGGATAAAGGATGTTAAACAATTATTATTTATAATGAATTAAAGTACGGTATACGTTTAATTTCATTTATAATATTGTGTCCTGTATTTGCATGTTTAAATCCTTGAATAACTTAAGTTATTCTAAATAGTCCGTTGTCGATCAATAACATGGGAATGATAGTGAATTAAGACAAATCGAGTATTAGTTAGAATATACTTGAAAGTATATTGATGCGTAGCATGACTAATTCAGATGATATTCAATGAATTGAGTATAGGACTTATCCCACCCACATGATGATACTTTATGGATCTTAGTCATTAAGTATATCATGTATATTTATCCTCTGACTTGAGATACAAGAGATATGTCATGGATGTAGTGCATTTTTGTGAAGCAATCTAACGCTATAACGTGCTGGTAGTTATAAGGGTTGTTTTCTGAAGTGTTGCGAAATTTGTGAATCCTGCTTGTAGTCAAAATGGGATTTGTTTCCTTCAAATTTATTTTGAAGTATAATACTGCTGGGCCCCTCGTAGGGTTGTTAAGATGTTTGCATGGCCATGCCCAAGGCCTTCTGGAATATATTCAGAAGAATTGGTAATCTTGATCAATCACATAAAGCGTGAAACAGAATAGTTAATTAAGAAATGAGTGAGATCCATATTCTTATTAACATGGTATTAGAAACAAAAGGATGAATATGATGATGAATCATCAAATTTGGTTTTTTCTCCAGAAAACCATACACGAGTTGTACCGGGGGCATTGGCGTGTTGCTAGACGCTAACCAATGTCATTTCACGTTTTGTAAACATATCCAAGTGGGAGCTGTTGGAAATGTATATATTTACAAACATGTGAATGTCCGGATTCGAACTCGTGACCACGGGATTGCACACATTAGCGAATGAGAATTAAAGTTAATAATTAATGTTTATGTTTACGATTAATTATTGCACATTAAGTCCGGTTAACGATCGTTGAGTATTTAACGGAAAAATGACTAACGACCGTTAAATAAAAAGAGAAAGGACTAGAAATGGAAAACTTGGAAAAGTTATGGGTTTGGCTTTGGGCTTTCAATAGTGGCCGGCCATAGGGGCCTCTCCAAGGCCTAATTCATTAACTTGTTCCCAAAGTTTACCTACTAGTATATAAAGAGGGTTAGGGTCTAGGGTTTCATACACTTGTGCATTGAATTAACCCTAGATCTCTCCTCTCCTCTCTCTAGTCTAATATTCGGCCAAGCACCCCATTTGTAAAGGAGTTTGGTTTCGTTTTAATGAGGACTTGTGTTAGATCTAGCAATCGCTTGATTCGTTGGTTAATTTGTGTGTACAAGAACGTGGTTGTAAGACATTATTCTTACACCAATAAGTACTTCTTTGTTTTGCTTTGCTCGAGGGTTGTTTGGCTTTGCTTGAGGGGTTTGACATTCGCAAGAGGTACGTTACGCATACTTTCAGTTAATTAATTTATTTGTTATGATCTTTAGTCTTCCGCTGTGTACTCTTGATGTCTTTATGTTTTATTGTATTTTATACATCTTAAACTCAACACATTCAAGTAACAATATTTTTGCAACTAGTTTTCAAGTAACATATTGGGTGATACGTTTTCAAATCATGCATTCACGACAACATATCCTAACTCGAGTAACGTCATTCATTTTAGGTCGCGGATAGTTTCCGAGCCTCACTTTCGTGCACTACATTTTATTAGCATATCAATCATACCAGGTGAGTTCATACCCCGCTTTTACTCGTTTAAATTCTTATAAACTATTTGGGGCAAGATACATGCTTATTTATCTAAACATTTAAACTCTTTTGCCAAATAACATTACTTATACTCTAGACTTGGTGCGTGTAGAGACTAGACTTAAACAATCATCCCAACATTTATATGTTGGCAGGCCATTTATTTGGATACAGGCCAACGTGAGTCGTTGGAGGAACATCCCAACATTTATATGTTGGAAGGCCATTTATATGGATACTGACCACGCATTATTGAGTTGTTGGAGGAACATCCCAACACGAGTTGTTGGAAGACCCTTGTGGTGACATTGATACTTTTAACTACCTTGATCGCATATTCATGATTGTCATTCTATTTTAGGCAATGGGTTGTGAACACACAAGTTGCAAGTCTTGTATGGGCGGGACTTGGAACTGAGTGGATTTACAATGCCTTTGCTGTGTGAACATTTCTCAAAGTATTTCAAATCATTTTCAACAAACTTATGAACTCACCAACCATTGTGTTGACACTTTTTAGCATGTTTATCTCATGTCGTAAGGCGATAGCATTTCATGGAGCTTTTGGGTCACATGGCATACATTGGAGTCTTGTGTTTTTATCTATTACCATTCGACATGTTTTGTAACCCTTTATGTATTATCAAACTTTGGGATCTTATGTTTTGTAAACTTCAACTTTATTTAATCGAATGGTAAACTTTCCAAAACGTCTCATTTTAGAGGTCGTTTTCTGTATCCATGTTTTGTGCTATGACGTCATACCCCAAAGACACTATCGTTCCGCTGCGATATTTTGGGGGTGTGACAGAATGGTCCCAAGACAGTTTGCCCTAAGCCTCACACCATCATTTTTTGTAAGCTTAATGTTTCTCCTTGTGTCTACAATGTGTGCCTTTATTCTATTCCTAGCCACTTCCTTATTGGGAAACTCCTGTCCAACAAAAAAATAGTTCACAATCCTACTTTGCTTTGCAGACTTTTTTCCTTCTTTCTTTAACTTCTAAGTCTGATCTCCTTACACTATTACTGTCATCACCAACATCACTATCATAAGAATCAAAGTCTATAACCTCTATATCATTTTCTGTTATATTCACTTCATCATGGATTGGATCAGCATTAGCCCCAGTTACATCTTGTTCAACAACATTAAACCTAAAGCCACTCATATTAACCTCAACTTCTTCTATGATGTGTTCTTCATCAACAATATCATTTACACCTTCATCACTAGCCTGCTGATTACTAACACCATCCTCATCTACCATATCCACACCATCATTTATACCTTCCTCATTTTCACCTTCCTCATCTACACCATCCTCATCTGCCATATCCCTACCATCATTTACACCTTCCTCATCACTACCCTGCTCATTACCCTCATCTACACCTTCCTCATCACTACCCTGCTCATTACCCTCATCTACACCTTCCTCATCTACCATTTCCTAATCTATGTTACCATGACTTCCCTGATCATAACTAAAAATATCATTTAACCATTCTTCATCACTACCCTGCTGATTACTAACATGCTCATTTAACCCTATGTTAACATCACTACCCTGCTCAGTACTAACATGATCATTTACACATTCATCACTACCCTGTTCATTTAACCCTACTGCATCTGTAACAAGCTCATCATTTACCTCATTAATCCACTCAATAGCCAACTGATTTTTAGAACAAGGCACTGGTTTTTTATTAACTTGATCCAAATCAATTATATCAGCATCATCACCTATCTCATATTAATCCTACTCCTTCCCTAAATGCAGGCTTGTAAAATGACTCAACTGTGGTTTCATGATGTTCAATGTAAACTTCTATAACCTTATGGTTTGCAACATATTTAATCAAGTTGACAATATCATCATCAGAAGCCAATGCTCTAAGTCCCCAGTCTAAGGTTTTCCTAGGTATCTTGAAATGATAAAACATAATTTGCCTAGGATCATATTTTAGCATCATAACAATGGAATTAATCACCTCGTAAGGTGTTCACTATCCACCATGTCTACATATTGAACCTTACCATCAACATACTTCCTATTAAATTTCTTTGTAAACCTTCCACCATGATGAACCTTCATAGAGAAAATGTGGGGATGATTGGCTGTATAAAAAAAGCATTCTCGGTATTTAAGTTACTAAAATCATCAAATGTCAACAAAAAAAAGTAAAATGAATTCAAGTTGTTACCATAACGGGTATAAGGATCAAAATCTTCCCGAGTTCGAAAATACCACTCCTCAATTCCATTCGCCATTTTATATTGTCAAACTTGAAGGATTGTTTTTGCAGTCATATAATTATAAGAGGATTGGTATTTGGTGGATTTTTGAAGTGAGAATTAAGGTTCTTAATTAAAAAAAATGGGAGTAAAAGGTTTAGTAGCAGGAAGTCAACAGCGGGTATATAATATAAAGAAGAGATTGTGTGGGTTTGTGTTTTATTTGGATTTTAGTGGGTGGAAAAAGACCAAAAAAAACCCTCGTGTGCATAAATACATGGGGTGACTAAACGAGTACTAGCATTGACAGCGTTTGGAGCCGGGGACCATATATGTAACTGAAACTTCATTTTGGGGACGTCCACTGCACTTTCAAAAGGATGGGGACCAAACATGCAATTTGGCCAAACCTCAGGGACCAAAAATGCAATTAACTCTAAATTTTAGGTTGCTATGTATGTTCAAAAATCTCTCCTAATTAAGTTGCAAGTATGAAAACAATACGTTTTTCATTCAATATGCTAGATTAGAGCAAACAATGTCGTGGCGAAACCACTCGCCGAATCTGAGCTGGCACTCCATTCGGCACCGCCGAACCTTAGCCACCACACCACCATCCCTCGCCAAACACAAATACATATTATTTGCAGTGTTGTTTCTCATCGGTTATTAGAGTGCTCTTTATTTTTATATTTACCAGTTTATAAGAGCATTCAATATTCTCTAACATTTTATTTCTACTCATCTCACTACACACACAAAATTATAAAATGTGTGTTTTCCATCCCTGAGTCTTCATCTCACGTTGTCAGAATCTTCTGAGTAAGATACTCTGTAATATGAAAGATTATTGAGCAAGAGAAAGTATCATCTCTCTTTTTATAACCCACCAACATAGTATTTATGATATACCGTCGGTTGGTTTGTACTTAAATGGTAATTGGGAGTTTAAGAAGTTAAAATTTGAGACATTCAGGGTGTGTTTGATTGCTGCTGACAGCACTGAATGTTAATAAAACTACTCGGTCTGCGTGTTTGGTGCAATATAAAGTAGCCACTGAATGGCAAACTCCACGCTGACCAATTTTGCAAGTCAAAGTATACAAAATGATTCAGTAGGCTATCATGCTATATACTTATCTATATACTCTTACACTTTGACATGACCATACTACTTTTTGATACAAAATAAATTAAAAAAATATCAAGGGAGATAGAAACGATGCACCAACAATCAGATTGTCACCGTACTTTATATAATTAAATAAAATAAAATTGAGAGTAATTTTTTATTTATTATTTAACCACATAAAGTTATGTAATTGTTAAAATATATGTTTGATACTTATAATCTTGTTAAAATTTTGTGATAAGATTATTTTTAATTTATAGTATTGTGTTTTATTGAAATTTAACTTTCACAATATAAGTTCAATAAACAAAAATTATTTATCTACAACATATTTCATTTATTTATTACAAAACCACACTCAAGGTTAAAATCGTAATTATCTTTCATTCATAGAGGTATTCAGAATATTCATCAAACAATCATTTTTATTCACTCAACAACTTTGAATTATTCAACATTTAAATTCATTCAACGCTAAATAGTTCAATTTTATCGAACAACCTCCAATTTGGGCTTCATCAAACCTCGCACTCTTAAATTACCACTTTGTAGGAGTTAAAATAAAGGAAAAACGCAATTTACGAAGAAACAAGCAAAATCTTAAACTAGCAATTGAAGACGTGTGCCAAATTATGCAACGAGCAAATGTAACCTGTGAAGGTATAATTCTCTTTAATTTGTGTTGCCTAAAGTGGGACCGCAAGTTTTGCTTCTGAAGCTTGGTGTTTATATTTCAACTTATACTGCTTGAGCGATGTGCGATTTATCCCAATACCCCCTAGGTATCGTATCTTGAGTATGTAATAACTTGAGAAGCTTACATAGTCTACATGCCGGGATTTCGAGGTAAATAACCTCCTCAACTCCCATGTTAGACTCACTCCTAAGCCATAAAAACAACTATGGTTGAGCGTTTTGAAATGTTTTCAAGATAAAAAAGATGCTTTCATAGTCTCATATTGTCATAAATTTGCATCATTCCAAGCTTTCAAAATCGCTCAACAAACTTCACTGGAATGAGATTGTTAGGAAAAAGGCTGTTGATACGTGGAAAACGCTAAGAAGATGCTTTCATAGTCTCATGTCAAACATCCATTACCTTTATATTGCTACTTTGAATCACGAGTCTAGTGGTTAGTACGTAGAAAATGAGCCGATTTGTCTTGAATAGAGTCAATTCCATCAAGATAACAAGTATATATATCACGAGTCCCGGTATGAATTAGATTATGTACATAGACATTGTATGCTAAAATGGTATAGGCCAGGCATGACCTTACACAATTTAGCTTTATGTATACAAAGAATAAGTGTAGTCTCGTTATGATACAACGCGACTTGAGTTTGGACAATACTTAACCGTACGAAACTGAAATATAAACTTCTGAAACTAAAAAACAAACATGGAGCTTAAAAAGAGCAAGGCTTCCATTAGTTAAACCAGTAAATTGGTAAAAAGACTCGATTGCATTTATCTTGTTTGAAACCAGGTAACTAATTTCACTATATGATTTATATTTTTTCTCTTCACAAAACTAGCTATATAATAGTGTGGTTTATCTTTCCCTGATCTAGTTATCAGCACATCAGCACTAAGAATATTGAAAATCGACATTCATTTTGTTCGTGATTTTGTAGATATCTTTACAAAAGGTATTTCATGAGTTTTAGCTCGCTTGAACATCCGAAGTCCTCCGTTCAAATTACGACAGTGTATTAGCAAGGTTATTAAGACATTGTATGCGGAGTTAGGCCATTCACATTAGCTTCATTGATGTGATCACTAAGGGGAATTACTAATAATAGCACGTATGCTTTTGTACGAAGATGCAAGTGAACAAAAGTAAATAGGTTGTTCGTATAATCTCTCTGAAATTTTATCTAAAACAAATATCGAATTCGGTCACCTCAAGAATGAAGAAAGGGATTTCGTCAAACATTAAGTTGTAAATAATAATATCTACTTCTTTTTATTCAATGCATCAAAAAGATTAAATATGAAATTATGAGGACGCCGAGTTATAGCTTTTTTAATGCACGTTATAGTTTTTTATTACACGGTGGTCACTATCGTTATTACATGGATAGTCCCTATTACTTGAAATAGGAACAATCAAGGCATATAGTTTGATTATTAAGGATTATTTATGTAAATAAAATCGAATAAGGACGCCGAATATGATTTACGGTAAACAACAAGAACGAAACATGAAATTTTTTTCCGACTATGTTGATTAAAAAATCGAATGTTTATTTATGAATACCTTATAATTGGATACTATTTGTGTAGGGAAACCGTAACACTTTTATTAATTAAATCAGATTACAATAAATAAATAACAAAAAGTAAATAACATAAATTAAATACAGACAAAAAGGGGTAAAAGCAGAAGACAAACGCTATGAACGATAAGTAAGTAAAAGCAGTAAATGTCGGCCAAGGCACGAGACTCGTGTTTAAAATGATTTCCTTAAAACAAATTCGTCATATGTTTCTCAGGGTACAAAGGCCATAGCTGAAGTACAGCAGGACGTGACACACTTGCCTGAAAGATAACGAACAAGCTGAGTGTTTCTGATCGAAGAGAAGGCTGGAATACAATTGCTATAGAGTTGCGTTTTCTTGATGTAAAACTGAATGAATTCAGGTTTAATTTATAGCCTTTGCATGTCTTGGTCAACAAGAGAGAATACTTGCTCCGAAATTAAACCGACGTGCAAATATGTTATTACAAGAACTCGATTTGATATCTTTTATTTAACACAAAATATTAAGTAAAACTTGTCCATTAGGTTCAAATCTATTCCTAAAATAGATTTACAAAAAATCTGAATAGAAAACTCACAGTAAAAAGATTCGTACGTAGGCGAAGTTTTAGAGCTGCATTCGTATCTGCAGATCGCGCGGGCTCGCATGAGTTCAAAAGGTTCGAACCCATTTTGGCCCAAAAATCCTAAAATCTACAGCCCCTCCCACGCGCGTAGGTGTTGGAGTAAAATAAATTAAAAGATTTTGATAGCCAATATCAAGATTTCCTTATAAACACATTTTCATTTCCTTCATGGGGCGATGTGTGATACTCTCCCAAATCCCAATTTTTATGTTTCAAGTGCCTCACTTTGATATACGATATCTCATTCATATCCACTCTATTATTGATACATTTTAGCTCGTTGCGAAGCTCTCACCAAAGAGAACGCAAGGCTACCAATATATATATATATATATATATATATATATATATATATATATATATATATATATATATATATATATATATATATATATATATATATATAATATATATTAAATAGTGTCCAAAATTTGTGAAAAATGATTTTGAAACAACCATTTTCCAGCAATTTGTTGAAACAAAAAAGATTCGATAACATTTATCTTGTTTGAAACCAAGTAACATATTTTACTTTATATATTTTATCTCAAAAAATTAGCTAACCAACCTTATTATATAATGGGATTCGTGGTTGTTGTTGTCTGCATATAAAAATAGATCAATAACTATCTAAATGGAAGCTAAAAAGGACGTCTTAGAAAACGAGAAAAAAAAAGTTGTTTATTTGTTCATATAGAATGCATAAACTATTAATTAAGCTCAAGTTTAGCAAATACGCTTAATCAGACGGAAAATTTGAATAAACCGAAGAAATAGAACACAAAAATTGAGACGACAAAATTAATAGCAAACAAAAAGTAGAAGGCTTTAGTACTATCTCGTACTAAAGAAATTTACTAGCAAATCATTTAGTACGGAAGATGTAAACATCATTAATTTAATAGTTACATAGTCTTATTTATATAGTGATGTATGGTTTGTTCATCAATCTGTGTGAGACAAAGTCACAAAACAAAAACTCTTTTCATTCCTCAAACTTTTGTTTCATGTGGTATAACTACCACATCTTTATCTTCGTATCACCCACAATATCACTATTCCTCTTCACTCTACTCCATCTTCAAGCCGACGTACAATATCTCGGCAACATCCCGCCAACAACCATCGATATGATCACTTAGCTTGACATACTCTCAACACATCCCAACAAACTCACTCTTCACATTCTTATATACATTAACATATATTAACACTAAATCTAGAGGACTATGTATTAACATACTTTACTATCGTCATCCATCGAGTCACACAACCTATCACATTTATCTCCACCTTCCCACAGCAATTTACATACGTCATTAATTTAATTATTACATGATTAGCACTAGGAAAACATAATTTGAGCAAAAACTTAAATGGTAATAAATTCTTTTATTTTATTTTTAATTTTCCATGTGCCAACCCAATTAATCCCGATACACATTAATCGTCAACGTACCCTTATTATTTATACTAGTTGGATACCCGCGCACAACAGCGGCGATAAATATAGTTATATAATAAATATAGTAAATGAATTGATAACCCAACTCTTCTCATATAATTCCTACCCGCGTAGTGAATTCATTTCACAACACTCCAAATGTATATGTGTTAGTTGTATGTGTTTGTTTGGGTTTTCCGTATCTTTCCTTTGACATCATTATTCCCAGCATATAAAAGACTTTCACAATCTCTTTACCGTCAAACACTTTCCCAAAAGTAAATGATTTTGATAAATAAAGTTTGTATTGATTGAAATAAAGGTTAAAGTTATAAAAATTTGAATCAAAATAAAATAAATCTACTAAAAATGTAAAAACTAAAAACTCATAAAAATATATCAAAATAGATGTTGAATTAATGAGCAAAAAAATTTTAAAAATATGGTGAAATTAGATCATAAAAAAATTAAACGAATTAAAAGATATTTAAATTTAAAAATAAATGTGATTAATTAGTTTATAAGTGACATGTGTCACCCCATTATTGGAGCTCCTTATTTTAGTTTGTTAGAGCTCCTCCCTTTTTGTTATTTTTTAGTTAGAGAAATGACACATGTCACTCAATGATTGGAGCTCCTTCTTTTAATTTTTTGTGGAGCCCACAACTTAAATGCTTTATATAGTAGTATAGATGTAACTTATGTTGGTTTAATGGAAAATAAATTAATAGACGTGTGTTAGGATCGAACTCGAGACCACGGGATTGCACACTTTACGTATGAGAATTAAAGTTAATAATTAAACGTAATAGTTATATTTATTTATTAATTAAACGAAATAACTATAACGGACGTTAAGTAATTAGTTGTAATGGACTAATGGTGTTAAATGTAATGGAAAGAGACTAGATATGAAATTAAGATATCGAGAAGGTTCTAGAATCCCTTTGGGAGTCCATAATCGATCGTCTAAAGGGTTTCCATAACCCAACCCATAACCAACTTGCTCACCAAGTTACTTTAGGTATAAATACAAAACAAGGTGTTTGTGTAATTTATTTCTTGTATTCATTAGCTAAACCTAAAACTTGTTTTGTGTGTTTTCATTGCTAAACGTCGTACACACCACCTTAAGGGTGTCGATCACCATCTTTCCAACTTAAGTTATTTGTTTAATTAAAACTAGCATTCCTTTAATTCGGTTTAGTACGTGTGTACAAGAACGTGGTACAATCACACTATGATTGTATCTGGATTGAATTACAAAAGGTAAGGGGTAATTCACATAATCCTATAAACCCTAATTAGGGTTCATCCTAATTGCTAGTTTGTGGATTTGATTCTTGTTCTGCTAGAATCAATAAGGTACGCATATTCTTGTTTATGTTAATTAATTATTCGTTAATCTTTTCTATACGCTTCCGCATGTGTACTTGATGTTTATTGTTTATATTTATGCTTAGTCATGTTATATAATTCAAACAGTGGCATCACGAGCTTGGTTTAATGAGTAATTAATTACTAAACACGTAAAAAACGGATATTGTATTGTGTTTGATATGATTAATTCTAGGGTTTGGTTATTATTATGTAAACCCTAATTTTATGGTTAGGGCTTTTGCCCTAATTGGTTTTTGAATTTTTTTTATGTCGACCTAATTTTTTAGTCGATTTTTATAAATTTTTTTTTAGGGTTTATAAAATTGTTTTGTTAATTGATATCTAAACCTAGAATTGTATATATGTTACGTGAATTAATTCGTGAATAATTGTTATGTGACATGTAATTGTTTGCGATCTTGTGACATCGTGAATAAATTGTTATGTTAAATCCATAAAAACGTGCATGTTTGGCATAGATTATTATCTATATATATATTTAATTGTTAAGATTGGTTATGCTAATATTAATTGTTAAGTTTTATCACATGTTTATTTATGATAAATCTTGAATTGGGGAAGACTCCAATTATATATATTAATGAATCAATTATGTGCAATTTGGTATATTATTAATTATGGGTTTACGCAATCGATTCGTCGATGTATATGGCTCACTTTCAATTGAGAAAGCGAAAGCCCTAATTAATATATATATTAATTAACCTAGACATTGATTATTAATAGGGTTTTATCGAATAAGTTGCATGTGTCTACTTGTTTACACGTATAAATTGTTTATTATGTGCGCATTGTTTTTAGTTGTTTATTTTTTATTTGTTTACTTGTTTGTTTATTATGTTAGACAATTTTAAGCAAAGGGTAATTTTGAATAGAAAAATAATACGGACTAAACAATGATGAAATTTGATTTGTTTTTGAAGAGTTAAGTTTTCAATAGTTTAATTGATTGATGATTCTGTACTAAATGGTTAGAACGGCTCACCCACTAGAACAAACTATAAAGGAGTTAATAAAGAAGTGCTTGATCAGTCCACTGAAAGGATGTCTAAGGTTATGCTTTTGCGGCTTACCGGTCCTGCCCCCTTGTGAGTTCGATTGGAGCTACTTAGTAAGCCATAAATGTACAAACTCATCTTAAGGGCGAATTAGTTTTAATTTCATGCGCCACTTCGGTGGTAATTACCCGAAATACTAAGTGTTTACACTTATGCAAAAGTACGGTATAATGGGCGATAATTAACGCTAAATTCCTTGATTGGTGAACCCAATACCTCAATCAAAACTTTGATAATTTGATCTTTATGAATTGGTAATAAAAAGTTTTTTTTTATTAAATTTATGCTACAAGATGAATGCATGACATGTTTGTACATATTTGATTTGACCACATAAAATCAAAACTAGTACCCTTATAAATTAAGTTATATGCCATCTAGTTAAAAGGAACACTTGAAGTTTCAATTTACGTCATGACAGTACTTGGCGAGATTGTGATGGAGAGGTAAATCTCTATGTAAAGTCAGACCTTACATGGACATATTTGCAGTTCTTTAAGTTAGACACTTAAGTTGAGTAGGAAGTGAGACCTGGACTCAAGGCATAAGATGGGATGAAACATGTTTATATTTGCAATAGCGTTGGAAAATATAAATCCCATAATAATCTAGGAATTGGAAATTGTTTGCCAATTATTGTTCGACAGATTACCTTATTATGTGCTTTCGTTACTAGCAGATCAACTGATATAATGGAACTACAATAATTTGGATCCTAGTTTTCGAGAAAATTCTATGGTTATATGAATATTACCTTGGGTATTTTATTTTCTTGAAAAGTTTAATAATCGAAAATACTAAAATTGAATTTTGCTAATTCTTTAAATGTATTAATGCAACATTAAACCGTAAACGTAGGTTATTCCTGTATTGGTAAATTGATCTACTAAAAGAATAAACCTAGTCCTCTTTTCATAAGAAAGAGTGAGATTCAATCATATTCCTTTTCATGAATGAAGAAAGGTATGATAGGACAATTAGAATTGTCTAAATTCTAAATACATAACTCGTAAGCAAATTTTAATAGTTAAGAAAATTGCATATGTTCTGAGTTATTAAATTAGAAGCTAGACTAATTACTGTATAATTGGTAAAAGACAAACTAGCATATTTTATCTAGTTGTTTTGTTTTGACCATTTAAAAATACTACTTACAATTGTTGGAATAGTAGAACTATTAAGAAAGAAATTGCATGCACAATTTTTCAAGTTAATAGCATTGATGGATAATACATCATCTACATAGTATAATACATTTTTTAAGTACATAAGTAATTGTTATGTATGGACTTTCTCAAAGGTGTAGGGAAGTAAATAGAACGTTATTTTCTTTCACTGGTTAATGCAACACTTACAATGTTGTCAAATCCAGTGGGAGTATTGTGATCTTGTTACTGAATAAATAATTAATGTAATGATCTCTAATTCAGTGGGAGTTACAAGCTTTGTCATCTTGGTAGTAACCCAGATTATCTCTAGAATGTCTTAAGATAATTACTTTCCATTTGTAGACACTTATGTTTTCAAGGATAATCATGTACGTTTCCTTATTAGACAATGAAGTGGTTCAAGATCTACTAGTTATGCTAATATCAATGACACAATCATATTAGTCACATAAACAAACATATGTCGTGTTGTTTATCTGCTACATGATGTTGTTCCATGCACAAGTGGGAGAAATCTATATTGTGTGCAAGGTACAACATATAGGTATATGATTTAAAAGATTCTCTTGACTGCAAGGTAAGAGAATAACATTCTAATATAACTTGTACATATCTAATTTAAGAAACACTTGGTGTTGCAATTTACGTCATGTGAGAACTTGGCGAGATTGCAACAACAAAGTAAATCTCTATGTGAAGTCAGACCTTGCATGGACATATTTGCAGTTTCTAAATTAGACAAGTATTTAGAACATGTGTCAAAATGATATATAAGACTACTTCAAATTAAATATTTATGTATTATTAGAATGACATAAAATTAAATGAAGTAATCTAATCCTACTTCAATTTGTTTATTTATGTATTTTGGAATGACATAAATGAAAAATAATGTAGTGCTACATTATTGTGAAGTAAATAATTAACTTGAAATTACTATTGAAACCAAGAGTTGTGTTCATAATTACTTTAGCTAACATGTTTATGATTCATTGTAAAGACATAAACATAAAGTCTTTTAAGACTTATAATAAAGTAAGACGTTAACTTGTTAAGTTTTTTTTAAAGACATATACAAGAAGTCATTGAGTTGATCAATGATTTATAACGTATAATGTGATTATAACAGTTTATGTTTTCTGGATAAGATATAGATGTGAAGTGACTTGGTTAAAAAGTACTTGTGTTATAAAGCATACAATTGGCTTGAAAAGTCTATTATACCAATAAGTTGACTTAGTTGGTAAATAGGTAAGCCAAAAGGAATATGTTTATCTTATATATTGTTAGATTGTCTTACAATATTAATTCTACTGAATACCACAAGTTGATGGTATGTTCAGTTAGAAGAATCAAACTCTATTTGATTTGTTTGATTCAAGATAACCATAACTTCTTTCTTAAAAAGTAACAAGGTTAGAAAATTGAGTATGGATTGAATATACTCAATATAACTCCAACCTAGAAGATTGATAAAACACCATTTCATTATGGAATGTGATGAATCACATTAAGTTTTAAAATTGAAGACTCTGAATTTGTTAAACTACTTATGAATAGGTTATTAACAAACTAAAGTCAGGAATTATCAATGTGTATTTGTAATGTCCCAAAAAGAGAACAATGATGTTTTGCTTTAATTGCTAAGTATATATAGATAGTCTATATATATATCACAAAAGGCAAGTGGGAGTTTTTTTTATCTTGAAAGATAAAATTACAAGATACATAATCTTCTTAAATACACTAGTAAATATCATGATGAGGCTAGACATGTAAATGATAGACCTCATGATGATGGAATTTTCATTCATAGATCTGCAAGGATATCTCAGATATTTGACTTATATGCTGAGAAATATGAGTTGACTTGATAATCATTATGATTGATTACCAAATATTGAATTGGGTAAATTACTCATACTATGAATGTTAAAGATGCTGTCCATAAAGATAATCAATTTTAGAAATTTGGTTTATCTTAGTAGTTAGACTAGAGAATGGAAATAAGTTTCTTCAAAGAGATGTAAAACCCTAGTGGTTTGAATTTCTATCTAGAAATCATATGGACAATATTGGACAATATTGTACACATGTAAAACACATTAAATATATAAAGATGATAATTGTCATACTTGTGTTTCATTAATATGAAATATGACAATGGAATATCAAAACTCTTTCTTGACAAATTACTTGAGCGAGGACGGTAAGTAATTGAAAGGTTTTTTGAATTCATATAATCTTTGGAAGTGTACGAAGTGCAATAATTCATGAATGGATAAATGCGTGCATCTATGAAATTATTCTTATGTTTAATTATTAAATCCTATTTTTGATTTATAATTGGAATAAGATAAATTTTAAGTATTCCTGAAAGCTAGTGGGAGTAATATGTTAAGGTTTTTAAATCTTATATGTTGTATAACATATAGGAAGTAACGTTCCTTGTAAGCTAAATGTTAAGTTTTAGATTGGAATGAAACTTCACTTGTAAGATTTAAGAATTAAAACATATAACCTTGGAATATATGTTTATTATCAATAAACATGTGCAGTAAAATAAATGATTCTAATAAAACATGATATATCATTTAGGAAATGGATAAATATCTTTTGACAAGATAGAACGTGAATGAAGTCTAAGTTTGACCTGTAGATTCATTATTTACATCATGTAGTGTATTCAAATTGTAGTATCATTCTTGAATGATAGATGATTTGACAACATTGATATCTAACTAAAAGTTATTAGATAATTTGTGTAATGATTATTCTAATAGAATTACATCCTCAACCTGGAATTGCTCCTAGATACTATGGATGAACAATATGTCAATTGCTGTGCAAAATTTTCATCAGCTACAAACTTGAAAGTTTGGAAGACATCAAACATTACACAACAAGATATTAAAGTTTACGGAGTTTTAATGAGCAAATTGTTGTTTGTATACAATGATGCTGGTTTAATTGAGATAACACTCAATATTAGTCGTGGTAGGATTTCATCCTTGTTAATGGCCATGTGAACTAGTTGTGCTACTAAGAGCAAAGTTGCATTATACATTAAAAGAATATGAATACTTTAAACTTTAAAATGTTTGAAAGTTTAAATGGTCATAAATTGGTGATAGAGGATGTCACACATTTTATGAATTATTATGTGGATTGGTGAATGCACACATACAAGGATTTCATTAATTGAATTCTTGAAATAAATATTCTCAAAATTATGATAGATCAAGTTGGTTGATTTATGCCTT
Organism: Chrysanthemum makinoi; assembly: GCA_910596185.1. Lineage (NCBI taxonomy): Eukaryota > Viridiplantae > Streptophyta > Magnoliopsida > Asterales > Asteraceae > Chrysanthemum > Chrysanthemum makinoi. Next base: position 24,834,111 of record OU343221.1, read on the forward strand.
GTCAACAAGTATGATTGTCATTACTTGAGGCATAATTCATCAACAAGAATTTTCATGCATTGATCTATTTGGTATTTGGATAAGGGATGTTAAACGATTGTTATAATAAATCAAATACTTGGTATGATTGATTTTATAATATATTGTATCCTATATTTGCATGTTTAATCCGTGAATAAATTTATTTATTCTAAATCGTCCGTTGTCAATTAATGATATGGGAGTATCATTAAACTAAGACAAATCTGAGAGATATGGTAGAATGTACTTGAAAGTATATTGATGAGAATGCATACCAATTTCAGATGATATTCAATGAATTGAATATAGGACTTATCCCAACTACATAATTTACTTTATGGATATTGTTATTAAGTAAATTATGAATAGTTATCCTCAGACTTGAGATACCAGATAAGTGTCATGAATGTAGTGCACTTCTGTGGAACAACTTAACGCTATACGTAACTGGTAGTCATAAGGGTTGTTTCCTGAAGTGTTGCAAAGTTCGTGGGTTATTCTCGTAGTCAAGATAGAATTTGTTCCTTCAAATTTATTTGGAGTTTAATACTACTGGGCCCCTCGTAGGGTTGACAAGATGTTTGTGTGGCCACACCCAAAATCTCCCCTAAATATGTTTAGAAGATTTGGTAATCGTGCTCAGTCACTAATAACGAGAAACAGATTGATTGAATAAAGAATGACTTAATTCCATATCTTTATTTAATATGGTATTAGAAACAAAAGGATAATAATAATGAGAAATCATTAAAAGGTTTTCCAGGAACCTTGCTCGAGTTGTACTAGAGGCATCGAAGTATTGCTAGACGCTAACCGATGTGATCACTGTATTAAGATATGTCCAAGTGGGAGCTGTTGGTTTAATGGACAATAAATTAATAGACATGTGTTAGGATCGAACTCGAGACCACGGGATTGCACACTTTAACGTTATGAGAATTAAACTTAATAATTAAATGTAGTAGTTATATTTATTTATTAATTAAACGAAATAACTATAACGGACGTTAAGTAATTAGTTGTAATGGACTAACGGTCGTTAAATGTAATTGGAAAGGACTAGATATGAAATTAGAGATCGAGAAGGTTCTAGAATCCCTTTGGGAGTCCATAACCGATCGTCTAAAGGATTTCCATAACCCAACCCATAACCAACTTGTTCACCAAGTTACTTCGGGTATAAATACAAAACCAAGGGTGTTTGTAATTTATCTCTTGTATTCATTAGCTAAACCTAAAACTTGTTTTGCGTGTTTTCTTGCTAAACCGATCGTACACCACCTTAAGGGTGTCGATCACCATCTTTTCCAACTCAAAGTTATTTGTATAATTAAAACTAGCATTCCTTTAATTCGGTTTAGTACGTGTGTACAAGAACGTGGTACAATCACACTATTGATTGTATCTTGGATTGAATTACAAAAAGGTAAGGTGTAATTCACATAATCCTATAAACCCTAATTAGGGTTCATCCTAATTGCTAGTTTGTGGATTTGATTCTTGTTCGGCTAGAATCAATAAAGGTACGCATATTCTTGTTTATGTTAATTAATTATTCGTTAATCTTTCCTATACGCTTCCGCATGTGTACTTGATGTTTATTGTTTATATTTATGCTTAGTCATGTTATATAATTCCAACAACTTATATGTATATACTCGATGTAATGAGAGAACATTCATATTATTGATTTCTGTAGTGAGAACCGATCGCGACTACCTCATAACTGCTTATTAATGTTTACTTAATAGTTAAAGTATATATTTAACTAAAATTGTATGTGAGCAAATGGCAAACCATTGGCTTGTATATGATAGAGATACGATTCGATGTACAAATCTCTAATCTTGCGCCACTTTATAGCTTGTTGAAACAAATACATACTATTTGCAGTGTTGTTTCTTATCGGTTACCGGAGTGTGCATTCTATATTCTCACATTTTATTTCTACTCATCACACAATCCACAAAAAAAATCATAAAATGTGTTTTCTACTCATTATCGGTCTTCATCTAACGTCCACCACTTCTTTGGAGTATGCTAAATTATGCAACGAGTAGATGTATGAATAGTTCTCTTTATGTTGCCAAAAAGTGGGACCACAAGTTTGCCTTATGTAGCTTGGTGTATATATACAGACTCCGCGTTCTCAGCTTATACTGCTCTAGCGATGTGGGTTTAATCCAACACCCCTAGGCATCATATCTTGAGTATGTGAAAATACATGAAAGCTTACTTATTGTCTACATGCACAGAGATTTCGAGGTAAATATCCTCCCCAACTCCCATGTTAGACCCACTCCTAAACCATATAAACAATCAAGGTTGAGCGTCTTGAAACATTTTCAAGCTAAGAAGTTGCTTTCAAAGAAGAAGTTGTTGATACAAAGAATAATGATCTTGAGAGTGTATCAGCAATTTATCATCTAAACCAACGATCGAGTTATGTCAATGTTAGACATCCATTGCCTTTATATTGCTACGTTTAATCACGAGTCTAGTGGTTAGTAGGTCGAATATGAGCCGATTTATCTTGAATAGAGTTAATTCCATCATGATAACACGTAATGTGCTATACAATCTTGATTTCCCCAAATCTGAGACTATCTGTTCAGTATATAAGTTAGTTGAAGGTGAACACAACAACTAAATGAAGTTTTCATTACTATGAGACTATATGTTCAGTAGTCAAAAGGTCAAGCTAATATTAGCCAGTCATCAAGTTCTTGTACAGAGGTTTAAAAGTTTTCATTAAATTACAAAGACACATCTGAAGACTACCCGTGCAATCTCACAAAACTACATAGACATTTTTTTAACTTGTTGTTAGAAAAGGAAAATACTAAATAATCCATTTAAGTTCTGTTTTGTATTCACTTTTGAGATAAAGCTTACCATAACTCAAAAGAAAATAGTTATTTCGGTTGGATTTTGATGAGAAAAAACAGGTTACTTACTTAATATGATATTAGCTCAAACTAGGGGTGCTGCCTTTTTGACCCCCACATCCCACATAAATAAACTGTATCCCACGGAAATAAAGTGTAAAAGTCTTCTAACTCGCATCCCATAGAAGTAAACAAATTGAATTGAAACTCACGCAGTGGAAAAGAAAATGTAAAAATCTCACAACTCGTATATCCCATAAAAAGAAAAGGTAAAAATCTCCTACCTCATTTTTGTTTTTTCGAAAAGCAGAAAGGTAAAAACTTGTATTCCAAAAAGGTAAAAAAAAATCCAAAAGGTAAAATCTTGTATTCCAAAAAGGTAAATAAATTGAAATTGAAACCAATGTATTTATGATATAATTAAACTCAACGAATAAAGTTTGATTTCAATTTTAATTTCTTCATAACCCTATCGTCTTACTTATATATTATTGTAGAGTTTGTTTATCCATCAATGTGGGACAAAGTCACAAAACCAAAACTCTTCTTCAAGCTTATGTTTTCACAAACACCTAATTTCACCTACAATGTCATTGTTTGACCTCACCCTCCTCATCATCAAAACCAACGACTCAACCTAAACACCAATTCCTCACATTCATTTCATCCCTTTCACACCTATGACATACACTATCAGTATGCTCACTCCGCTTTATGTAATCTCATTACATTCCAACAAGAGCAACCATGAACCGTGACATATATACCTTGTCATATGAATAACAAGCCAAAGATTCGAATAAGGTGATGAAACAACTTAACATTTATAAATCATTAGTGGTACTTCCCATGGTATCTTTCGACCATTTCTTTCAAAAGGTATACAAATTCAAACGTACATTTTACGAAAAATATCCAAGTTAGTTACGGAGTAAAAGAAAAGCACGGCCACAAGGCCCACAACAGTCTTCGCAATGACTAAATTCGTTCAAGGCAAATAGAAACACTACATGAGCCGTATCATATATATGAGTTGTGGCTCCTCTAACGAGATTTTCATGTTTGAAGGAAGATTCATGATCAGCATGCGCTTTAATACTAACGACTAAACACACCAGGTGGCCGAGCTGTGATGCGGCCGGGAATGCCATTGCGCGGGAATTTGAACATCATACTCAGAAACTTTCAGCAAAGTGGGAGGCTAGCTAATGAGTATGGTGTGCCATATTGAGCTAGATTTTGTTTTTGGTTCGTTTTATGTAGCAGGTGTGGTACGCTTTAACGTGGCATCAATTCCCATATACTTTGGTACTAATACTCGTTTATATTTATAAAATTTTCCGGGCATAAACCATTTACCCAAACGTGATGTTATTTCAATGTCATAAATATATTTTACCCAGATACATAAATATATTAGTCAGATACTATCATACAAGCGATCACATTCAAACAAAAAAAACGACATTGATATATACTCAAAGACGCATCCAGATACATCAGATAACTAGAGAGTTGCAAGATTGACTTTTGCTTCATCCGGCAGTTAAGCAGCTATAGGTTCGGTGAAGACCGTAGATCATTGGGAATTCAGGATCTTTATCGTCATTTGACAATTTAACGTATGTTTAACGTCGATAACAACAAGCTACAGTTCACGTTTATATTTTTTAACGCTATTTTGGGGTTTCAGTATTAACTAATTTTACAGTAGTAATAAGCTGACTAATGTTTCGTATATGATGTGATAATCGGTTATCATCGTGAAACTCGTCACCAAGATGGATCACCATTACATGTTCAATAAACACATGCTAATTTTCGTTTGGCAGCATTTTTCTAATCTCTATAACTTCATTAAACTACTACTCCTGTACTAAACTAACCCAAATAAGTTAAAGGTGTTTGCTACTTTAAAATGAAGCTAAAAAAAACCACTAAAATGTTGTATTATGCCTTTAACACATTGCATTATGTTTAATGCAACTCTTTACTGAATGTTGCTTTATGTAACGCTGCCTACTTGCCTTGGTTATAAGCGACACTATTTGTTGGTAAGTTTTAGCAAGTGCAATATTTTAACATCTATAAAAAAAATTTAGAACACAATATAATTAAGTGTCTGGTAACTGCATTTATAAACTAAAGTCTGAATAAAAGGTGATTTAGAACAAAAATTAGTGTTGACGCTTAATTTGTGAGTATACAGCATAACTATTAAGCTCAAAATGGTGTTTGTGTTAACTTATTTAATGGGTTTATGACCGTAATGAAAATTTGATTTCATAAGCTCATCTTTTATAGCTTTATGTTCTTATTATCCGCTTGTGCTTATATGTTAATTAAGTTTATTAGCTCGTAAGCCTACAAAATGTGCTTGTTAGCTTGTCAAATTTTGAATTAAAGAATAAGGCCAACAAGTAAGCTATAAAAAAGCACTCCCTAAGTTTATTCCAACTGAACATCCTCTAGAATTACAATCTCTTATCCATTTTTATTCACGTTTGCCATTGTAAGATATCAAAGAAAGTAAACATGGAGTTATATAGAAATACATATATTCTTATCTAATAAAACGTAAAATGTTTAAAAGCAATACTATATAAAGTAAATAAAAATGTAAATCTAGTAATAATAATAGGCTTAGGTTTATTTCACATGGTAAAAGAAATCATTCATGAAATACATCTATTAAAGAATTTTAAATAGATGTAATCCATTTCTAATTCTAATCATATCCTCTTAATTTTATTCATATATTGCTTCAAAGTTTGTATATTCATCGATGCGGGACACTTAGAAAACCAAAACTTATTCCACCTTCAAGCTTTTATTTCAAAATGATTTAACGACCACGTCTCCACCCTCACGGCCTCACTTACACACATACAAACAACAGTGCACCGAGACACAATCGAATCAATTTGAACGCATCACACTCATTTTGCACATAATTGGCGTCACATGTGACGCTACCAACACCTCCGGATCAGACACCATCCCGATGAACACCATCAAACTCTCCGGTCACATTCCTCTAAATATATTAACAAAAGAAACCATGAATCATGACGTACCAGGTCATATGAAGAACCAGCCAAATATTCAAATAAGGTGATCATCATGAAAACATCATCTATAAATGATTAGTGGTACTTCCCTTGCAATGTGTCGAGTCAACCATGTCTTTCAAAAAGAAATATTGAAGTGAGTTTAGAGATATTTAGTGCGAAAACATTTTTTTAACACGAGTAATTCCATTCAAAGCAAATAGAAACACTACTGACCAGTTGTATATAAGGATTTTGGCTCTAGTAATGAGTTTTTCAATGTCCATCACATTTAAACTCATATCTTCAAAATACAAAAACAGAAACACTACTGACTAGCTGTTGTATAGTTGTTACATGATGGCTCTAGTAATAACAACTCTACTTCTTCAGTTTATTGAACTATATCACATACAAACGCTTCAAAACTTATAAAATAGGTTCGTGCTTAATTTTTGAAAGGGTTTATGAAGAATCTATCGTTGTCCAGTAATTTTTTTCGGACATTTGATTTTCTTCTTTAGGTTTTACGTGACTATTTTTTTTACACGGGCTCAATGGGTGAACTTTGTATTGTGTAAACACTCATTTGTTTTTGTGTTCTTTTATATTGGCGTTCACTGTTCCTTCCTAGTGGAAGGAGATAACTAGAGAGTGTAAAGTGTCCATTTTGAATAGACTTTAGCTTCATCGGGTGAGCAACTATAGGTTCGTTGAAAACCAAAGATCATTGGGAATTCGAGATCTTTATCATCAATTGACTATTTAACGTATGTTTAACTTCGAATCTTCGATAACAAGCTCTGGTTCACTTTTATACTTTTTTTTATCGCTTTTTCAGTGTTTCGGTATTAACTAATTAAACAATAGTTATAAGCTGACAAGAAGATGATGTAACAATCGGTTATCATCGGGGAAACTCGTCAGCAAGATGGATCACTATTACATGTTCAGTAAACACATGCAAATTCTCGTTTAGCATTTCTCAAATCTCCGCGACTTTATTAAACTACTACTCTCGTACTAAATTAACTCATCACGTATAAGTTAGAGGTGTTTGCTGCTACAAAATGAAGTTAATCAAAGCAACACCGCTCAAGTGTTGTATTATGCCTTTAAAACGTTGCATTATGGTTAATGTTGCTTTATGTAACGTTGTTTTAGTTTAAGCGACACATTTTATTGGAGTAGGCCACATTTATTTGAAAGTGTTGCTAATTTTTTGCAAGTGCAATATTTTAGCTTCTATAAATTTTTTTTGGAGTTGATGATATTTCCTCACACATTGTAATATCCAACTGCTAAAAAATATCGTATATATTGTAATGATCATTTGTGTGTTTTTAGCTTTCAACGTGTTTTATTAGAAAAAAGAAGTCAAAGGCGAAACCTTAGTCACATATATTATCAAGTTTCTAGTAGCTACATTTATAAACTAAAGTCTGAATAAAAGGTGATTTAGAACAAAAATTAACATTGATGCTTTATTTGTGAGGATAGAAACCACAAACAAACGTAAGGCGTTTCTCTATATATACACCGAAAAATGCATAACTATTAAGCTCAAAATGGTGTTTGTGTTAGCTTATTTAATGAGTTTATAAGCTTATTGGACATTTGATTTCATAAGTTTATCTTAGTGAGCTTATGTTCTTATCCGCTTGTGCTGATATGTAAATAAAGTTTATTACCTAAGGTAGAGAGACTGCTTCCAGTTCTACCAAAGATAGAAAGGACCTCCGACCTTTTGTAGGGAGTGAGGATCGAACCCTTGACCTCTCGGTTGAGAGGCAAGGAGTTTACCAACTGATCCAACCCTACTTGTTGGATATCAAATAAAGTAAACATGGAGTTATATAGAAATACATACTTTCTTATACAATAAGCTAGATCGGATTGTCACTTTCGCCACAGTCAGATATCAAACAAATTAAATTAATACGAGTTATTTATTTATTTATTTTTTTAAATAGAAATGTATATTTTCTTATACTTTAAAGTAAAAATAAAAATGTAAAACTAGTAATATTATAGATTTATGTTTATTTCACATGAAAAAAAAAGAAAAAAAAAAACATTAAAGATATACATCTATTAGAGAATGTTATCAGTAAATAGATGTATGTTTTAACCTAATTTTATTTATAGCCCCGTAATCCTATTTATATATTGCTCCAAAGTTTTCATATTCATCGATGTGGGACAATTACAAAATCAACACTCATTCCTTTGCCTAAGGTAAAAAAAATATATCAAATAAACTGGGAATTTAAGCCTCTGGTTTTTATTCTACAAAGGTCAAAAAATATAAAAACAACTAGAGACGCATATACCGAAAGTAAATTATAATTATAATTATTCAGCATAATCGACCTCTTAGCGTACAATGTATGTTAAATATTAAAGTTATGGGACCTACTATATATACGGGGTCTACCCTTTAGGCTACCCCTTAGGCTGACAAACAACTGAGGCTGACAGCCCCTCCCTCTCTCTCCACTTTCGTCCTTTTTAGTTTTTTTTTTTTTTTTTTTTTTTTTTTTTTTTTTTTTTTTATTTTTTTTTTTTTTTTTTTTTTTTTTTTTTTTTTTTTTTAAATTAATTGTGTATAGTTTATTTTGTGTGGTATATTTAATTTGTGTAGTGTTTTTATATGTATAGTATTTTATTTGTGTGGTATATTTAAACTTTTTTTATAAATTTTTTATAAACTTTTTTTTAAACTTTTTTTATAAACTTTTTTTATAAACTTTTTTTATAAATTTTTTATAAACTTTTTTTATAAATTTTTTATAAACTTTTTTTATAAACTTTTTATAAACATTTTTTATAAACCTTTTTTACAAATTTTTTATAAAAAAAGTTTATAAAATATTTATAAAAAAAGTTTATAAAAAAAGTTTATAAAGTATTTATAAAAAAAGTTTATAAAAAGTGACGTAAAATAAATAGCATATAAAAACACTACACAATTAAAACGCTATACATCTAAAAACACTACACAAATAAATACACTATACATATACTTAAACACTACACAATTAAATTAAAAAAAATAAAAAATTAAATTAAATTAGACAGCCGTATGTGGGAATCCACAGCTGCCAAATGTGTGTGAGAGAGGACAAAGGGGACAAAAGAGAGAGAGGAGGACAGAGGGGGACCCACTAGGGAGGGTAGACCCCGTTTCAATAAAATTATAGGCACCGTATTAATAACTTAAGCCTAAAGTTATATATCACCATACAGTTGGTTCCACCATCTATGTGGGACAAAACACAATCATTCTTTAAGCTTTTATTTCATCCACTTTCATGACTTCACTCTCCTTGTACAGTAAGTCACAATCAACTTTAATCCAAACACACTCTCCTCATGTTCATCTCCACCCTCCCACACTCTCCACGAATCAACTGGAACACCTCACTCTGAATGTCATAGACCGACATTACTTGTGACACCACCAACCTCCGATCATTCCCTAATGGTTGACATCAGCTCGAAGCTCGCATTATCATTTTGGTGTTATTTTTCCTATCGATTGACTCTTTACATTTATGAGGTTGTATCTTGCAAAACTGATTTCAACTGTTAAAAACATTTTTGAGGTGTTTTTTGACTCTCGTATAGGAACTAAGAAAACAAATGTGTATCATTTGCACTGGTGTTTCTTATTGGTTATCGGAGTGTTTTTCATTTATATTTTTACCGGTTTATAAAAGTATTACGATATTCTCCCATTTTTATTTCTACTCGTCTCACTACCCGCACAAAATTATAAAATGTGTTTTCCACTCATTATTTGTCTTCATCTAAAATAAGTTTTATATACAAAATGCTATTCTGAAGAAACTTTTCTTGACAAAGCTTGGTGTTTGTATATAGACTTCCTCGCTCTCAACTTATACTGATCGAGCGATGTGGAATTAACCAAACAACCCTAGGCATCATATACCTTGAGAATGTAAAAATACGAGGAAGCTTACAACTTATATTCCGGGATTTGGAGGTAAATATCTTCCTCAACTCCCTTGTGAGACCCACTCCTATGCCATAGAAACAACAAAGGTTGTGCGTCTTGAAACATTTTCAAGCTAAGAAGTTGCTTTCATAGTCTCATGTTGTTATAAATTTGTAAAATAACTCGGCAAACGTGACTGGAATGAGAATGTTAAAGAAGTGATGGCTATTTATAAAATATTCTGACATGAGTTTGCGAGATTAATGATCTTGAGAGTGCATCACAATGTATTATCTAAAACAAGGAGTTAAGTCAATGTTAAACATCCATTACCTTTATATCGTTAGTACGTGGAATATGAGCCGATTTGCCTTAAATAGAGTTAATAATTAGTTCCATCAAGATATATAATTCAATACCTTTATACAAGTCCTGGTATAAATTAGACATTGTATATCAAAAGGGTATAACATTAGGCCTACTTAAGTCATGACCCTTACACTATCATAATAACTAACCATTGTAACACTCTACATCATGGCCAAAAAGGTATACTGTATATAGCTTTTCAATGCCACAAGTTTTGCTTTATGTATAAATAGTGTAAGTGATGGCTCCCTATGCAACGCTACATGAATTTGGAATTATATAAGTGAATTGAAGGTGAACACCACAAATAAATGATAGTATCCAAAAAGGTCTAGCAGATAATAGTGAGTCATCAAGTTCTTCGACAGAGGTCTAAAAGTTTCTAAATCACAGGCTTAAAAAAAGAAGGTTAAGATGGTTAAAGTAGACACTCAGCATAAATGGAGATTATTTTGGGCATATATCATTGGGTTTTAGTTTTGAAGTCATATATTTAAGTTTCTCTATTCGGGTCCAATCAGGCCGGCTTTATTCGGGTTGAGGCTCAAAAGAGGACACAAAAACCTCACCTTATTAAAATTTCAGGTTGATCGGGTTCAGGTTTATTTGGATCGGGTCTAATCATGCTGGGTCAAATCGGGTTCGCGTCTGCATGAATATGATTGGTATATGGGAACATTTTTGCTAATATCATAAATTTAAACGGACCAAAGGACTTGTGTTCTAATGGTACCCCTTGTTGTGTGAGAAGCTTCCCAACCAAATGGTTGTGGGTTCTGTGACAAAATAACAAGGTAATAAGACCACCTCATTTCACCTACAGGGCCATAATATAGTTGTTCAGTTTCACTCTTCTAATGATCACAACCAAACACATTATGCTTGAGTGATTATCCATTACTCTCGTTACATTGCAACAAACTCGATCACCGGTCACATATAAATACTAACAAGAGCAACCATGAATTGTGAGTTTGTGACATATATACCTGGTCATATGAAGAACAAGCCAAAGATCTGAATAAGGTGTTCAAAACAACATATATAAATGATTAGTGGTACTTCCCAACGTAAGTTAGTTTAAGGAAATGTACGTAAGGCCACAACAGTCTTTGCAATGACTAAATTTGTTCGAGGCAAATAGAAACATTACATCTTAGTGGTATTGTATATAGGAATTATAAATTCTCTAACGAGATTTCAATGTTGAAGAAGTGGAATTTTCATGACCAGCATGCGCTTTAATTCTAACGATTAAAAACACTAGGTGGCCGAGCCGTGATGCGACTAGGAATGGCCGTGGCACAGCAGTCTATTTTATTTCGAAGTGGGAGGCTAGCTAGCAGGGACTCGATAACTTGCAAGCAAAGTTTTCATATTTACGACTTTTAGATGGTTTTTGGTTTTGGGTTCGTTTTATGTCGTACATGTGGTACATTTTAATGTGGCATCAATTCCCACATACTTTTGTACATAATTAACACATCACATATAAATTAGAGATGTTTGGATAAATACAGTGATGGTTTCAATATAAAATTATATCTCTTTAGTAGTACGAAATGATGTCTCTTTATTGAGTATGATATGTCTTCAATATAAAATTATATCTCTTTAGTAGTACGAAAATGCTATGTCTTCAACACGCTAGATTAGAACCACATAGGCTTTAAAAAAATAAAAAAATAAACCCACCTTGGTCGAAGAGTTTTGATTATTCAGTACAACAACTTTATATTAATTTTATATATTTTTAGTTCTAGTTATATATTGCTCTAGTGTTTGTTCATTCACCGATGTGGGACAATGTCAAAATATAACCACTTATCACATAGTGTAACTATTCCTGATCACCTTCCATCGAATCACCCCCTGAGCGAACTCAACCCAAGCACTCGCTCCTCACATTCATCTCAGCACTTTTACGCTCTCCTCGTATCCAATGAACAACTCACACTCAATTTGCACACGTAACATTTTAATTCATAAGATTGTACGTTATGACGTATAGTTAGATTTTATTGATTGAAATAGAAAAATGTTTTATTTTGTGACATTCCATGTAAGGTAAATTTCCGTGGTGATATGTCAAAGTACCATTTTATTGTATTTGAATTCCGTACATGTAAAGTGATACTCGTAGAAAATATTTATACGTTGTTTACCGAATAATTAGGGAAAATTACAAATTTTGTCGCTGTGATTTTCAATTTTCGCACTCCATAATTAATTACGCTAGATGTTGTTGTTGTTCACACTTTGTAACACCATGACTCCTTCTTGCGAACGACCGGCAAATAATGTCGTTAGAGGCTTTCACATGCGTTTCACTTAAGGGTATTTTCATCTTTTCACCGTTCCCGCCTTTCCACTTGCATTTAGCTTCTAGTGAAACCCTGATATATAGGTACGAAATTTGCAATCAAACTTTTTGTTATATTTTCCCTACCACACGTTTTAAGTCAAGCACAAAAAATAGATTAAAAAACAGACACTCAAGAACGCACACTAAACTCGAGATGGTGATATGTAGTTGTGGTAAGCGACATTGCATTCGCACTTCTTGGACCGACCGACACCCAGGTCGAAGGTTTTACTGTTGACCCACACTAGTAAGCATCAATTGTATTTCGTGGTTAGTTGCTCGTTATATTTACACTTGTTTTTTCTTATGATCTAGGGTTCTAACTGTGGGTTCATCGGATGGGTTGACCCACCAATATGCCACCGTGCATAGGATATTATACTTGGGTTGTTGAGGGCTAGGAATGAGTTCGAAGAAGATCTTGCTGAGAACTGTATGTTGGTTAGGAAGTTGAAGAAGTACCTTTTCTGCTTTTTATCTCCTGGATTTTGATGTTTATTGTCTTTAAGTATCTCTATATTGTTTAAAGCAGTTAGTGTTGTTTGAAGTAGATAAAAGTCTTTTTGAGTTTATGTTGGTAGAGGATTTAGTTAATTCCTGTTATGTATTTAGTCTTTATATTAGCTTACGAGTGTCTAGGGGATTAAGTGTTAAGTTTACTATTAGTCAACTAGTTCTAGGATATCAATAAAGGGTCGTTAGGTTGGTTTGTGTCCCAAGCTCAACCCGTATGTACACACACAAACACCTCATTTCATGCACAAAGGCATAGTGTCGTTGTTCGATTTCACCCTCCTTGTCATCACAACCAACGACTCAATCCAAACAACCGTTCCTCACATTCATCTCATCCCTTTCACCCTCTCCACGATAAACACATACTATCAGTATGTTCACTCCACTATATGTACTCTCGTCACATACCCACAAACTCAATCACGTGTCGCATTCCTTTAAAAATATTAACAAAAGCGTACGATGAATGGTACGTCCCGAGGTATATGTCGGTCATGTTTTTTCAAAAGCCATAAAAATTCAAACGTGCAATGACTAAATTTGTTCGATGCAAATATCGTTCCTCTAATTAACGAGACTTTCAATGTTGAAGAAGTGGAAGATTCATGATCAACTTGCGCTTTTTAACGAATTAAAACTTAAACACCAGGTGTCAGAGCCGTAGGAGGCTAGTAGAGACTCGAGTGCTTGCAAGCAAGGTTGTAGATGCTGGAAAGAAGTTTTGAGATATGATCAATGGCTCATGTTTTGCCAGTATGTTACTAAGTTTTTACATTTAATAGTTACGAATCTTTAGATAGTGTTAGTTGAAGGTAAATAATGTTTTGTTATCCATTCCATAAACTGTATAATACAATATATAGGGTATTAACCCTAACAATACAAACATGGGTCTTAGCCCAAATAAACTAGAACGGGCTAATCAATACAACGACTAATACTTCCCCGCAGTTTGAGCGGTAGGACAACGGACACTCAAACTGGCACAAAACTCTTCAAAAACATCGTAGGTAATCCTTTGGTGAAAATATCAGCATACAGAAAGCGAGAAGGCACATGAAGAACCCGGACTTGACCACCCGCAACCAAATCAAGAACAAAATAAATGTCAATCTCAATATGCTTAGTCCGCTGATGCGGACCCGGATTGGAGGAGAGATACCCAACACCCACATTTTCAAAATAGACAAACGTAGTGAAAGACAAAGGAGTATGCAACTCATGAAGTAGAATGCGTAACCAGCAAGTTTTAGCAACAACACTGGCAACACCACGATACTCAGCCTCAACGCTGGAACGAGAAAGGGTCACCTGACGCTTAGAGGACCAAGAAAGTAAGTTGTTGCCAAGAAACACACAATAGCCCGAAGTAGATCTCCATGTAGTGGGGCAACCCGCCCAATCCGCATCGGAATAAGCCACCAAAGAAGTAGTAGATGAAGCAAACAGCTGTAAACCATAGCCACTGTACCCCGCGCTTACCGTAAAAACCACTCTGATACCATGAAAGTAAATAATGTTTCGTTATCCATTCCATAAACCGTATAATACAATATATATAGGGTATTAACCCTAACAATACAAACACGGGCCTTAGCCCAAATAAACTAGAAGGGGCTAATCAATACCACGGCTAACATTAGTAGGTGCATGTGGTACACTTTAAAATCAACTAGTTCACCAAGCTACTATAGGTTCGGTAAAGATTGAAGATCATCGGGATCTTTTTCATCATTTGACTATTTAATGTACATTTGTCGTGGATAACAACAAAATCAAGTTTGTTAAGTCGCAACTAACCACCACATACGAAAATGATGTCTTCTTATTCAGTATAATATGCATTTAATACGAAAATGCAGTAAACAAAAGGAAAAG
The DNA here is from genome assembly GCA_910596185.1 of Chrysanthemum makinoi. Lineage (NCBI taxonomy): Eukaryota > Viridiplantae > Streptophyta > Magnoliopsida > Asterales > Asteraceae > Chrysanthemum > Chrysanthemum makinoi. Next base: position 24,849,159 of record OU343221.1, read on the forward strand.
GTTCAAAAAATCAAACACACAGTCATGTTTCTCTTCACTCTTCTCACCATCTCTAGCGAGGCACGAATCACCACCGCCCACTCCTTCATGCGCTCTCCCGTATCCAAGAAAAACTCACACTCGACATGTAAGGGGTGTTTAATGCAGGAATTGTGTTTAATTTGGTTGTACAATATGCTTGATAATTTGTATTTCTTATGTAAGGGGTGTTTTAATACTGTATTAATTGTATTTATTGACCGGTTAAATAATTGACTACATTAAATAGCATTAATGTGGTGTTTTGTTATACACTATGCTCTGTCTTGTATGGAGTCTGAAAATTATGTGCATTAAAGTATTGTACACTATGTTTCTTTTCTTGTAAGTAGTAGTCATTATAATCATTAATAACATTAACCACTTTAATAGCATTAATTTTGTAAGTCTGAAAATTACATCATGCATATTTGTTTGTACACTATGCTTATTTTGTTGTAAATTTAAAAATTGGTTGCAGCTATTGTACATTATGCTTAAATTGTTGTAATTTTTGGTGAAGGAGTGTTTTTAATAGCATTAATGCTGTTGTAGGAATTTTGGTCTTAAAATGACACAACGCTTTATTTTGTTGTACAATATGCTTACTTTGTTGTAATTCTGAAAATTGGGTGCATAAAGTGTTGTAAACCATGCTTAATTTCTTGTACGTCTTAAAATTAAGAGTGGTGCATGTGCATTATAAGTAGTATAGATTCATCATTCGTTTGCCCCATAATACGTCATAAGTCATAACTAGATATATCAAAGAGATTTGTGACTACATAAACAAACAACTAAAAAAAAAAAAAAACAAAACAAAAAAACCGGCTTTGGTTTTATTCGATCAAGTTAAAGACAATTAAAAAGGGTGAAGACTGAATATATGTAATAAACTTTCTCAAATTAACCAAATATACAACTTTCTCAAATTAACCAATATCATTAACATACTTATTTTATTCTCTAGCATACGTAATATACTTTCAAATACTTACCAATATATGTAATATTGACAGGTTATCAGTTTTTAAAGTTACAATAATGGTCCATGTCGTTTGCGTTCACTTTCACCGTTGGTCCTTTGATAGTTTTGCTTTGACTTTTACCGTTAGTCCTTTGTCTTTCATCTTTATATATATACGTTTTTTACACTTTTTTTACACACGTTTTTATATACGTTTTTTACACGCTTTTACACATTTTTATGCACGTTTTAATATACGTTTTATGTATGTTTTTTACACATTTTTACACGTTTTTATACATGCTTTTTTTTTTACACGTTTTTATATACGTTTTTTAACACGAACTTATGCACGTTTTTATACATGGTTTTATATATGTTTTTTTAAATCTTTTTTATACCTTTTTTTACACGTTTAAATGCACGTTTTTTACACATATTTTTATATACGTTTTTTTACACGATTTTATGCACTTTTTTATACAAGGTTTTATATACGTTTTTACACATCTTTTACATGGTTTTTATGCACGTTTTTATATACATTTTTATTCACATTTAGAAAATGTTTTTAAAATAATGTCGTTAGAGGCTTTCACATGCGTTTCACTTAAGGGTATTTTCATCTTTTCACCGTTCCCGCCTTTCCACTTGCATTTAGCTTCTAGTGAAACCCTGATATATAGGTACGAAATTTGCAATCAAACTTTTTGTTATATTTTCCCTACCACACGTTTTAAGTCAAGCACAAAAAATAGATTAAAAAACAGACACTCAAGGCATACACTAAACTTCGAGGATGGTGATATAGTTGTGGTAAGCGACATTGCATTCGCACTTCTTGGACCGACCGACACCCAGGTCGAAGGTTTTACTGTTGACCCACACTAGTAAGCATCAATTGTATTTCGTGGTTAGTTGCTCGTTATATTTACACTTGTTTTTTCTTATGATCTAGGGTTCTAACTGTGGGTTCATCGGATGGGTTGACCCACCAATATGCCACCGTGCATAGGATATTATACTTGGGTTGTTGAGGGCTAGGAATGAGTTTGAAGAAGATCTTGCTGAGAACTGTATGTTGGTTAGGAAGTTGAAGAAGTACCTTTTCTGCTTTTTATCTCCTGGATTTTGATGTTTATTGTCTTTAAGTATCTCTATATTGTTTAAAGCAGTTAGTGTTGTTTGAAGTAGATAAAAGTCTGTTTTTGGGGTATGTTGGTAGAGGATTTAGTTAATTCCTGTTATGTATTTAGTCTTTATATTAGCTTACGAGTGTCTAGGGGATTAAGTGTTAAGTTTACTATTAGTCAACTAGTTCTAGGATATCAATAAAGGGTCGTTAGGTTGGTTTGTGTCCCAAGCTCAACCCGTATGTACACACACAAACACCTCATTTCATGCACAAAGGCATAGTGTCGTTGTTCGATTTCACCCTCCTTGTCATCACAACCAACGACTCAATCCAACAACAGGTTTCTCACATTCATCTCATCCCTTTCACCCTCTCCACGATAAACACATACTATCAGTATGTTCACTCCACTATATGTACTCTCGTCACATACCCACAAACTCAATCACGTGTCGCATTCCTTTAAAAATATTAACAAAAGCGTACGATGAATGGTACGTCCCGAGGTATATGTCGGTCATGTTTTTTCAAAAGCCATAAAAATTCAAACGTGCAATGACTAAATTTGTTCGATGCAAATATCGTTCCTCTAATTAACGAGACTTTCAATGTTGAAGAAGTGGAAGATTCATGATCAAATTGCGCTTTTTAACGAATTAAAACTTAAACACCAGGTGTCAGAGCCGTAGGAGGCTAGTAGAGACTCGAGTGCTTGCAAGCAAGGTTGTAGATGCTGGAAAGAAGTTTTGAGATATGATCAATGGCTCATGTTTTGCCAGTATGTTACTAAGTTTTTACATTTAATAGTTACGAATCTTTAGATAGTGTTAGTTGAAGGTAAATAATGTTTTGTTATCCATTCCATAAACTGTATAATACAATATATAGGGTATTAACCCTAACAATACAAACATGGGTCTTAGCCCAAATAAACTAGAACGGGCTAATCAATACTACGACTAATACTTCCCCGCAGTTTGAGCGGTAGGACAACGGACACTCAAACTGCCACAAAACTCTTCAAAAACGTCGTAGGTAATCCTTTGGTGAAAATATCAGCATACAGAAAGCGAGAAGGCACATGAAGAACTCGGACTTGACCACCCGCAACCAAATCAAGAACAAAATAAATGTCAATCTCAATATGCTTAGTCGGTGATCGGACCGGATGGAGGAGAGATACCCAACACCCCACATTTTCAAAATAGAAAAGCGTGGTGAAAGACAAAGAGTATGCAACTCATGAAGTAGAATGCGTAACCGACAAGTTTATATAACACTGGCAACACCACGTACTCAGCCTCAACTGGAGCGAAGGGTCATGACGCTTAGAGGACCAAGAAAGTAAGTTGTTGCCAAGAAACACACAATAGCCCGAAGTAGATCTCCATGTAGTGGGGCAACCCGCCCAATCCGCATCGGAATAAGCCACCAAAGAAGTAGTAGATGAAGCAAACATTTGTAACCATAATACTTGTACCCAGCTTACCGTAAAAACCACTCTGATACCATGAAAGTAAATAATGTTTCGTTATCCATTCCATAAACCGTATAATACAATATATATAGGGTATTAACCCTAACAATACAAACACGGGCCTTAGCCCAAATAAACTAGAAGGGGCTAATCAATACCACGGCTAACATTAGTAGGTGCATGTGGTACACTTTAAAATCAACTAGTTCACCAGCTACTAGGTTGGTAAAGATTGAAGATCATCGGGATCTTTTTCATCATTTGACTATTTAATGTACATTTGTTGTGGATAACAAATCAAATTTTATTAGTCATAACTAACACCACATACGAAAATGATGTCTTCTTATTCAGTATAATATGCATTTAATACGAAAATGCAGTAAACAAAAGGAAAAGGTTCAAAAAATCAAACACACAATGTCATTGTTCCTCTTCACTCTTCTCACCATCCTCTAGCGAGGCACCGAATCACCACCGCCCACTCCTTCATGCGCTCTCCCGTATCCAAGAAAAACTCACACTCGACATGTAAGGGGTGTTTAATGCAGGAATTGTGTTTAATTTGGTTGTACAATATGCTTGATAATTTGTATTTCTTATGTAAGGGGTGTTTTAATAACTGTATTAATTGTATTTATTGACCAGTTAAATAATTGACTACATTAAATAGCATTAATGTGGTGTTTTGTTATACACTATGCTTCTTGTCGTGTACGTCTGAAAATTATGTGCATTAAAGTATTGTACACTATGTTTCTTTTCTTGTAAGTAGTAGTCATTATAATCATTAATAACATTAACCACTTTAATAGCATTAATTTTGTAAGTCTGAAAATTACATCATGCATATTTTGTTGTACACTATGCTTATTTTGTTGTAAATCTAAAAATTGGTTGCAGCTATTGTACATTATGCTTAAATTGTTGTAATTTTTGGTGAAGGAGTGTTTTTAATAGCATTAATGCTGTTTGATAGAATTTTGGTCTTAAAATGACACAACGCTTTATTTTGTTGTACAATGTGCTTACTTTGTTGTAATTCTGAAAATTGGGTGCATTAAAGTGTTGTAAACCATGCTTAATTTCTTGTACGTCTTAAAATTAAGAGTGATGTGCATTCGTACATTATAAGTAGTATAGATTCATCATTCGTTTGCCCCATAATACGTCATAAGTCATAACTAGATATATCAAAGAGATTTGTGACTACATAAACAAACAACTAAAAAAAAAAAAAAAAAAAAAAACGGCTTTGGTTTTATTCGATCAAGTTAAAGACAATTAAAAAGGGTGAAGACCGAATATATGTAATAAACTTTCTCAAATTAACCAATATACGTAACAACTTTCTCAAATTAACCAATATACGTAACATACTTATTTTATTCTCTAGCATACGTAATATACTTTCAAATACTTACCAATATATGTAATATTGACAGGTTATCAGTTTTTAAAGTTACAATAATGGTCCATGTCGTTTGCGTTCACTTTCACCGTTGGTCCTTTGATAGTTTTGCTTTGACTTTTACCGTTAGTCCTTTGTCTTTCATCTTTATATATATACGTTTTTTACACTTTTTTTACACACGTTTTTATATACGTTTTTTACACGCTTTTACACATTTTATGCACGTTTTAATATACGTTTTATGTATGTTTTTTACACATTTTTACACGTTTTTATACATGCTTTTTACACACGTTTTTATATACGTTTTTTAACACGAACTTATGCACGTTTTTATACATGGTTTTATATAAGTTTTTTTAAATCTTTTTTATACCTTTTTTTACACGTTTAAATGCACGTTTTTTACACATATTTTTATATACGTTTTTTTACACGATTTTATGCACTTTTTTATACAAGGTTTTATAGTTTTACATCTTTACATGTAATAACTGGTTTTTATACATATACATTCGTTTGAAAGATGTTTTTAAAATCATGTATAAAACCATGCATAAAATCGTGTAAAAACGTATATAAAAACGTGTATAAAAATAATAATAACGTGTATAAAACATATATAAAACGTGTGTAAACGCATTATAAACGTACATAAAACCGTGTATAAAAACGCGTATAAAAACATGTTAAAAAACGTGTAAAAAACGTATATAAAACCGTGTATAAAAAAGTGCATAAAATCGTGTGTAAGAACGTGTATAAAAACATGTAAAAAAATGTACATAAAAACGTGTATAAAAATGTGTAAAAAACATATACAAAAACGATGAAAGTCACAGGACTGGGAAGGTAGAAGCAAAACCCTGAACCATTACGTAACACGGTGAAAAATGTCAAAGGACTAATGGGAAAGTTAACGCCAAATGACAGGACCATACTGTAAGTTTTTTAAAGTGGTAACATGTCAATATACATATATTGGTAAATATTAGTATATTACATTGAAGAATAAAAACAGTAAGTTGTTTATGTATAGGTTATTGAAAACTGTTATGTATATTCAGTCTTGACCCAAATTAAAATTTTGATGTAAGACCGTAGGAGAGATCTGCCATAAAGACTTTCCAAGGTACTTATATCGAATTATATTTAAAAACATCGAAAATCCAAAGTATAAAATGTAAAATGCTCTAGTCTTTTGTTTGTTCGCCCATGTGGGATAAAGTCGCAAAACCTGAACTAATGAGTTTTTCAACCTTTTGTTTCAAGTGCTTGAGCACCTCATCTCACCACAATGTCAATGCTCCGTTTCACTCGATCTCCACATCATCCTCCATCGAGTTCATCTCAACCCTCCCACACTCTCCTATCCACTAAACACCTTACACTCATAAAAATCAATTCTATTTTATAAAATAAGTAAGTTGAGGTTAGTTGTGAGTGATGGAGTGTTAGTTGTAGAAGTTTGTTACATTGATGTGACACCTTGTGGCACCTCATCTCACCACAATGTCAATGCTCCGTTTCACTCGATCTCCACATCATCCTCCATCGAGTTCATCTCAACCCTCCCACACTCTCCTATCCACTAAACACCTTACACTCATAAAATCAATTCTATTTTATAAAATAAGTAAGTTGAGGTTAGTTGTGAGTGATGGAGTGTTAGTTGTGGAGGTTTGTTATAGTGATATGACACCTTGTGGGCCCCGAATAAGTAACCAACCTTCTTCATCACACCTAGTGCTCTAAGTTGCTTATTTGTTCATATGAAATGCATAGCTAAGGTTTGGCCAATATGCTAAATCATGGTGACATAACCGGAAAAAAGTTAGTTGGATAAACCGAAGAAGCACAAAATTAGAATTGACTACAAAATAAATAACAAACAAAAAGTTGAAGGCTTAGGTCTTTTAGTGTAAAAAAGCAAATTATGGTCCTCGTACTACATAAATTTACTAGCAAATCATTGAGTACAGGGAAACATAATTGCTTAATATAGCATGACCATTGTCATATTTATATAATGATGTATAGTTTATTCATCAATCTATGTGGGACAAAGTCATAAACCAAAACTTTTTTCCTTCCTCAAAATTATGTTCCAAGTGACACGACCACTACATGTCTATCCTCATAGCCTCACCTTCATTCATACATACGCCTCATTTCACACACAATATCATCATTCCTCTTCACTTTATCCAGCTCAAAGAGTTAATGCATAACTATCATCTAAATAGAGGTCCTCCGAGATGTGGGTTCAAAATTGATATCCAAAAGGCTTATGACACGGTGAGCTGGAAATTTTTGAATGATATTCTTATTGGGTTTGGTTTTCATGAGAAGATGATCAAGTGGATTATGGCATGTGTAAGTAGCACATCTTTTTCTATCAACATTAATGGTGATTTGCACGGATATTTTAGAGGTAAACGGGGTCTTCGGCAAGGTGATCCTATGTCGCCTTATCTTTTTACGTTGGTTATGGAAATTTTAACTCGCATGTTAAAGCGTAGGACTCGTGAAGATGGTGCTTTTGAGTATCATAACAAATGCGACAAACAAAAAATAGTTAATATTTGTTTTGCTGACGATCTTATCTTACTTGTTCGAGGGGAAGTTCATTCGGCTAGGATCTTATTGGATGCTTTGGAAGAGTTTAAGGATGCTTCGGGGTTAGTTCCTAGTATTCCTAAAAGTACCGTTTTCTTTTGTAATGTGCTTACTCAAGCAAATAATTCTATTCTCAATCTCATACCATTTGAAGAAGGCACTCTCCCTATCAAGTATTTGGGTGTTCCTCTTATTTCTACAAGACTTCTTCATAAGGTTGTAATTCCTTGTTGAGAGTGTTCAGAAAGAATAAGAGGCTGGAAGAACAAGTGGCTTTCTTTTGGGGGGTCGCCGACAGCTATTGATTTCTGTCCTTTTCTTCTATGCATGTTTACTGGGCTACGTTTTTATTCTCCCGGCTTGGTATTATTGATGATATTGAGCAACTTATGTGTGGTTTTGTGGTGACAAGCATATGAAGCGGGGGTAAGGCTAAGGTGCGTGGATATTTGCCTCCCAAACCGAAGGAGGTCTTGGAATTCGTAAGCTAGAATCGTTTAATGTGGCTCTAATGACATCTCATGTTTGGAAGATTTTAACTAATAAACAAACGTTGTGGGTCCGTTGGATACATGCCTACAAGCTCAAAAGTAGAAGTTTTTGGGAGGTGTGTATGGGTTCAAACATTAGTTGGGGATGGCGGAAATTATTGAGTATTCGATACATTATTAGACCATTTTTTGGAATAAAATTGGTGATGGTAAGAAAGCTTCCGAATGGTTTGATCAATGGGCTGATATTGGGCCGCTAATATCTCATATTACCTATAGAGCTATCCACACAGGAGGGTTTTCCATCCAAAATAAAGTGGTCGATATTGTGCATGATAGTGCATGGAGGTGGCCTAATACATGGTTAGTTCGTTTTCCTACTCTATCTACTGTTCAAGTTCCTATATTGCATAATAATCAAGAGGATGTGCTATACTTGATGTCCTATGATGGCTTGTTTAAAGACTTTACTGTGCGAGATATATGGCATGCTATTCGTGATCGTGAAACTGAAGTGGCGTGGCATTCATTTGTTTGGTCTACTTATGGAATTCCAAGGCATTCTATTCACGTATGGCTTATTATGAGGAAACGCTTAAAGACTCAAGATAAACGAGGCAATGGGGCGTTGGCATTGATGTCGACTTAAAGTTGCTTCGTTGCCCGTTATGTAGGCTTCAACCCGACACCCATGAGCATCTATTTTTGAATGTTATTTTTCGGCTAATGTGTGGAAAGGTGTGCTTCAGGCTGAACTACCTAACGCACCACCGGTTTGGAGTGATATAATGGATTGGATAATACCCATGGCAAAAAGAACAATGTTACGAAAGCATTGTAGGTAGACTTGGTGGCTGGGCAGCTTATTATGTATGGCAAGAGCGAATCAAAGGCTCCATGGGAAGAAAGCAAGAAAGTTGAAGAGGTAATGAACATTATTGTTGACATGGTGAGGTCTAAGCTAGCGCCATCGATTCAAGAAAAAGCTCGTGTGAAAGTAAAGATAATTTGAAGGCTGCCATTGCATGAGTAATTATGTCGAGGTTGTCTAGAGTCATTGTAGTTCATTAGTTATCTATGTGTGTGGCTCTAGTTTCGTTTTTGGTCGTTGTGTTTGAGCATGTTCAAACACGGTGGTTTTTATTTCCTTAAGAGTGGCTCATCACCACTCTTCTTTGTTCGAAACTCATATTTTTTGTTTCAATATACTTCACCGGGTACAAACCCTTTACCAAAAAAAAAAGCCGCCGTACAATCCTTCGGCAACATCCCACCAAACCCTATCGTTATGCTCACTTTGCTTCACAAACTCAACACATTCCAACAAACTCACTCATCACATTCATCTGAACACATTAATAAAATCAACCATACATCTTTACATACCTGGTCATGTGACGAACAAACTAAAGATTCCAGTAAGCCAGTGAAAACAACACATATTAACTATTAGCATAGCAATTTAAACATAGATTTTACTAAATATAGATTATTTAGTGATAAATATTCAAACTGAGTTGAATGAAATGCACCGCCAAAACACTCTTTACAGTTCACAGTGACTAAATATAAAGGTCTATGTATTCAAAACCTCATTATCTCTTTCAAACACATAAGTTTATGATTCAAGCTATCACATTCAAACAAAAGTGACTATATTTTGACCTCAAAACTATTTTTCAAATAACATTGGTCGGAATTGAATTAAAACTGTAATGAACTCTAATGTTCCTCAAATAAATGGCAAATGTGCCTTTGAAGACTATGTATGCAATCTCGCCAAAACTACATAGACAACTTTCAATTCTGTAACTTATTGTTAGAAAAGTGGTTGATGGTGTGATGATAATATCATATAATCCATGTAAGTTATGTTATGTTCACTTTCCAAATAAACTTTAAAATAATTCAAAAATATGTAACTTATTTGAAGTAACAACAATGGGCACTAACTTTCGATCTTGGCCTCTTGTCATGCTACAAAAGATATTAAGCTCAACCTAGTTTGGACTAGCATCTACTAACTCACGAATTGTAAAAATATGTAACAAAAACACTAATTTGTATCCCACAAAGGTAAAAATAGACAATTGTATCTCACAAAAGGAAAGTGTAAAAATCTCCTAGTTGTTATTTCACAAAAGTAAAATTAACAAATCACCAATTCACGTATTAAAGTGATACGTAAACTTGTAATCTATAAAAAAATGTTATCCTATCATCTTAATTATATATTGCATTAGAGTTTGTTTATTTATCTATGTGGGACAGAGTCACAAAACCAAAACTCTTCTCCTTCTTCAAGCTTTTGTTTACTACCATGTATATATCCACCTTCACGCCCTCGCCTATACACACACAGACACCTCATTTCATTAACAAGGCCATAATGTTGTTGTTTGATTTCACCCTCGCCTATATGTACTCTCGTTACATTCTAACAAACTCCATCACTGGTCACATGTCTTTATAAATACTAAGATACTAACAAAGAGCAACCATGAATCATGACATATATACTAGGTCATATTGATAAGGATTTAAAACATACATTTTTAGAGGGTCATTTAAGCCATAAACTGTTACATTTTATATCCGTTACTGCTTAAAATCGTTTTTTTTTCTTCACATTTTTAGGTGTTTTGAGAGCAGAATGCTAGAATCAAGCATATTTTGACGAAAAGGAGCGAAAACATGAAAAAAAACGACAAAGTCAAGAATACAAGGCCTTTTCGCAAGCCTGACGGCGTCCAACTCCAAGAGCGACCCCGTCACTCACAGGATCTTCTAAAAAGTCTTAAACGATGGCTCAGAACTTATTTTGGTCTTAACACCTGACGGCGTCACGCCTAAACTCAGAAGAGCGTCACTCTTTCTCTTCTCACCAGACGACCAAGATCCTTTCCGGACGACGTCCATAAGCAAGCCGGATGGCGTCACTACTACCTACCTGACGCCATCACAACGATGACTTAGTCAAAACGAAACCTTAATGACGGCGATTAGACGGCGTCACCATCAAAAGGCGACACCGTCGCGAGGGTAAAATTTATATATAGACTCGATATTTTTATATTTTGTGTGTATTATTTTGGAGAGCAAACCCTAGTTCGTTTGAGGTCCGACTTGGGCAGTATTTTAGGGTTCCAATCAGTGTAGTAAGTGAGAATTTTTAAACTCTCTGCAATTTAATAAGTAAGTCGATTGAGATATATTTGTAACTGCAGGAGGATAAATTAAACACAAAAAGTTATATCCCAAAACAAAACATTGTTTGCAGTAGAAGCTAAATGCAACCCAATCAACAATTATTAGCCAGTATGTAGAGAAAATTAAAACTCTGTAAATTTCAGAGAATACATTAAGGCCATGTTTGATAGCTTTTGAATTGGACCATTAAGAGGATAATATATTAGTCGGTCAGAGCACATCTTGTTTGATAAAAATATAAATAGTGCTGAATCAATTTCAAGCCTCTGGATCGTACATGACCAAAAGCATGCAAAACCACTAAGTGCCCCACCTTTCCCTATTTTATCTAACTTTTTATTTTTTTAATAGTTACTGTATTACTTTTCTTTTCAATTTTACTCAAAAGAAGGAATTTGTACTTGCATGTTCACATGATGCCCTACATATTTTGTCCTTTTTGTTTTAATTCTTAATAGTAGGTGTAGTTTACATGACAATTGGTGTTTAATTAATATAGGTTGTCAACGAGTTCTTTTTTTATTTTTTTTATTTTTTTTATTTTTTTTCAACAATACTTTCTTTATATTATATTTTTATTCGACCTAGTTATTTTTTTTATCAAACAATATACTTTGTTAAATACAAAATCAGACAGAAGGTTAAATTGGTAATTTCAGACAAATCAGACTGCTCATTCAGAACAAATATCAAACAATCATTTTAACTCAGAATTAGGTTCACTCAGCATCTTGAAATCATTCAGCAGCTTTGATTCATTCAGCGCTAAATCATATTTTTTTATCAAACAGCCCCTAAGACTAGAGTAAATTCATTTTACGTGGATGAATAAATTTTTTCCATGAATAAATCACTTCCCATTTATTAGAGATGTTTGGATAAACTTATCAGTTAAGTTGATGGTTTCAGCATTGAATCATTGATCATCAAATCATTTGATAGAACACAAAGTAAACCTGATAGTAAGATTATGTGGATATCTTCACGGTGGTAACTAAAACATGAAGGGTCATTTTACGATTGCTATAAAGCAAACCTGGGTTTCTGACCGAAGAACCCTTTTCCTCGATCGGCCATGCTCAAAATTTAAGTCTTTTTATTCAGTTTGCTATGTCTTTTGTATGAAATTGCAAGTAAACAAAAGGAAATGGTTATTCAAATAAATAGAACAGAGGAACAATGAGCTTTGCTGAGACTAAAGAAATGTATAGTTGAAATCATTGAGTAGCAGTAAGTGTTCGAATAGGCATGTCATGGCTGCGCTAAGACGTGAAACATGACTTCTATGTTACACAATAGACAAAAGCGTCAACTCTGAGCGTGGCGTGAGATGAGGCGTGAAAAAACGCGAGGCGTTACGTCTTTTTTGAATTTCACTCCGACAAAGAAAGTTTTTTTGAAAGAAGTACAAAAGATCAATGTTTTAAAAACCGGGTTTTTAATCGACCCGGTCAAGTCACCGGGCACCGGTTCGACCGCTTCAACCGGTTCGACCGCTTCAACCGGTTCGACCGCCGGGTCAACCCGGTTTTTCATTTTTTATTATTTTATTTTTTCCGACGGGTCAACGGTTTGATCACCGGGTCAACGGTTCGACCGCCGGGTCTAACCGGGTAAACCGGTTTTCATAAAAATTTTGAAAAAACCAAACCCGGCGGTTTCATGACCGTCACTCAAAACCCGGGTCTTACCGGTTGACCGATTTTAAAACCGGGTTTTTTGACCCGTTTTAGTGGCCGGGTACCGGTCCGACCGGTTGAACCGGCCGTGTCGACCAGGGTTTGAAAACATTGCAAAAGATTACATGCAAGGATAATTTTTTTGACTTAATTCCTTGTATAACACTTTTTAATAACTCGATATATATAAATCTATAAATATTTTTATATTATGTGTCGCTTTAAGTCACGTTTTAAAAAACTAGCCATAGCTTTTAAAGCCTGAGGCTTGGCCATGTCGTCAAGCCACGTCTAACTCATAAATGTACAACCACAAGGATCATTAGGCAAATTAACAAAATGATAAAGACATTTTTTTTGGGACAAATTAACCATGAGGATCATTAGGCAAATTTTTAACACGACATTTCTATTTTTTTCCCGACTAAGGGTGTGTTTGTTTTTTTAAAAAAAATCTTACTAGCCCTCTTACTCCCTCTTACTCTTACCAGTAAGAGGAGGGCAGAAGTTTTGGTTGTTTGTTTTTTTCTTTTGAGTAAGACCCAGTTAGACATATAACATCTTACTCAGTAAGAGGTGGGGGATTTGTCTTACTGCCTCTTAGTCGTTTTGTAAACTTTATATAATATATTTGATTGTTTATTAACTATGTTATATTTATGATAAAAAGTATTGTTTCATATTTACATAAGTTACTTATTATCGCATTGCGTTGGTTTAATAAACAAATTGCAAAAACGAGCACTTAAAATCATTTGGACAATTATACAAAAAGAAACAACATTATTTCGTTCAGATTTAGACTTTCTAACCACCTCTTACCAGTAAGATGTGGTAGTCAAATTCAGACCCAAAACATCTTAATGAAACAAACACACCCTAACAAATTTTAACCACGAGGATCAATATACTCTAAAAGGGAATAAGTGTCTTTCTTTGGTTGATGTTTTTGGATTTGACATGATGTTAAGCATTACCAAATAATAGGCAAATTCACATCTAAAATCTACACCCATTCGCGTTTACTTTCTTCCAAAACTAATATAGGTTGTGATTTCGTAGTGCAAACCAAACGTTTTGTAACTTATTTAGCATTTAGAGCATCTTCATTCAATGCTTTTTCATATGAATGTTCATAGTGATATGGATGTGAGATCATATGGCTTCAAACATATATATGAAATTGTCTATTACGTACACGATCAAGTTTATACAAGTTCATGGAAGAAAAAGACGGTAACACCCACGAACTTTACACCTATTTTTTTAAGAAAAAAATGAATAAAAGTTCAGTTATCACCTTTATAAGTTTTTAAAATTATAAGAGTAATTTGCTAAATTTGTAAATGCTGAGTAGAATTAAACCACCTTTTGAGTTTGGCACTAACTTTGGCGATGCACAAAATTAAATGGACTGCATGAAAAGCAATTCTCTGGTTGTTTACATCTTTATTGATTGCTATCACCGTTGTTATTGCTCCGCCAACTCCCATGTCCATGGCAGTGCCCGCCTACAATAATCCAAATGTCCCAATATTCACAAGTACAAAAATTACAGGATCGAATTGATATATAATTTCTTTAACATCTATAATCCAAATGTGAATCCCTCTTTTCTCGCGTAAAAAACTAATCCTTAACTAACATACATGTTAAAATGCGTACGGTAAAAGTCCATGTAATTTTGAGCAAATGACATTTCAGATTCTAACCTTTCTTGTTGATTCAAGGAGCTTTTAACATAGCTCTTATTTAAAAAAGTAAGAAATGTATAATGACTGTACCCTAACTATTAGAACTCGATCATCGTAATGTTTGGTTACAAGAAACTTGCTACCAGAGACGGACCCAAGATTTTTGAGAGGGTGTTGCACAATTTTTTCTTTTATGATTATGAGTACTAAAGTTTTCCGATGAAGAATTTATCAAAAAAAATGGGGGGTTGCACGTGCTAAAAAATGACACATTTTATCAAAAATTTACACTTCGTGACCTAAAATGGGGTGTGGCCCGTGCCACACCTGGCTCCCATGTGGGTCCGTCCATGCTTGCTACCCAACAAATTATTCTGCTGCAAGTAAACTTATTTTTATAAAATAAACTAAGTTTCTAAAATCATTATAGGAATGTTTCCAGTTAGTTTGTTGGCCGGTAACGTCACATGTGATGTGTTCCAGTTGATGATCAATGAATTTTGGAGTGAGATGGCTCCGTTGTGGCTCGAAGGTGGAATGAATTTTGGTCTTGTAATTGTCCCACATCGATGAATAAGCAGACTTTGGATCAATATATCACTAAGATTATGAAGCTAATAACAAGCACGTTTGTGAGTTTTCGTATTCAATGACTTGTACATTGGTGAATGCTTTTTTGATGTGTTAAACTGTTATTTTTTTATTTACTTTAGAGTGTTACTTTTTTCTACCATTTATTTTATTGCTTTCCGTTTATGTTAGTCGAATCCAGCTTAATGATTAAGAAAACAAGCATTTCTAAAAAGCTTATGTTTATTTCTGTGGCAAAAGTGACAAATGGATGATAAACATAACTTAAGAGATGGTAAAAATGTTGGGTTTTACTAATCATCACAATTATAGAAAAAAAGTAAACATCATCAAAGCATGCAACGGAAGTAATAGGAATAATACTTGTATTTAATTAACCGAATTAAAAGAAAGTGCGTACATTTTAGCAATTCAAGAAACACAAGATATCAAGAACAAGGAACAAAAACCCAAACCCTAAATTAGGGTTTATGCAATTCGACCCAATTAAAGTCGACACCCAAGATTACCACAAACACAATTGTATTCTTGTACACACGTACTAATATCGATTTGATGTGAAAAGCTAGGTTCTTGAATCACAAATAAAACCAAACACTTGTATCTTGGAGTTGGAAAATCGAATCCCTATGGGGAGGGAGGTGCGATCGGCCACAACCAAGAAGAGAAGAGAGAAGAAGAAATTAGGTTTCTTTGGTGATCCAAGATTAGAATTATGAATACAAATGGTTTGTATTTATAGGTATCTAATAACTTGATGATCAAGAAAAGCCTCCCTTGGGCTTTAGAAACCCATGACCGGCCATAAGGACCCAAGAGGGGTTCTATATCCTTCTTGTCCACTAATTTCGTCTCTAGTCCTTTTAGTTTACATTTAACACAACCGTTAATCTAAACTCGTTAAATATTAACTATCGTTAAGTATTTATTTCGTGACAAATAATTAATAATAATAACATTTATATATTAATTATTTTAACATCAATTCTTATACGTAATGTGTGCAATCCAGTCTGAGAGTTGAATCCGGTCATAATGATATATTATAATTATCCATAAACCTTTCAGCTCCCACTTGGATATTACTTAATATAGTAATGACATTTGTTTAGTCTAGCTTAACACGCCAATGCCCCCAGATCGTATCGAGTATGGTCTTCTGGAAAAACCATTTAATGATTCATCATTTTTACTTATCCTTTTACTTTTAATACTTCATTAACTGTGAATATGAATCAAGTCATTTCACAAGTTAATATTTTGTTTCTCGTTATATCTGATTGAACAAAATTACCAAATCATCTGAACGTATTCCAGATAGATCTTGGGTAAGGATTTACAAATATCTTGCCAATCCTACGAGGGGCCCAAACAGTATTATGCTTTGAAACAAATTCAAATGAGCAAATTCTCTTGACTACAAGCAAAAATCATGAACTTTGCAACACTTATGAAAATAGCCATTATAACCACCTTTAACGGATAGCGTTAGACTATTTCACACAAGTGTGCTACATTCATAACAGTTATCTGGTATCTCAAGTCCGAGGATAAATATACATGATTTACTTAATGACAAAGATCCATAAAGTACAATCATGTTAAGTTGAGATATGTCCTATATTCAATTCATTGAATATCATGTGAATTTGGCATGTCCCACTCATCAATATACTTTAAGTATATTCTACCAAAACTCAGATTTGTCTTAATTCAATGACATTCCCACATCATTGATCGACAACGGACTTTTAGAATAACATAAGTTATTCACGGATTAAACATGCAAATATGAGATATAATATTAAGAAAATGAAAAATGAACATAACCAATATTTTATTTCATTTAAATAATATTTGTTCAAAACATCCTTTATCCAAATACTAAATAGATCAATGCATGATGATACTGGTTAATGAATTATGTCCCAAGTAATGACAATCATACTTGTTGACAAGGCATAATTTCAACTAACTTTGATCTATCGGAATTTTGAGAATACTTATTTCAAGAATTCAACTAGTGAAGTTCTTGTATGTGTGCATTCAAAATATCTTTATATTGCCGCACAATATTTCATAAAGTGTGTGACATCCTCAACCACCAATTTATGACAATCAAAATTTCAAACATTTTAAAGTTTAAAGAATTCTAATTCTTTAATGTATAATGCAACTATGCTCTTAGTTGAGCACAACTAGTTCACATGGCCATTTACAAAGATGAAATCCTCCCATGACCTGTATTGAGTTTCATCTCAATTATACCAAAGATCATTGTATTCAAAACAACAATATGCTCTTTAAAATCTCCGTAAACTTCAATATCTACAGTGTAATGTTTGATGCCTTCAAAACTTTCAAGTTTTTTGGCTATGACAATTACTTAACAATTGATATATTGCTCATCCATAGAATTTTGAGAGCAATTCCAGGCTGAGGAATGTAATTCTAGATTCAAACATATTCTATTAGAATATTCATTACACTAGTTATCTAATAACTTCATTAGATATCAATGTTGTCAAATCATCTTGTATTCAAGCATGATACAACAACAACATGATGTGCATGAAAAATCCTTGTGTCAAACTAAGATTTCATTCATGTTCTACATATCCATTTTCCAAATGATATATCCTGTTCTATATTAGACTCATTTATTTAATACCGCCATGTTTACTAACAATAAACATATACTCCAAGGTTGTATGTCTTATTTTCTAAATCTTTCAAGTGAAGTTACATTCCAAACTAAAACTTAACATTTAGCTTAGATGGAATGTTACTATTCACAACATATAAGACTTAAATAAAATAAACATAATACTCCCACTAGCTTTCAGAAATACTTAGAAATTATCTTATTTTAATTTTAAACCAAAACCTGAATTTAATAGTTAAACATAAGAATCATCTCCTAAATGCATGCATATATCTATTCATAGATTCTTGCCGTTTGTACATTTACAAAGATTATGTGAATTCATAAAACTCCTTTCGATTGCATATCGTCCTGGTAAAAGCAATCACACAGGAAATAGTTTTAATATTCCATTGTCATTTTTCATATCAATGAAAATAAGTATGACAATTATAATCATTATATATTTAATGTGCCAAGGAAAGAATACTCAATCACAGTTAATTGCTTAAGTGTGATTAATAATCTTGTCACAAGTCATGCATTAAACACATGTACAATTTTGTCCATATGATTTCTACACAAAGATTTAAACCACTAGGGTTTTCCTTCTTTTGAAGAAACTCATCTTCATTAAGATAAACCAAGTTTCCAAAGTTGATTACCTTTTTGGACAACATCTTAACATTCATAGTATGAATAATTTACCACAATTCAATATTAGGTAAATGCATCATCATGATTAACAGGTTTTACCATAATCCTGCAACACATATATCTCAGCACATCAATCAATTATCTGAGAATTCTTGCGGATCTATGAATGAGAATTCCACCATCTTGAGGTCTATCATTTACATGTTTAGCCTCATTATGTTATTCACTAGTGTGTGTTAGAAGGTTATTTATTTTGTAATTTAATCTCTTCAAGAGCTAAACAAAACTCCCACTTGCTTTTGTAAGTTAAAGACTATCTATAAATACTTTAGCAATTAGAACAACACTAAATTGTTTTCTTTTTGGGATATTATAAAACACATTGACAGTTCGTAAATCTTGTTTGTTAATAATCTACTCCAAAAGTAGTTTTAACAAATCAGAACTTCAATATAAGATTCAATGTGATTCATCACATTCCATACTAATATGGTGTCTTATTAATCTTCTAGGTTTGAGTTTTATTAAGTATATCCAATCAATACTCAATTTTCTAACCTTGATAACTTTTGGAAGAAAAGAAGATATTGTTATCTTGAATCAAACAATATAACAAATGTTTGATTCTTCTAACTGAACATTTCATATACATACAGTATTTCATTAGAATTAATATTGTAAGACAATCTAACAATATATAAGATAAACATATTCCTTTTGGCTTACCTATTTACCAATTAAATTATCTTAATGGTAATATAAAATTCTAAGCCAATTGCATGCTTTATAACACAAGTACTTTTGATCAAGTCACTTCATGTCCATGTCTCAACAAGAAAGCATAAACAGTTATAATTCCATTATACGTTATAAGTCATTTACCAATGACTTTATATCTTAATAAGAAGACATAATAAGTTAACGTATTACTTTATGAAAAGACTTCATGTTTGTGACTTTACAAAGAAACATATAAACATTTATAATTTAAAGTAATTATGAACACCACATCTTGGTTTCTATTAATTTCTTTTCAAGTTAATATACTACTCCATCTATTTATGTCATTCTAAAAATACATAAATATTTAAGATAGTATTAAATTACTTTATTTATTTATGTCATTCCTTGAAGTGTCCAACTTAAAAAACAGTAAAAGCAACCACGCTCGATCTCACATCAAGTGGAGATTTACCTTGAGATTACAATCTAGCCAATATCCCACTTAACCTAAAATGTAACTTCAAGTGTTTCTATAATTTGAATGACATAAGTCATAAAAGTAGTATATGTTATAATCTTGACATATGTTCTAAACAGGACAATCTTAGTAGAACGTTAATCTCTTACCTTACGATCAAGAGAATCCATTAATCATATTTGTATGTGTTATTTGCACACAATAATACTTCTCCCACTTGTGCATAGAACAACATCATGTAGTAGATAAACACCATGACATTCGTTTGTTTATGTGAGCAATATGATAGTGTCATAGATATATAAGCATTACAAGTAGATGTAGGAGCACTTAATTATCAAGGAAACGTTCATGACTATCCTTGAGAATATGAATGTCTACATTTTTTAGCGTAATGAATTATTTCAAGAAAATCTAGAAATAATCTGAGTTACAACCAAGATAACAAATCTTGCAACTCCCACTGAAATAGACAACGTTACAATAATGTCTTATTCAGTAATACACCATATTCCCACTGGATTTGACAACATTATAAGTGTTTCATTAATCAGTGAAAATAGCGTGCTATTACGTTGTTACCCCTTTTAAAGACCATTCGTAACAATTACTTAGGTACTAAAAGAGTGTATTCTACTATGTAGATGATGAATCATCCATCAATGCTATTAACTTGAAAAATTGAGCATGCAATTTCTTCCTTAATAGGTCTACTATCCCCACAATGGTGTGTAGCACTTTTAATTTGGTCATAGCAAAACAACTAGATAAACTATACTAGTTTGTCTTTTACCAATTTAAGGTAATTAGTCTAGCTTCTAATTTAATAACTCATAAAATGTCAAACATGTTTTCTAGTTGACCAAAATGTCATATAAGAATTCAATCACCAACAAAGGGTAATGAAATCTCTTAAGGAAAACATGGTGTGCAATTTTCTTAACTATTAAAGTTGCTATGAGTTATATTAGAATTTAGACAATTCTAATATTCCTAACATACCTTTCTCAATCATGAAAATGAATATGATTGAGTCTCACTCTTCTTCCATGGAAAAGAGTCTATGTTTGTCTTTTTAGTAAATTTTTCTTGATCAAACATTTGTTTTAAAACAGAACTAGATCAATTTACCAAAACCCAAACCACGTTTATGGTTTAATGTTGCATTAATACAATCAAAAGAATTAACAAAATTCAATTTTTAGTATTTTCGATAATTAAATCTTTCAAGAAAATAAAATACCCATTGGTCAATATTCATAATAACCATAGAATTTTCCTTGAATCTATGACCCGCATTATCATAGTTTCACCACATCAGTTGATCTGCTAGTGGTGAAAGTATAGAATAGTTAATTGTTGAAAAACAATAATTGACAAACAAGTTTTCAATTCCTAGAAAAACATGGGATTTACAATTTAGCCAAACAATTATGCAAAACGTAAGCATGTTTTATCCCATTTTATGCCTTAAGTTATAGGTCTCACTAACTAACTTAATTAAGTTGTCTAATTTAGAAACTGCAAATTATTTAGGCTGAGGTCTCACACAACATAAAGATTCACCTTGTTATCGTAATCTAACTCAAGGTCTCACATAACTAAATTACAACTTCAAGTGTTTCATATCATTAGAGGGCATAAACTTAAATTTAAATGGTACAATTTTTTACGTGTAATTAAAACTTATGTATAAAGAAGCATGCATACATCTCTATAACATAAAATTTTTACAAAAACTTACTTATAATTTTAATTGCTAAGATTAAATTCTACAAAGTTTTAATCGATGCGTTGAGAAACTTACAACTTTGCAATAAGATGCTTCGTACATAGAATAGTTATACTAGGTAGCTCCAATTTAGCATAGAGAGAGGACAAGGTAAGCAAGCATAACCTTAGACATCCTTTCAGGTGACTGTGCATTCTCTCAACCCCTTTGAGTTTGTTCTAGTGGGTGAGCCGTTCTAACCATTTAGTACAGTCGCATCAATCGATTAAAAGTTCAAGATTTAATACTTAGAAAAACAAATCAATTTCGCCATTATTTAGTGTATTTAATTTTCTATTCATAGTTATAGATTTTCTGGTGTTTAAAGAAATAACTTAAAGTTGTTGGTTTCTATCCTAACAATAATGGTTCAACACTAATTTTTGTTCCAAATCTAATTTATTTTCGGCTTTAGTTTATAAATGTAGATCTCAGGAACATTATTCATGAGAGCATGTGGCTTATGCGAGCTAACCACTTCGTTATCATTTTATGTATAACTGATACTTCGATATGATTGCTAGCTTGAAATATAATTTGTGATGCAAAACACATGTTGGTACAAAGCCATCAATATGACAAGCTATAAAGTCGTGCAAAGTTAGATACCTTTACATTGAATCGTATCTCAATCGTATACATGCCTAATGGTTTACCATTCGTTCACATAATTTTAGTTAAATCTATACTTTAACTATTAAGTAAAAATCAATAAGCAGTTATTATGAGGTAGTCGCGATCGGTTTTCATTAAGAAATCAATAATATGAATACGATCTCATTACACCGAGTATATACATATTAGTTACATATAAATAATAAGGGTACGTTGACAATTAATGTGTATCAGGATTTATTGGGTTGCCAAAAGTGTAAAATAAAATAAAAAGAATTGGTTATCAATTAGGTTTTTGCTCAAATTATGATTTTCTAGTGCTGATGTTAATGTTAATATTTTCAAAAGAATGTGATGAGTGAGTGTGTTGGGACGTGTTGAGTGTATGTGAAGCTGAGTGAGAATACTAATGGTTGTTGGCGGGATGTTTTTGAGAGACTGTAAGTCGGCTTGGAGATGGAGTAAAGTGGAGAGGAATAATGATATTTTGAGTGATATGAGGATAGATATGTGATGGTTATGTCACTTAAAACAAAAGTTTGAGGGAGGAAAAGGGTTTTGTTTTGTGACTTTGTCCCATATGGATTGATGAACAAATTGTACATCACTATATAAATAAGGCTATGGAAGTATTAAATTAAGTAATTTGTTCTGTTTGTGTAATAAATGATTTGCTAGTAAATTTATTTAGTACAGGAACGGAAAAGTTGCTTTTTTTACGAGAAAGTATTAAAGCTTTCAACTTTTTGTTTGTTATTAATTTTGTCGTCTCGGTTTTTGTGTTCTACTTCAGTTTATTCAACTTTTGTCCATTTATTTTTTATTAAGCGTATTGGCTAAACTTGTGCTTAATTAATAGTTTATGCCTTTTATATGAACAAATAAACAACTTTTTTTTTCTAGGACACCCTTTTTAGCTTCCATTTAGTTAGTTAGGGATCTATTTTTATATGCAAGCAGCAACAACCATGATTCCTACTATATAATAAGCTCGGTTAGCTAATTCTTTGAGATAAAAATATATATAGTAAAATGTGTTATTTGGTTTCAAACAAGATAAATGTAATCAAATCTTTTTTGTTTCAACAAATAGTGTTAAATTTTAAGGTATTTTTTAATCAACATAGTCATGAGAAAAAAATTTCATGTTTCGTTCTTGTTGTTTACCGTAAATCACATTCGGCGTCCTTATTCTAATTTAATTACATAAATAATCTCTAATTATTAAACCATATGCACTGATGGTTCCTATTTCAAATAATTTCAAATAATAGATACTATCAGTGTAATAACGATAATGACCGCCGTGTAATAAAAAACTATAAATTGTGCAAAGATGATTCATATTTTTTAAAATAAGGACCATCGATGCAACTAGTTTGAAAATTAGTTATTACTAGTATATTTAAAATTGAATATGAATTACGAGTGTGATCGTTACATATAAATTTTTCTAGTCATAATATCCAGGTAAAGTAGACTTTGCATAACTTTGTATACAAGTATCACTTACATAATTACATTTTAATTCAAAAATAAAATGTTAATCTCAATTTGACATGTCGTCACATAGTTCTGCATTACATGGAATGTGAATCGTCACATAATTCTGCATTACATGGAATGTGAATTACATATGTTTGATCACAAAATAAATCTTTCTTATTTCATAAAATATATATTTAAGTTATACGAGATAACAATATCGAGAGTGTAAGGTGTTTAGTGGATAAGGGAGTGTGGGAGGGTTGAGATGAATATGACAAGTACGTGTTTGGGTTGAGTTGACTCGGTGGAGGATCATGAGGAGAGTGAAGCGGAGCAATGACATTAGGCTGAATACAATGGTGACCACACTCGACCCTGTCACATCAGGTTTTTCTCTCCGGCGATCTGACGACGACCAAGTTGTCACAGTGACGACCAAGTTAATTTTGTATTAAAAATAGTGATTTGCTTTGTATTTGTGTGTGTTTGAAATTGGTAGTTTGGCCGACCAAGTCCCTCCATTTTGTTGCTACCGACTGACCGACGACCAAGTCCCACAGTGGCACGACCTTGGATGACCGATCGGTCGACCTCTCCTTGACCGACCCACTGTGTTCAGCCTTATGGTAGTGAGGTCGTGAGTGGTGGAGATGGGATGCTCATGTCACTTGAAGCAAAAGGTTTAAGAACCAGGGTTTTGTGACTTTCACTATGAGTATGTTGGAAAGTCTTTATTATATATCTCTCCAACACGCTTACATACGATTTTTAATTTGTTTTGACTTTGTCGAATAAAACCAAACTTTATGCATTTTTTTTTTCTTCGTAGTTGTCCACTTGTCCTTATTGTTGTTTGTTTGTGTAGTAACAATATAGCTTATTGAATAAAAGAATAACGTTTTCATACGATTCATATTTAATCTCTTTGACGTATTGAATAAAAAGAAGTAGATATATTTACAACTTAGTGACTGAATTCGATACTTATTTTAGAAAAAAATTCGGAGAGATTATTCGAACAACCTATTTCCTTTTGTTCACTTGCATCTTCATACAAAAACATACCTGCAAAAATGAGTAATTCCCCTTAGTGATCACATCAATGAAGCTAAAGTGAATGGGCTAAGTTCGCAATACAATGGACTAGTAATAACCTTGCTAATACACTGTTGTAATTAGAACCGGAGGACTTTGGATGTTCAAGTTGGCTCGAAACTCATGAAATACCTTTTGCAAAGATATATCCACATTATTACGAACAAAATGAATGTCGATTTTCAATATTCCTAGTTCGTTGATGTTGCTGAACTAGATCAGGGGAAAGATAAACCACACTATTATATAGCTAGTTTTTTGAAGAGAAAAAATAGAAATCTTATAGTGAAATTAGTTACTTGGATTCAAGCAAGATAAATGCAAACGAGTCTTTTTCCCAGTTTTATTGTTTAACTAATGGAATCCTTTCTCTTTTTAAGCTCCATGTTTGATTTGTAGTTTCAGAAGTTTATATTTCAGTTTTGTACACCTAAATATTTTCCAAACTCATGTCACGTATCATAAAGAGCCTACACTTATTCTTTGTATTCATGAAGCTAAATTGTGTAAGGTCATCCCTCAAGTAGGCCTATACCATTTTAGGATACAATATCTATGTACAGAATCTAATTCATACCAGGACTCGTGATGTATATAGTACTCTTTTAGTTTTACGACCATTAAATAGTTTAGAATTGGAAAATCGAAAATTGTATAGCACATTACTTATTATCTTGAAGGAATTAACTTTATTTAAGACAAATCGGCTCATATTCGACCTACTAACACCAGACTCGTGATTAAACATAGCAATATAAAGGTAATGGATGTCTAACATTGACATAATTCGATCGTTAGTTTAGATGATAAATTGCTGATACACTCTCAAGATCATTATTCGTTGTATCAACTTCTTCTTTAACAATCTCATTCCAGTCAAGTTGGTTGAGCTATTTTGAAAGCTTGGACGATGCAATTTATGACACCATGAGACAACGAAAGCAACTTCTTAGCTTGAAAATGTTTCAAGACTCTCAACCTCAGTTCTTTCCATGGCTTAGGAGTGGGTCTAACATGGGAGTTGGGGGTGTTGGATTAAACCTAGATCGCTCGAGTAGTATAAGTTGAGAACGAAGAGTCTGTATATAAACACCAAGCTGCATAAGAATAACTTTCGGTCTCACATTACGCAACATAAAATGTATTATACCTGCACAGGTTACATTTGCTCGTTGCATAATTTGGCATACGTCTTCAATTGCTAGTTTAAGATTTTGCATGTTTCTTCGTAAATTGCATTTATCCCTTTATGTTAACTGACTAACTCCTATGAAGTGGTAAATGAATGTCTCAAAGTTTTAACTTCTTAAACTCTCAATTCCCATTAAGGTACAAACCAACCGACGGTATATCATAATGTTGGCATATTATCTTATTCACAAAATTTTGGCATGTGGATAAAACTGACGTTAGATGACGACCAATAATGAGTGCAAAACACATTTTATAATTTTGTGTGGGTAGTGAAATGAGTAGAAATCAAATGTGAAAAATACCCTAATGCTCTTATAAAGCGGTAAAAATATAAATAAGGAACACTCCAGTAATCAACCAGAAACAATAGTGCAAATAATATGTATTTGTTTTCTTAGTTCGTATACGAGAGTCAAAAGCACCTAAAAGAAATTTATAACATTTTTAATCAATTTTGCTAGATACAACCTCACTAGCGTAAAGAGTCGATCGATAGAAAAAATAACACCAAAATGCATAAAGTGAGCTTTGAGCTGATGTTAACCACCAGGGAGAGATCGGTGGCTGATGACATCACAAGCAATGTCAGTCTATGACTCCACGTGCACATAAAGAGCGTTGTGTTCCAATTGATGCGTGGAGAGTGCGGGAGGATGGATATGAATGTGAGGAGTGGATGTTTGGATAAAAGTTGGCTCGGCTGTTACTTACGAGGAGTGAAGCCATGGGAGTTGAGATGTGATGGTTAAGCCTAACTTTAATGTATAACCATTCAGGCTTGTATTTTGTCCCACATAAATTGATGAACAAACATCAAGGTAATATATAATTTCAGCCCGAAATGGTAATACTAGAAATTACTAGTACAATTTACTTTCCGTCTTTTTATTTATTTTACTGTTTTTTGTTTTAAGTTATTTCAATCTAGTTTATTGAAAAACTGTTTTTTTTAGCTTTCGTTTTACTTAACATGCTGATCCTTGTTTCAGTAGTTGCTGTTCTTTATGTTTGGCAATAGATATGTCCATCACCTAACTATTTTTTGGGTAAAGAGATTGTACCCGGTGAATATATTAATAAAAGAATAATATGAGTTAGCACATGTAGGAGTGGCGATGAACCACTCTTAAAAACTAGAACAATGTGCCATGAACAGGCTCATACGCACAACAACCAAGAGAAACCAAAGACCTAGAGTGCAATAGAAAAGAAAATTAATGAAAAAACTAATCGCCTCTAGATCATGACCAGAAAAATGGAATTACTCCTCAATTGCTAGCTTCCAATTTGCCTTCATTCTATCCACTCGAGCACTTTTCTTGAATCTTATGGATGCAAGCTTAATCTTACCGTGTCAACCACAACGCTTGTAACATGCTCCGGATTCCTTTCACCTTTTGTATGGATCCAATTGTTCCTCTCTTGCCACACGAAGTACGAACTTGCAGCCAAGACTAGCCGACCAACAATGGCCGTAACGTTATTACGAGACGACCTTGGTATCATCCAATCCATGTTATCTTCCCAAACTGGCTAAATATTTGGAAGATCAGCCGCTTTAAGAACTAGCGTCCACACTTTAGTTGAATAAGAACACTCAAAAAACAAATGCTCATGCGTGTCGGGTTGAGATTTACATAACGGACATCGAAGCTTTGTTAAATCAACATCCTTTCCCACGTCCCATTGTCGAAGTCGATCCTGAGTTTTGAGACGTTTTCGCATAACGAGCCATAAATGTATGGCGTGTCTTGGTATACCGTAAGTCGACCATACCATACGATACCAATCAATCTCCTCTCCGCGTTCCCTGATTGTGTTCCAAACTTCATATATAGAAAACTCAGTCAACACATCATCATGGTTTCTCCATAATAGTATATCCTCATGCACATCATCATGAACAGGCTCATTAACTTGATTTAATATTGGGAAGAGATTATACCATGCAACAGGCCACAACCAAGCACCATTTGAAATAATGTTTACCACTTTATCTTGAAGAAAAAAGCCCGCATTAGTCACACGACGGTAAGTCAAGTGGTTCATCAGGGGACAATATTCATTCCAAATATCAAACCAAGCTGATACCTTGTCACCTTTACCCAATCTATAATGAAACTGATTTCTAACACGATTGCGTATTTGAAGAAGTTTTCGCCATCCCCAACTCACATTAGTCGTTAGACTTACGTCCCAAAAACTCCTATCTTTGAACTTGTAAGCATGGATCCACTTCACCCACAAAGACTCCTTATTAGTTAACAGCTTGTATATGTTCGACATCATCAACGCGACATTGAAGTTTTCTAGACGACGAATGCCTAGACCTCCTTCAAACTTAGGAAGACATACATCCTCCCAAGCCACTTTAGCTTTGCCACAAGAAACCACACATAAGCCGCTCAATATCATGAATAATACCGGTCGGGAGACTAAATACGGATGCCCAATATACATGCATAGATGATAAGACCGACCGAACAAGTTGCAACCTCCCTGCAAACGAGAGCCACTTGTTTTCCAATCATCTATTCTTTTCTTAACCCGTTCCACAAGAATTTTACAATCTTTATGTAGGAGACGAGACGATATGAGAGGCACTCCCAAGTATTTAATAGGTAAACACCCTTCTTCGAAAGGCATGAGATGAAGAATAGAAATTTTAACCTGTTGACTAGTGTTGCAAAAGAACACGGTGCTTTTCAGGATGCTAGGAACCAAGCCTGATGCAATCTTAAACTCATCCAAATAATCCATAACCACTTTAACCGAATGAACATCTCCATGAGCAAAAATTATTAAATCATCCATAAAACAGATGTTAATAATTTTTTGTTTGCTACATTTATTATGATAAGTAAAATTATCTTCCTCTCGAACCCTCCGCTTCAAGATAAGAGTTAAGATCTCGATAACTAACGTGAAAAGATATGGAGACATAGTATCCCCTTGACGGAGCCCACGTTTTCCTTTAAAATAGCCATAAAGATTGCCGTTGACGTTAATGGAGAACGATGTACTAGTAACACAAGCCATAATCCACTCAATCATGCGAGAGTGAAAACCAAATCCCAAAAGAATTTCTTTCAAGAATTTCCAACTTACAGTGTCATAGGCTTTCTGGATATCGATCTTGAATGCACATCTCGAAGGCCCTCGGTTCAAGTGTTAATTGTGCATTAACTCTTGAGTTAACAAGATGTTTTCCGAAATGCTTCTTCCCGGAATAAAAGCCGACTGATTATTGCTAACAACATCATCTAAACCATCCTTAATACGATTTGTAATGATCTTACTAATACATTTGTAAATAACATTACAACACAAAATAGGACGATAATCATTAATACGAGACGGTGTAGATATCTTTGGCAACAAAGCAATGATAGTATGATTGATTTCCTTCAACATTTGGTTGTTCGTGAAAAATTCTTTTATAGCTCTACAAACGTCACCTCCTACTACATCCCACGACTTTTTAAAGAAAACCGAAGTGAATCCATCAGGCCCCGGGGCTTTGTCATTGCCTATAAAAAACATGGCTGATCGAATTTCAGAATCAGTAACATCATGAATCATTAGCTCAGCACGGTAGGAGTTCAAACGTTTGGAGAACAACCCTTCATAATTTAAATTGTTGGTATCACCTTCAATTCCTAGGAAACCTGTATAATGCTTCACGAAAACAATAGGCACCAAGTTACCTTCATACATATTGTTGTCATGCCCATAAACACAATCGATACGACTCTGACTAACACTAGTTTTGACAGAACGATGAAAGTACGCCGAATTGGAATCCCCCACGCGAAGCCATTCAAGTTTTGCTTTCTGTTTCAAAAACCTTTCTTCATCAAGTAGAGCATTTGTATACGCTGTGAGGTAAGCAGCTTCTTCCTCACGAAGCACACTAGAAGCTGGGTTTTTATCAAGCGCCTTTTGAACCTCGTCAAGTTCATGTCGTAAATTCTCAACCCTTTTATGAAGGTTACCTTGTGAGTGCATCAGCTTACGTATAGGTTTTTTCAGTAACCTTAACTTGTTTACAAGCTTAAACATGTTATGGCCATGCACATTAACACTCCAGTTATCTTCCACCAACTTCATAAATTCATGTTTATATGCAAGAAAGCTGAAAATTTTGAACGGCTTAGGTTTATCTTTCGAAACCTTGTATACTTTCAAAATAGCAGGGGCGTGATCTGAGATTCGATATGGTTGGAAAATTGCATGAGAACCAGGGTACACATTAGTAAATTCGAGATTACACATTACCCAATCAATCTTTTTCAAAATTCCCAACTCACCTTTAGGTTTCTGATTCCACGTAAAATGCAACCCTGAACTATTTACATCCATGACTTCAATATTATTCACGCATTCGTTAAACTCTCGCATAGATATGTTAATATCTTTGGAGCCAAGGTATGTGTCTTCAAGGAATAGTGAAGCATTAAAGTCTCCCAATATGACCAAAATGTTGTGGATATCAAGAGTTTGCCAAAGCTCCCTACGAGTTGCATAAGAGTTTGATGCATACACAAACGTGCAGAGCAAGACTTTCTGATCCGTTTTCAAAAAAACTTGAGTATGAATTGCTTGGCTTGTACAAGACAACACCATAACATCTACATACTCATCATTCCATCCTAAAATTATGCGAGAGCCTTTAGTACAAAAATTCCCATTCGAAACCCATTTCCACTTCACACACACCTTAGAGCAGACTTCATCTAGCTTCCTAATGTCAACATGAGATTCTAAGATCGCGCAAACATTCAAACAGTTCTCTTTTATGAAATTACGAACCTCATTTTGTTTCGGGGTACGGTTCAGAGCCCGTATATTCCATGAGGTAATGCTATACATTATGACCGGTTTTATTGGGAGTACTTGCCCCCTTTTTAGCCACTTGCACCCGCCACTGATTCCTCATATTAATCATACACATTTACCACATCATCATCATCGTGCTTTCCTTTATAGGATTTTCCTCAGAATGCCCCGTTCCACTCGTTCCTTGTTGCACCAAGCTTTCAAACGTGTTTGATAACTCAACAGGTTGCTTCACATTTCTCATACCAGCTGGTTTGGACACTGGTCTATATACCAAATTAGACTTTGGTCGAAACTCAAAATTCCTATCAGTTTTTTCTTTCATTTGTTACGCGTTTTGACAGTTTGAAACCCATCATCATGAGCATCTAAATTGTTTTTAGGCACCTCTTTGAAAATATGAGGAGATTGTTCTTTCAAGTGACCAAAGATTTTGCAAGTAGAGCAATGTGGGGGTTTCCATTCGTACTCAATATTTACTTTTTCACTTGTATACCCATCACCCTCCAGCGTGGGCACAGCCACAGTCACCGATTCTTTAAGATCATTTTCAGCTTGCATTTCAATCATTGCTCTTGCGTAACTACTCCTGCCCCACGAATCGTTACACATAGTACTAGTGTATGAGTCGAGCATTAGAGGATTCCCAACCTTCGTTGCAATGACACTCAACACGTCGGCTGTGAAAGCAGCCATCGGCACATCGTGCATCTTCACCCACACAGGTACACTCTCTCTTATGATTTTCCTTTGTAAGACTTGCCGTTGGAGACCATTTCTTCAAAATAATAGGTACGGTTCGTATCATCCACGGACCATTCTCTAGAACATCATTCATCCCCTTTTTAGTTGCGAAATTAAAAAAGAAAAACCCCTTTGCATTCATCATTATTTTTTGAATCCCATATTTACCCCATGCATTATAAACGTAGTTTTCGACTACTGGGAATGCTATCCTCTTACCTATGAAGTATCCATATATTGTGTTACTAAGACGGTCATTAACTTCCATCACTGACGATACATGTATGATAGCTTCGAAATCACCCTTGCTTGAACTGGTAGCTTCAAGTTTTCTGAAATTAACTTTGGGTTGCACTTTCTCAGTAACGACAACATTAGCAAAGGAGGCACGTTTACCTTCCTCATCAGCCCTTGAGGACTCTTGAACCATATGGAGCATATCAGTATTAGTGGCATCTTCCTTATCAACCCTTGATGACTCTTGAACCATATGGAGCAAATCATAATTTGTATTACCATTTTGACCATCCATATTCTTTATCTTATCACTAATTCTAGACAATAGTGAACTGATATCCCCCTCTCCCGAACTCTCCTCCATTGGCACACAAATTGGTAAACAAATTAAAAAAGACACGAAGAGCAAACCCTAATCTTCAAGGTAATAGCACCCTAATCAGCGATTAGGATGCTAGAGCAGTGAATACACTTAAATGAGCAGCAAAAAAACAATAATTGAATTAATTGAAGAGTCAATTAAAGAAAAGCCCTAACCAACCTGTAATTAATCATGTTGAATGGTGGTGAATGGTGGTCGGAATAGCAAATTAGGAGCTGTGGTGATGTTCTCTTTCCATTGACTATTGGGGGAAAAGGTCGTCGATCAGCTAACTAAGTAGATTCATTTCTCATGCTTTAATTGAAAATACTTTTTTTAGCTTTCGTTTTACTTAAACATGTTGATACGTGATTCCCACACACATGATTTTTGTTCAGGCCGTTAAAAGCTCAACTATTGACCACACTCACTTCATATCACTTCCACTTGCTATAAATCTTCAATTGGTTGATAAGCTTGTCACCTTTCAGAATACAATATCAAAGACTTCTACTTTATCAAGTATGTGAACAAAATTACTACTGATATAAGCTCCTGTTAATCCGATTTCCTAATTTTGTCTTTGATTTGTTGATTCGGTTTTTTTTCACCTCAATATTTGACATAACAACCGGAAATATAACATTCGACGATTTTTTTAATATATTTTTTCCCAACATAATCATGTTCTTTAACGAAAAATCGGGCTCTATAATCGGGTATAGAGCCCGTTTCTAAAATAGGGCTCCATTTGTGTTTAACAGAGTCCCCACCCTTTACGACCCGTTTGAAAAATAATGTTTTTATGACCTTTTTCAACGTGGCTCTGTGAGCTTTTTTGTAGTAGTGAGCTGATAAGGATGGTGGATGGCGACGAGAGTCACGAGACATCAAATCAAGTTGGTTGGAATTCAAAGATCAGAAAGGATCATCATGAAAGAAATAAGCTTGAATTAGATGCAAGGTGCAAAGAAGTTGACAATAAGTGAGACAAGTTAGTTGAAAATGGTAAGCAAAAGCATATAGAGAAGTATGGAGGTGCCCGATCGTTATTAGCATGAGTTATTATCGAAGTATTGTAGAAGGTATGAATTCGTAATTCATATTCTATTTGATACTACATGCTGCAATAGTAAATGTGAGTTTCGTATGTAGTGCTAGTTTGACCATGAGGATTATATATCTCTTGAAATTAGTCGTGTATTAATTGTGTAAGCATTAGAGGATATGAAATGGTTATATGGTCATAAAAGATAACTATTTCACCACGCCCCATCCCCGTAAGGACCTAAAACTTCATGTAAGCTATAAGGTTTACTGGTTTATTTTTGTATTGATTGGGTTTTTCAAAGAACTACTTGAATGATATTGTACAAATTTATAAGAGTTTATTTTTTTTAATTTTTTTAATTTTTAATAATTAAATATAAAGGGTAACTATTTTACTAAAGGTAGCTATCCTTTTTATTCTAAGATATGAAGAAAAAGACTAATCTTATATCTTTTTCACGTATAGCAGGCTACATCGCTTTGGCTTACTTTACCAACAAAAAGTTGTACGCTGAGAGCTACAAAGAAGATGTCAAGATTTCTAGGATTTGATTAGATAACTTTTCTTTCTACGAGTTAATGTATGTTAGCTATTTTACATTAAACAAATTGGTCAATGTACAATATCATATTTTGTATTGTTTTCAATTATTAATATTATTGAATGAAAGTATCAATTTATATATTAGATTGATGAAAAAATGTATATTATAAACATTCGACATTTGTGTTGCATGAAATAAAAGTGCTACAAATCATTAGAAAAAGTGTTGCACTAATATGACAAAACACCATAAAGTGTTACACTTGATACATTAAAGTGTTGTATGCTCAGTGGTTCTAGATGAATAAGTGTTGCACATCAACATGAGAAGTGTTGTTTTTGAATTTAAGAGTGTTGTGTTTGTTCGTAAAGAATGTTGCATTTGAGCATATAAGTGTTGTACTTGAGTGTAAAAAGTGTTGCATTTTATTTTAAAAGGCGTTGCAAATTGAAATATCACAATTGCTAAACATGGGCAACACTTTCAATAAATGTTGCATAATCCAATATAAGTGTTGCATATAGCTAAGGCAACGTTACATAACGTAGCACATGGTGAAGTGTCGCATAATGCATAACGCAACATTTTAAAGGCATAATACAACACTTTATTGGTGTTGCTTTAACTTCATTTTGTAGTGCGTTTTCTTACGATTCATATATATAGTGCCACTTCATGTGGAGAGATTATTCAGCTGCCATATTCGTGGTGTTTAGTTGCGACTTAATTTGATAAATGGTGAGAAAAGATTGATTTAACAATTAATTACGACCATTTCGTTTTGTTTACTTGCAACTTATTTCATTTTTTTTAGCATGGCCGAGTGAAAAGGGTATTCGGTCAGCAACCCAAGTGGTCAATGTCTTCTCGCTATAACAAATTTAGCAATCTTAAACTATCCTTTTCTCTCCTTCATGTTTATGTTACCACCATGAAGATATCCACATGTTCTTACAATTAGGTTTAATTTATGTTGTATTAAATATTGATAAGTTTATCCAAACATCTAAAATTTATATGTGACGTATTAATTTCGTACGAGTGTAGTAGCTTAATACAGTTGCAGAGATTTGAAAAATGCTAAATGAGAATTAGCATGTGTATATTGAACATGTTATGGCGATCAATCCTGATGACGAGTTCCACAATGATAACTGATTATCACGTGTTAGAAACATTAGTTAGCTTGTTACTATTGTATAATTAGTTAATAACCAGGCCACCAAAATAGTGATAAAAGTTATAAACGTGAACCTGAGTTTGTTGCTATCGACGGTAAATAGTCACTTGATGAAAAATATCCCGATGATCTTTAGTCTTCACCGAACCTATAGTTGCTAATTAGCCGATGAAGCTAAAGTCGATTTTTATAGAGAAATTAGAGAGAGTATTTTGGACACATTGAAATGATTTATTATTAATTATGAAATTGTGACAAAGTGAGAAGTACCTGAAGAGTTTAAATACTACATCTGGTGGGAAACTACAAAATATCTACAAACTAATTTAACAGACTTCTAACTCTACATCTTTACATTTGGTGACACGTGTACATACTTCTACTCAAGAAAATCTTCATCTTGTGTGGAGTTCTTGAGTGTACTGCATTTGCATAACTTCTTTGAAAGTTCTGAGCTGATTGTTTGGCTTTAACAACTTGAGTGGAGTGTTTGGATGAGCTGTTTATGCCTATGTCATTAATCTTGCAACTCTAATCATTGCAAAGTCTCTATTTGGATGAGCTGTTTGTCTCGAACGGATTAAGTCATTGCAAAGTCTGTTGTGGCTGTAAACTAACCTACGAGGGGAAGTACCACTAATCATTTTGATATGTTGTTTTCATTACCTTCTTCGAATCTTTGGCTTCTTCTTCATATGACAATGCATATATGTCACGAGTCATGGTTGATCTTATTAGTATTTATAAAGAAACGTGACCGGTGATCGAGTTTGTTGGAATGCATGTAACGAGAGGTCGAGAGTACATATAGGCGAGGGTGAAATTAAACAACGACATTATGGCCTTGTGGTGAAATGAGGTGTTTGTTTGTGTATAGGCGAAGGTGTGAGGGTGGAGATGTGGTAGTAAACAAAAGCTAGAAGAAGGGGAAGTGTTTTGATTTTGTGACTTTGTCCCACATGGATAGATAAACAAACTCTAATGCAATATATAATTAAGATGATATGAAGTTGAAGCACAAATGCATCAAGTAACAGGCATATCACTTTCATATGTATGTTGGTGGTTTGTTTGTTTTACTTTTAAGATTTTTACCTTTTCCCATGATTAGTAGATACTTATCATTTCCAGCATGTCAAGACACGAACATCATTAGGTAGCGCCTTTAGTTGTTAAATAAGTTACTAATTTTTGTTTTTCTATCAAAATCAAACTGATATATCTATATATTTAAAATTATTCTAAACTTTTTTTAGAAAGTGAACATAAACACACCTTAAATGGATTACCTAATATTATCATCACACCTTTAACCACTTTTCTAACAATAAGTTACATAATTAAAAATTGTCTATACTAGTTTGTCTTTAACGTGTTCTAAAACATCTTTCATATGACCATATTGGTGGAGGATCATAAAAAAAAAAGTGAAGAGGAATGAGATGTTTGTGCATGTAAGGCTAAATCACATCGGTGAATGAGCAAATACTAAAGTTGTTTAATACTAAAACTATAAATATAGAAGAGTGATACACCCATATAAATTCATCCACAAAAGAATCACACACGCTGAGGTGGCGCCGGATGATTGTTTTTTGTGGGAGCCACTCCCACAAAAAGCCAATCATCTCGCGCCACCTCAGCGTGTGGGATTCTTTTGTGGATGAATTTGAGTGGATGTAGCATTAGTAATAAATTAAATAAAACAAGGCTTGGTCATACTATATTGCTTTAACTATAAATATGGTGCGTGCAAACTTTATTTTTGATGTAACTCTAATCTAGCTTATTGAAAGAAAATGTACCGTTTTCTTACTTGCGACTTAATTTGGAGAAATTCTTTGAGAAGCCGTTTCCTTTTGTTCTAATATGTTGTTTGGATTGCGTTAGCTAGGGGCAGGCCCGGTGAATAGCAGGTGCAACAAGTGCATATGCACAGGGCCCCATCTTTTAGAGGGCCTCCAAATTCCCATCAATATTACGCCAACACACAAAGTGAGTAAGGTAGGGTATTATTTAATAGTAAAATTTACTTTTACTCCACCAAATTCACCATTTAATTACTTGCCTTATTTTTAGTACATTTTCACTTAACTTTAGAGCTGTAGGGTGTGTTTGGTAAAACTAGCAGTGAGCAGTAGCAGTGAGCTGATGAGCTTTCCTAAAAAATAGCAAAGCTTTCCTAAAAAATAGCAAAGCTCACCGCTCCTCTGCCAAACGAATAATAAAAATCAAAAAGCTCATTGCTCACCGCTCATCGCTCCAAAAAGCTCTGCGCCAAACATAGCCGTAATATGGTTTAAAATTGAAATTAACATTTGAGAAATTAATTAAGACGTGATTATGTGATATGATTTTATAATTTAGCCACCATTATTATTATGTGTTTTGCCTCACTAACAAGCGTTTCTTTATGACTATATATGTTTAGGGAAGTGCATATATACCGATGAAATTTGTATATTTGCATATTATAGTTTTTATACATAATGTACAATAATATTTGAGCATATTTTGAGAAAATATGCAAGTTTTAGTGGATACATGTAAGTGTCATGTTGTTTAAAGTGTCACGTTCAAGGGCCTACTTTATAGTTTGGCACAGGGCCACCAAAACCAATGAGACGGCCCTGGCTAGGGGTGATTTGGTGGAGGATGAGGAGAAAAGTGAAAAGGAACAATGTTATTGTGAGTGAAATGAGATGTTTGGTTTATGATAAAGTTGGTCCCTCAGTTATAATCAATGAAAGAGTGACACTCAAGTTTAGACATCAAATTAGGTATGAGTTTAGGCTTCTCAAATATTTCTCTTTTATTTTTAGTAACTAGTTCTTTCCCGTGTTACTCTTCAACCAAAAAGATTTTATCCTTATACATTTTAAGCTTTTTGATTGGTTGAAAGTGAAATTGAGATAACTATTTTGAGACATTCCAAAATGAAAAGACAACAAAAATTCTGATTATCAATTTTAATGAAGTCCAATAGAAGAAATGTCCCTATATTCACATGTACAAAAAAGTTACAGCATCGAATTGATATATAATTTCTTTAACATCTAAAGCCAAATGTGCATCCTTGCTTTCACGCTTAAAAATCTAATTCTTAACTAACATACATGTTAAAATGCGTCCGGTAAAAGTCCATGTAATTTTGAGCAAATGAAATTATTATTATGCTTCAAATTCTAACCGTTATTGTTGATTCAAAGAACTTTTAACATAGCTTTTGTTTAAAGAAATTAAGAGATGTACAATGTCAGTACCCTAACTTTAAGACTCATCGGAATATTTTGAAACAAGAAACTCGCTACCCAACAAATTATTCTGCAAGTAAACTTTTCATTAGTGTTTCAATGTACTCACTAATACTTTTTTTGGTGAGATTTAACCACTCAACTTTCACAAAATGTTCCATTTCTACGTAATTTTTAAATTTTTTTTAACCATCTTTGATGATATGCATTTTTTTTGATGACATGGAGATCTTTTGTTGCTGACATGGACTTGAGTTGGCAATAAGTGACAAAAATACACGATACCATGTTGTTGTATGGTATTATGTCATTCGTTTTACACATTAGATGAAAATTTCATTTCCTATATACCTACAAAAATTATGCAACCATGGGCCTTAAAGTGCACATCGGGTTCTACGAAACCCAGCAATGTATCTCCACGTTGCACTAGATTATTTTATAACGAACAAAGACATCTAATTTAGTAATTTTGTTTGGCCATAAACACTCGTCTAATTAAGTAATTTTTTTAGGTAAAGGGTTTCGATACCCGGTGAATAGAATAAATAAAATACAATGTTTAGTTACATAGGAGAGTGGCCATGCAGCGCCTATGCATCCAAGAGCATATATTTAAGAAAGAAAACATCACGTTATATCAGTTGAGATATTCCACTTGCGTAACGTATCCACCACATTTTGCGTTTTCTTGAATCGTATAGTGGTCATCTTCAACCTCACGATCTCCATGATAATATCGCATACCTGTTCTTCTCGTCTAGTATCTTTCGAATAAAGGCGGTTATTCCTCTCTTGCCATATGTGCAATGCGGCGGCAAAAACCAAATGACTAACAATGCTCCCTATGGAATTACACAACGAGATAGGTAATAACCAAGAAGTGATATATGTTAACCTTGGTAACACAACCTGTAGACCAGCCTTACGGGTTACCAGCTTCCAAACCTTAAAAGAAAACGAGCATTCGAAGAAAAGATGCTCGTGAGATTCAGGTACAGCGTTACATAATGCGCACCGAAGCAGGTTTAAGTCGGCCGAGTCGCCAACATCCCATTGCTTCAGTTTATCTTGGGTTTTTAACTTTCGACGCATAAGTAACCAAACATGGAATGCATGACGAGGGATAGCAGCAGTAAACCACACTATACGAGTCCATGGGACTTCACGTCCTCTTGGTCTAATTGTATCCCACACAAGCCCACTTGGAAGTCTTTTAGCCGACCGTCTCCAGTTTTCCATAGAACCTTATCTTCTTTATTTTCTATTAAGATTGGGGGCATAATGTGGTTTACAATAGGAAACCTAGTGTTCCAATTACTTGGCCAAGACCAATAACCATTTAGTAGCACATTCAGAAATATTAAAACCTTCTTTAGTGATGGTTCGCACAGTCAAATGGTTTCGAATAGGACTTTGTTCACACCATATATCAAACCATATTGAGGTCGTTTTACCATTTCCTATTTGATGCCAAAAGTATGGTCGAATAATATTTCAAATTTGAAGAATCTTCCTCTAACCCCAGCTCACATTGGACCTAAGCGAAACATCCCAAAAGTTTTAACCCTTTAATTTGTAAGTATGGATCCAACGCACCCACATTGAATCCTTACGAGCAACAATGTTCCCTATATGTTTCGTCATCAATGCGACATTGCACTTTTCAAAATGTCTAATTCCCAACCCACCTTCATGTTTACGAAGGCATAAACCATCCCATGCAACCTTTGCTTTCCCTCTTCTCATATCTCCATGGCACCATAAAACCCCCTAATTAGTTGTTCAATATCTTGAATAATGCAGATAGGAAGAATAAAAAGTGATGCCCAATAACCATGCATAAACGAAATGACTGATAAAACAAGTTGAAGTCTACCCTCAAATGAGAGACTTTTGTTCTTCCAATCACTAATGTGATTTAGAACCCTTTCTACAAGAACTTTCTAATCTTTGTAGAGGAGACGAGACGAAAGCAAGGGGACCCCAAGGTATTTGATGGGAAGGGTACCTGCTTCGTATGGCATCATTTGGAGAATGGAAGATTTGACATGGCTTGCCACATTACTAAAGAATGCTGTGCTTTTTGGAATACTTGGAACAAGACCTGAAACCTCTTTAAACTCCTGTGATGATTCCATAATAACCTTTGCAGAATAGAGATCACCACGAGTAAACAAAATCAAATCATCTGCAAAACATACATTTACAATCTTTTGCTTATGACAATGATTATAGTATTGGAAATCCTCATTACTCGACACCTTTCGTCTAAGGATGAGCGTAAGAATTTCCATCACCAATGTGAAAAGATAAAGGGACATCGGATCCCCTTGCCTTAGTAATTTAGTAATTTTGTTTGGCCATAAACACCATAACTAGATGAAATAGATGAAGTACATATGTTAGGCTAAGGTCACAACTTGTACACATAAAATTCGTGTAAAGCCAATACCAAACAAGAGCTGTCATTGCTACAATAGATACTCCTGTTACTTTAAAACACATGGTTTACATACATGTCCTAAACAAAGCATGAATGTCTAGAAATCTAAACATGCGAAACATAGGTCCACAAAATATAAGCTTATAAAAGCTATGCAAATGAAGCTAACACAAAAGCTAAGAAATATGTAAACAACGTCAACTTCAGTTTCACTTTCCTAACCAACGTGAAATTATTGACCAGCTATCTCATCCCCAAAAATATCCATGTCATCAAAGATGGCTAAAAAAATTTAAAAATTACATAGGAATGAAACACTTGTAAAAGTTGAGTGATTAAACCTCACCAAGAACAGTATGAATGGTTCATAACTGCTCTTTTCTTGTATGTTCTTCATTTTATGAATATATTCAACAAGTACAATTGTTGAGACATAATCTGGCGCAGGCTGGATTCAACAACTCTCCTTGTCCGTTAGTCGTCTTCTCGAGCCCTAGTAGACCTGTCAACAAAGAGAACCCTTTAGGAGTGGACCCGGTAGCAGGGGTCCACCTCCGGCAGAGTTAGTATATGTGCGATGTGATGAGTTAGGGTTAGAGTAACTGTATATCATGTGTTATTAAGAAGGAGATCCACCATGTATTTATAGGGCATGGATTAGGGTTTAAGTAGGTGGGCGGCTGTCTTTGGCCTGCGACCCATTCTGACGGTCGAGGACCATGCGTCTAGTATGAGAATGGCGCATGGCTATGTTATGCTAGACTTAAGTTCTATGGCAGCGTGGGTGAAAGTGGATCCCGCATGTTGCATCACGGGTAAGGCGTACCTTTTGTACCGATGGCGGCGTAGCATGGTGCGGCGAAGGCGTGCTACGGCAGAAGTTGGCGTTGTCTTGGCGACAAAGAGGTGCGGCGAAGGCGCGTTAATACAGCGGCGCATTACATCCGTCTTTACAACGAAGAGGGCGTCTCCCTGGCGCAAGATGGTGCGAATATTTAAATCCGTCTTTGTGCGGCTTGCAATACCTCTTACGCATAAGCTTCCAATATACCTGCGTGGCGTGCGAGGAAGCGATGGTAGTATATACCACGGTAGCCCCAAGTTTGGTGATACTCGTGTAGGAGCATTAAACTTATTTAATCTGGAAAAAGCGAATGCAAAGATTAAAGTATATGCCGCGAATCGCAACATATAAAACCTAATTAATTGAAACAATAGACAACACATAGCATGAGTAATATATTGCGCATAGCATAAATAATATTGAGCACATAAGAAAAGTGGCGGTGCACCTGGGTGGGATGCGTGCCGGCGAATAATTAACGTTTTTTTTTTTTAATATATAAAATAAAAACTTCGGATGGATGTACCGTGACGCGACTAATAGACACCGATAGATTTATCGAACCGCATAGACTTCGAATGTTTGTGGATGATCGCGAGATGTTTATACCCGCGCCTTTGGTCGAGCATCATGGCGATTGACTAGCATGTGTGGTGTTGGCGGCGTGCGCGTTCTGCAGATAGATGCGAGCGCACGACTAATGCGGGTAGATTTATCGCTGCGTTGTTGGCGCCGACAAGCGTACCAACCGTAAACGATTATGCGCGAATTAATTACGGCTAAAATAAAAAGCTCCGATCGTGCGGACTAAAAGATAAAATAGGTCCGATCATGCGGACTAAAAGATAAAAAATAGGTCCGATCGTAAATGATGATCTTTTGATAACAATATGCAATTTAACGGAATGCTTTTCTTTTTATTCTGTATATTGACAAATACATGACAATTTATAAAGCAAGGCCCATGATGAGCACGTGTAGAATAAAGAAAATCATTAGTTTTCAAACTATCATGGTAGCACACGAAGTTACTTTCTAAGATCGATTAGTAATAATAGTAGGGAGCACACGAAGTTACTTTCTATGAACTTGTTGTTATGCGGTGAGCATGCGAGGCAAATATTTTGCTCGGGTCCCACGGATGGTGTCAACTTGTTGAGACATAATCTGGCGCAGGCTGGATTCAACAACTCTCCTTGGCTGTTAGTCGTCTTCTCGAGCCCTAGTAGACCTGTCAACAAAGAGAACCCGTTAGGAGTGGACGGGCAGCGAGGGTCCCTCCGACGGTCAAGTTAGTATCGGTCGCGATGTGATGAGTTAGGGTTAGAGTAACTCGTATCATGTGTTATTAAGAAGGAGATCCAGCCATGTATTTATAGGGCATGGATTAGGGTTTGGTAGAGTGGTAGGTACGTCTTAGGGCACGACCCATTCTGGCGGTCCGGACCATACGTCCACAACAATCTCTTACCCAAAAGAGTACGAGTGAGTAAATTAGAACATTAGTGAAACTTCATTACTATTCGGTGATTTTTTCCTTTTATTTTACTACTTTGTGTTTATGTTATTTCAATCTACCACCAAGCGTAGAATCTTAAACAACCAACTTTTCAATCTTTCGCATATATACTAAAGCGCTTGTAACTTAATCAAATTCTCATTCATAACATCCCCAAAACACTCCATATTCACTTCAAACTCGTCCTTCGAAACCGTTACATCTTTTTAACCATTTCACAACATACCGTTGCACCTTCCTCTAAAACCGCGTATGGTGGTGTTTGGATATAGTGCTTGAAGAGGAAAAGATTTATCGCTGATTCATTAGGTTGGTTAAAATGTGAAAGGATGGAATAAGAAAGTTGTTGTCGTATAAGTTTATGCTAAAATATGTTTTTCTAGTGCTAGTTCGTGTTATGATACAAAGCTCGCAACTCCAATTACTTCTTTTACTAGCGAGTGTACACGTAACGCGTTATATAACAAACTCGGTTGTGACTCGATAGAAGATGATAAGAAGAATGGAACAATGACATTATGGATAAGGTCATGGGGTATGGATCTAGTGAGAAGAATTATTTAAATGAGAATAGTGAAAAACAATTGTAGCCACATATTTCAAATAAGAAAAAAATAATAATAAGGAGATGCATATATTTTTATGGATGCATCTAATATTTGTGGTTGTGGCTTCTTCTCATTCTTCTCATCTTAATTAT
The DNA here is from genome assembly GCA_910596185.1 of Chrysanthemum makinoi. Classification (NCBI taxonomy): domain Eukaryota; kingdom Viridiplantae; phylum Streptophyta; class Magnoliopsida; order Asterales; family Asteraceae; genus Chrysanthemum; species Chrysanthemum makinoi. Next base: position 24,892,838 of record OU343221.1, read on the forward strand.
ATTTCTCATTTGATTCTACCTCTAAGGCGATAATGGTGGAGATTGATTATTTGACTTTGTCCCACAAGGATCAAGGAACAAACTAGTAGAGGAGTTTATAACTCAAATTATGGTATTAAACTAGAGTGTTTCAATCTGAATATCACTTAAACTATTTTGTTGATGTTTGTAGGATAAAACCTAAGCTTAAACTTTTATGGTTCCTTTTGCTTCTTAAACAGAAAGTCAAAGTTCTTATATTCAATGTCTTTGATTTGTGCAAATGAGGTAACAAATGAATGATGAATGCAATGTTTTGAATTTAAGGGGCGCATGATTTTATCGTCTCTATTACCTATCTACGACTCATAACTAGTGTTTCTATTACACTCGAATAGATTTACTAATTTTAAAGAATGTCGTTCTAGCGGTGCATATCTTTAAACTCACTGTTGGTATTTAGTAAAAGTTTATGTTTTGAATTTTTTGGATCAAGTCTACGATTTACCAGGGCAATTGGATGCTTTTTTAACATGTATGATATCAAGCTCCAAGGTCGTGGTAGTAAGCAATCTAGACGTTAGGTTATGCTTGGTTTTGTGTCAAATGTAATCTAGTGAGTAGTGGTTGTTTTACTGTTTTAAGGATAGGAAGTGTCTTGTTATGTTAGATTTACCGCCTATGTAACGAGATATAAGACTTCACTCATATCCTTTGTACTTAAATGTTTTTTTGAGTAATATATTTACCGGGGAAACCCTTTACCCAAAAAAATCGTTTACATATGTTGTTTTCATCCTTTTACGGGAATCTTTGGCTTGTTCTTCATATGACCAGGTATGGCATTAATTACGGTTGCTTCTTTTAATGTTTACAAAAGAATGTGAAGAGTGAGTTTGTTGGATTGTGTTGAGAGTACGTGAAGCTGAGTGAGCATACCGAATTACCAATGGTGTTTAGCGGGATGTTGCCGAGAGACTGACGGCTTGGAATGCAGTAGAGTTATTTTGTGTGTGCGGGTGAGGCTGTGAGGGTGGAGATTTTTATGAAGAAAAAAAGTTTTGGTTTTGTGACTTGGTCTCACATGGATTGATGATCTAATTTTACATCACTATATAACTAAGAATGTGGAGGTATAAAACTAACAAGTTTGTGGTAGCTTTACTAAACTACTTGCTAGTAAATTCCTTTAGTAGGGTTATTGGATAATTTGCTTTTTTATGAGGAAAGACCTAAGCCTAAAACTTTTTGTTTGTTATTTATATTTTCGTCTCAATTTTTGTGTTCTGTGTCTACAGTTCATTCAGTTATTTTCCGTTTATCTCCTAAAGAAGTAATTTAGGGCATGATGTGAAGTCTTTTTTGTGTTAAACAATCAACTTTTCTAATACGTGTACATTTTTTTAAACTTTGTAAGAAATAAACCCCAAGTCATAAATTATACTATCTTAATTTACTTCTTTAGTATGTGTGTTTCTTAATTATCTTTTTGTTTTTCGCTATATGTTTCTCATGCTATTTTTTGAGTGTATAGAACTAATGTATATGGAAGTGCTTAGAGTATCAAAGTCATTTTTGTTTGAATGTGATAGCTTATTTTATGAAGATATGAGTTCGAAAGCGATTGAAAAACTCTTAAGTAGTGTTTCTTAGAGTATCAAAGTCATTTTTGTTTGAATGTGATACCTGAAACTCACTTGAATATTTCGTAAAATGCATGGTTTGCCTTTTGAAAAACATGGTGACAAATAGAAAGGGAAGTGCCACTAATCATTTACATATGCTATTTTTATGATGATAACCTTTTTTGAATATTTGGCTTGTTCTTCATATGACGAAGTACATCTGATCTAGAGATCGGGTAAAAATGCAAAAGGAGGATGAGGCATCCACGTTGCCACCAAACTTGCAACATGCAATAATGGCCAAATGGGAAGCCTGTCTGCGTATGTCCATCAAAGAAACTAGATTCCGCTGAAAAAAATTATACATGTATTGAACTTATCTATAAGAAACCAAAACCTTTCAACCGTGCATATTTGTTATATTGATTATGATGCAATATAGGTGTAACAATGATTATGTACTGTAAGATAAACTTTAAATTGTATATTTTGTATGAGATGGAATGGGCCAATTTGGTTTGAAACACTTTTGTTTGACACTATGAACTTTTAATTAGATAAGGTATACCATGTTTAGTTAAGACATGTGATTTAACGAGGATATAATACATGTTACTATAGTTTTTGTTTATATGTATAATTCTGTATTTTACATTTTATTTTTTAGACATGTTATATAATTTTTATGGAAAAATTTCTTTACGATTACCCTTCTTTTTTCGCTATAGCAAATTCTGTTAACAATAATTATAAGACATGCCCACCCGTTGGGCGGGCTTCGACCACTAGTGTATATATATATATGCTGATGAGGATCCATGGATTTGGAAGTGGGTTGTAAACATAACCCCCGATAATAGTTCCAACAACATCCAAGTTATACCATTTGTTAATGTGTTCAAAGGAATGTGACGAGTGAGTTTGCCGGGATTTGTTGAGAGTATGTGTAGCTAAGTGAGCACACCAATGGTGTTTGGTAGGATGTTGACGAGTGATTGACAACTTGAAAATGTAGTAGAGTGAAGGAATATCGACATTGTTGGGGAAATCATGTGCTTGTGTTGTGAGGATAGAGATGTGATGGTTATATCACTTGAAACAAATGTTTAAGGAATGAAAAGAGTTTTGTTTTGTGACTTTATCCCACATGGATTGTTGAATAAACTCTAAACCGTTATATAACAAAAACTATGGAAATATCAACAATGAGGTTCTTGGAACAGTTGTCGAATGATTTACTCGGTAAACTCGTCTGGGATAAACTTTCCGATACATGGTCCGAACTTCTTTTTCTTGGGAAAGAGAACGCTCAAGTCTTTTCTCTTTAATTAGTTTGGGAAAAGACTTGAGCATTTAACTTTTGTTTGCTATTTATTTTGTAGTCTCAGTTTTAATGCTTTGCTTCTTTGGTTTATTCAACTTTTTTTCCTTCAAGTAATTCTGATTTAGCATACTGTATTGGCTAAACTTAAGCTTAGTAGTTTATGCATTTCATATGAACAAATTACCAACTTAGTTTGTCATTTTCCTCTTCTAAGATCCATTTAATTAGTTTGGGATATATTTTTATATGCAGGCAGCCACACCCACGAATCCTTTTATATAATAAGCATCTAAAAACATCTATTAACTATAATATGTTACATTGGTTTCAAACAAGATAAATGTAATCGAATCTACTAATATATGCATAACTTTATTCCACGAGTATCACTTACATAAATAGATTTTAATATACAAATAAAATGTTAATCTTAATTTGACATATTGCCACGTAATTCTGCGTTACATGGAACGTCACTTACATATGTTTGATCACAAAATAAATCTATCATAATATCATAAAATAGATTTAATATACCAGATAACTATCTAATACAAGATAACAATGACATTGTCGTGAGATGAACGTGAGGAGTGCGTGTTCGGGTTGAGTTGGCTCGGTAATGACTCGGTGAAGGATGATGAGGAGAGTCAAGTGGAGCAATGACATTTTGGCAAGATAGGTGTTCAAGTCACGTGAAACAAAAGGTTAGAAACCACATGAGTTACGTTTTTATGACTTTATCCCACATAGATGAACCAACAAAGACTTGAGCATTTTATAATTTGAATTATGGAGATTTTAAACATATTTGAATGAGTATGTTGGAAAGTCTTTATTACAAATCTCTCCAACATAGTCATAACAGATTTTTAATTTGCTTTAAGTTTTATTGTTTTTTTTTTCATGTATTCTGTAGTTTTACTTATTGTTTGTTAATGTAGTTGCAATATAGTTTATTGAATTTAAAAAAAAAATTAGTTTTCATACGATTCATATTTAATCTCTTTGATATATGTAGTTATGACGTAAATGAATGATGAATGGAATCTAAAAGACGCAGATAAAATGGTAGTTTGACATTGTGGCCACGTATTTTTATGTTGCATATTGAATGTCATATGCTCTGGTCACAAAATAACACTTTCTTGTTCAAAAATAAATAAAATCTAGTTGTAAGTGGTAGATGGAAAGGGTATTCGTTCATCAGCCCAAGTGGTCAATGCCCTCTCGATAAAATTAACAAATTTGCAATCTCAAAATGATATCTACATGTCTTACCATCAGCTTTATTAAGAAATGTTGCATCTGAATGTTAAACGTGTTGCCTTTGAAAAGGAAAAATATGTTGCGACACTTTCAGAATAGCTAATTACCAAAACTTAATATCGTATTGCGGAGTATTAAATAGTCAAATGATGAAAAAGATCCCAATGATCTTCAGTCTTCACAAGAACCTATAGTTGCCTAACTGATGATCGGCAATTGGACAATGAAGTGTACCACATGCACCATGCTAACACTATCTAAAGAGTCGTAACTCGTAAATGTAAAAACTTAGTAACATGCCGGCCAAAACACGAGCCATTGTTCTATATAAGCTTTTAGAGTGTCAAAGTCATTTTATTTTCAATGTGATAGGACATTGAAAAACTCATTAAATAGAAGAGCCATAATCTATATATGCGACTCATAAGTAGTGTTTTTATAGTTACCTCAAACTCACTTGAATATTTCTTAGAATGTATGTTTTGCTTTTTGAAAGACATGGCCGACTCGACATATAGCAAGCGAAGTATCTCTAATCATTTATAATTATATACATGGTCACCTTATTTGAATATTAGGGTTGTTCTTCATATGACCACGTACATCACGATTCATGGTTGCTAATATATTTAGAGGAATGTGACCGGTGAGTTTAATGGTGTTTAGTGGGATGGTGATGTTACATGTGACGCCAATCCATGTACAAAGTGAGTGTGATGTGTTCTAGTTGATTCGGTTGTGGCTCGGTGCAGTGTGCGGATGATGAAGAGAGTGATGATGGATAATGACATTGTAAGCGAAGATGGAGATGGGGTCGTTAAGTCATTTTGAAATAAAAGCTTGAAGAAGACTTGAATGTGGAATGCGTTTTAGTTTTGTAATTGTCCCACATCGATGGTTATGTAAACTTTGGAGCAATATATGAATAGCATTATGAGGCTAAAATTAAAATCGGTTTTGTGAAATTCATACATTTACTTACGTAATTCTTTGATACATGCATTTCATTGAGCCTTTTTTTTTTTTTTTTTTTTTTTTTTTTTTTTTTTTGTTATTAGTTTCACCATTAAAATTAGAAACGGACTCGCCAAATTATAATATTATCGGTTTTACCATTATTATTAGAAACGTTCTTGTCAAATACTTGTATTTACTTACAAAATTCCTTAATGCGAGCCTTTCGTGAATGTTTCTTTTTTACCATAATTATTACTTTTACATTTTTATTTCCTTTATACTCTTATAAACATCTATGGTTGATTTTACTGTTTTTCTACCATAATTATTACTTTTACATTTTTATTTACTTTATACTCTTATAAACATCTATGGTTGATTTTACTGTTCTTCTCTAATTTAATTCGGATCTAGCTTATTGTATAAGAATATATGTATTCTATAAAAACTCATGTTAACTTAATTTTTTGATATCACTATGGAAAAAGTGCATGCGATGAACATATAAACCTCTTTACTACTTTATTTGCTGATGAAAATTTGGCTATGGATACGGTTTAAGTTAAATATTATGTGTAACAAATTGGTGCAGATTAATCTTGATGTTTCATCCGTGGGTGGATGCCTAATGGTTATCGACATTGCTGGGTCTGAAAAATGCAGGTAAATTTCCTTATTATTTCTACGGATTATGAAAAGCATGTTGCAGATTATTTCATCTCTTGATGTTGACTGTTAACATGACATCCTATGGTGATAGATTTGGTGTGGCTAAATTATGGATATGTATGTATGTTGAGAATAGGGTTCATTTGAAGATGAAAATTCAAAGATCCTTTTGATTTTGTGTGTGAGCCCAGATACCAAGGACATGCGTATGACCATATCAACATTGGAGTATGGTGCGAAAGTCAAATGCACTGTGCGAAAGTCAAATCAGTTCATTTAGAATAAGATAATAAGAGAGAAGGAGAAGATAATGAAGCTCATAAACAACGTTTGTAAAAAATGAAGAAGAGATTGCAGGTCTGAGCTAGGGCTAAACTTGCAGAAGCGGAAGATAAGAAGAGTGACGAGGAGATTAACAATGAGTGAACAAAAATGTTAAAGAGTGTTTGCAAATTTCTTTGAGTAAATGCCACTAATACGAGAGTGAATAAACATCTTTAATTTCTAAGTGTTAGCAAATTCACTCTACCGGATATATGTGCAATTCAAGCAAATTACAACCTTAATAACGTAGTAAAGAGTCAATGATAAGAAAAATATAACACCAAAATGCATAGTGGTTCAAGCCGAATATCAGCAGTTAGTTGTACTCCGCATCCAGATCTTCCCCCGGACCAATAGTTGCTTCACTGGTGACTCAAAATTCTGTCACCGAAATTCTAATTGAGTTTTCTCAGGGGTGATGAGAAAGGCTTGAAGAAGGAAAGGAGTTTGTGGTAATGTTAAGACGAACAATGACATTGTAATGTGAGGCTAGAGATATTGGTTGAGTCACTTGAAACAAAGGCTTGAAGAAGGAAAGGGGTTTGTTGTTTTTGTGACTATATCCTACATTGATGAATGACCAAATTCTAGAGTATTTTTATAAGTAAGACTATGTCAATTCAAACAAAAGTTTGAAGAAGGAAAAGAGGTTTTGGTTCCTGTCACTTTATCCCACATGGATTTCTGTACAAATTCTAAACCATTATATAACTAACACTATGGAAAAATCAACATAAACATAAAATTTGGTTTTGTTCTAAACAATTTGCTAGTAAATTTCTTTTAGTACGGGACTTGGAAATTGTGTTTTAATGGGAAAAGGATTAAGCCTTCAAGTTTTTGTATGTTATTTATTTTCTAGTCTCAATTTTAATGTTTCACTTCTTCGTTTTATTCAACTATTTTAATAGATCATGCCTTTCATATGAACAAATAAACAACGTACTTTGTCTTTTACATGTCCTAAAACGTCTTTCATATGACTATGCATGTCACGTTTCACATGACCATATTGGCTAAACTAAAAATCTATTACACCAAAACTCTAATATGTTGTTTGGATTGAGTTTGCAATGGGTGATTTGGTGACATTGTGAGTGAAATGAGATGTTTGAGTTAGTTGGAGGTCTAAATCACTTGAAACAAAAGTTTGTAGAAGGAAAGGAGTTTGTTGGCTTTGTTGCTTTATCCCATATCAGTGAATAAGCAAATAACCGAGCACTTTATAAGTAAGATCATAAAAGAAACAGATAAGCAAGGTTACAGTGTGCCAGATTTTCTTAATTATAAAACTCTGGTATGTGCAAACCTCGCTTTTTTTATTAATGGTTTATGTTATGACTCTAATCTAGCTCACTGAATAAAAAATGTACTGTTTTTTTTACTTGCGACTTAAATTGGAGAGATTCTTTGAACAACCGTTTTCTTTCGTTTACATACATTATAGTACAAAACACATAGCAAACTTAAATTTAGCCTTTTTCAAAATTTATTGTAATTCTACGCATCCGATTGTTCTTGGCTTTTTTTGTTGTATTAAAAGATTTCTTGATATAAGCTCAAACCATCAGCTTTATTGATAAGTTTATTAAAACACCTCGAACTAGTTGAAATGCTCTTAATTGAGTGTTTTGTTGATCACAAATTTAATTTAAACACGTCTAATTTATATATGATGTTTTAATTTAGTACGAGTAGTTAAACTAAGTCAAGGATATCTGAAAAATGATAACTGAGAATTAGTATGAGTTTGATGACCATAAAATGATCGTCAATCTTGTTGACGGATTCCACAATAATAATCGATTATCACATGTTTGAAACATTAGTGAGCGTGTTACCATTGTATTATTAGTTAATCATCAGACCACTAAAACAATGATAAAAAAATTAAACGCGACACCTAATTTTGTTGTTATCGACGTTAACCATGCTTTGTTAACCGATGACTGAAAATCAGTTGCACCATAACTCTAATGAAGCTAAAGTCAATCTTGCTCCTCTAATCATACTGAAGTGGGCACTCTAGTTATCTAAGCCTGTAATTAATATGCTTTAGTATTTGAGGTCAAAGTTAGTCTCACTTCCTTCGAATTAACCACTAAAAGAGAACATAGAAGCAAATGCGAGTGTTTACATAATGGAATGCTCACAGCTCAATATCTGCTTCAACAAGTGAGTGTACACATTATATAACAACTCATATTATCTTTTAGGGTCTTGAGTTAATGTATTCGGAGGCGTTTAGAATGTAATATTGCACATAGATACCTAAAGATGAACATTGAAAATCTCACTAGAGGAACCACAATCCATATGTACGACTCATCTGTAGTATTGTTTCTATTCTCACTAGAGGACCGATTTAGTCATTGTAAAGAATGTCATTGTTTTTGATATTTCGCGAAATGTATATATGTTTGAATCTTTATGCCTGTTGAATGACATTGGTTGACTAGGGAAGTCCCACTAGTCATTTATGTTGTGTTCGTCACCTTATTCGAATCTCTGGCTTGTACTTCATATGACTTGGTATATATGTCATGATTCATGGTTACTTTTGTTAATTTTTTTTTAAGAAATATAACCGGTTAGTTAGTTTGAATTTAATGAGAGTAGATAAAACGGAGTATTGAGGAGACTGATAATGTATGTCGTAGAGAATATGAAAGGGATGAGATGAATGCGGCTATGTGAGGAATGGCCAGGTGTTTGGTTGATTCGTTGGTTGTGATGATAAGGAGGGTGAAATCGAGCAACGACATTATGGCCTTGTGGCTGAAATGAGGTGTTTGTATGTGTATAAGCGAGGGTGTGAGGGTAGAGGTGCGCATGCATGGTAGTAAACAAAACTTCAAGAAGGATAAGAGTTTTGGTTTTGTGACTTTGTCCCACATAGATGGATAAATAAACTATAATGCAATATATAATTAGACAACAGGTCTACTTTATGAAAATTGAAATCATTAGCTAACCTGTTACTATAATAGGTGAGTTGGTGTTTTGATTTTTTTTACTTTATATGATAACAAATAAGGAAATTTTTAGGAGGTACAATTGTCTTTCTTTTACCTTTTCCGGTTACGAATTAAGATTTTTTACCTATTTTTTTGTGAGACACGATTCTTTCTTTTACTTTCGCCGGTAACGAATTAAGGTTTGTTTACTAATTTTTTGAGACACGAGTAAGTAGATACTAATGTAAACTAGGTTGAGCTAATATCTTTTCAAGCATGACAGGACATGAAGATCAAAAGGCAGCGCCCCTTGTTGTTACTTCAAACGAGTTATCAAAATCAAACATATATATTTTATATCTTTACAATTATTCTAAACTTTATTTGAAAAGTGAACATGAACACAACTTAAATGGATTATCTAATATTATCATCTCACCATTAACTACTTTTCTAACAATAAGTTACCGAATTGAAAATTGTCGATGTAGTTTTGGTGAAATCGCATACATAGTCTTCGAAGGCGACTTTGTCATTTATTTGAAGAACACTCGAGTTCATTTCCGTTTTAAGTTAATTGCGAGCAATGATACCTGAAAATAGTTATGACTTCAAAATATAACAACAAAATAAGCATTATCTGTCATTTTATAAACTTATATTATCTATCATTTTATCCAAAAGCGATAGTCGGGGTATGTTAAAATATCCTTTTTCTCTTCTTCATGTTTATGTTACCACCATGAAGATATCCACATGTTCTTACAATTAGGTTTAATTTATGTTGTATTAAATATTGATAAGTTTATCCAAACATCTAAAATTTATATGTGACGTATTAATTTCGTACTAGTGGGAAACTACAAAATATCTACAAACTAATTTAACAGACTTCTAACTCTACATCTTTACATTTGGTGACACGTGTACATACTTCTACTCAACATAATCTTCATCTTGTGTGGAGTTCTTGAGTGTACTGCATTTGCATAACTTCTTTGTAAGTTCTGAGGAGAGTGTTTGGCTCTTTGGTTAACAAACTTGAGTGGAGTGTTTGGATGAGTTGTTTATGCCTATGTCATTAATCTCGCAACTCTAATCATTGCAAAGTCTCTATTTGGATGAGCTATTTGCCTCGAACGGATTTAGTCCTTGCAAAGTCTGTTGTGTCCGTAAACTAACTTACGAGGGGAAGTACCACTAAGCATTTATATATGTTGTTTTCATCACATTATTCGAATCTTTGGCTTGTTCTTCATATGACCAGGCATATATGTCCTGATTCATGGTTGATCTTATTGGTATTTATAAAGAAATGTGACCGGTGATCCAGTTTGTTGGAATGTAGCGAGATGTCGAGAGTACATATAGGCGAGGGTGAAATTAAACAACAACATTATAGCCTTGTGGGTGAAATGAGGTGTTTGTTTGTGTATAGGCGAAGGTGTGAGGGTGGAGATGTGGTAGTAAACAAAAGCTTGAAGAAGGGGAAGTGTTTTGAACTTTTGATTTTTTGACTTTGTCCAACATGGATAGATAAACAAACTCTAATGCAATATATAATTAAGATCATATGAAGTTGATGTACAAACATAACAACAATATGCATATCACTTTAATATGTATGTTGGTGGTTTGTTTGTTTTACTTTTAAGATTTTTACCTTTTCCAATGATTGTCGTCTTTTCACTTTTGTGGTTACGAAATACGGTATTTTTACTTATTTTTATTGGACAAGAGTTAGTAAATACTTATCCAAACTAGGTTGAACTAATATCATTTCGAGTTATTTTTATTGGACAAGAGTTAGTAAATACTTATCCCAACTAGGTTGAACTAATATCAATTCGAGCATGTCAAGACACGAACATCAATAGGTAGCGCCTTTAGTTGTTAAATAAGATACTAGTTTTTGTTTTTCTATGAAAATCAAACTGATATATCTATCTATACTACTTTATAAAGTGTTTAGGACTTTCTAAATAAACTAGTTTTAAAATTTTTAATACCAAAAACATTTCTTTAGTAAAAAATTAATAAGTCATTAGTTAATGTTATTCATTATATAGCTTCCATGACAATTTTCATAAATAAAATGTAACATCCGTTCATACACTTTGTAAGAGCCTTCAAATATTTATATAGTCCATTAATACAGTCAAATATTTATATAGTCCATTAAGTGTCGACTTGTAACAGCCCAAACCTCAATGGTATATAAGCCAACCTAAAAACACAAACACAAATACGAAATACACTCTCTCTTCTTTTTCCGAGCACCGAAAAAAAAACACACACAAAATTAGATAAATCTACTTTCATCTTGGTGTTCGGTTACCTACAGTAGAATTAAATAAGTTTTGCTTCTCAGATTATAACAATAGAATGACAACTTTTATTTAGATATGAAATAGTTTGCATTGCTATTACTTATAGTTATTTTAATTAAAAGTTGTCATTCATTCGTGAAGTTACTTTTACAGAAAACATATAAATAAAAACATTTGCCCGCCATAAAATTATGCACCGAATACCCGCCGCTGCATTATTGGGTACTCTTCTAATGTTTTTAAAATTATTCTAAACTTTATTTAGTAAGTGAACATAAACACACCTTAAATAGATTACTTAATATTATCATCACACATTTAACCACTTTTCTAAAACGTCTTTCATATTACCATATTGGTGGAGGATGATTAAAAAAAAGAAGAGAATGAGATGTTTGTATATGTAAGGCTAAATCACATCGGTGAATGAGCAAAAACTAAAGTTGTTTAATAGTAAGACTACAAATAAATTAAATAAAACAAGGCTTGGTCATACTATATTGCTTTAAATATGGTGCGTGCAATCTTTATTTGTTATGTGACTCTAATCAGGCTTATTGAAAGAAAACGTATCATTTCCTTACATGCGACTTAATTTGAAGAAATTGTTTGAGAAGCCGTTTCCTTTTGTTTACATACACTTTTCTACAAAAGACATAGTTTAGTGAATAAAAAGGTATAAATCTTTCATATGACCATATATATATATATTGGCTAAACTCAGAATCATACACCAAACTCTAATATGTTGTTTGAATTGCGTTAGCTAGGGGTGATTTGGTGGAGGATGAGGTGAAAAGTGAAAAGTAACAATGATATTGTGAGTGAAATGAGATGTTCGGTTTATGAAGTTGGTCCCTCATATATAACCAATGAAAGAGTGACATTCAAGTGTAGACATAAAATTAAGTATGAGTTTAGGCTTCTCAAATATTTCTCTTTTATTTTTAGTAACTAGTTCTTTCCCGTATTACTCTTCAACCAAAAAGATTTTTTTCCTTATACATTTTAAGCTTTTTGATTCGTTGAAAGTGCAATTGAGATAACTATTTTGAAACATTCCAAAATGAAAAGGGAACAAAAATTCGAAAAAGAAGGATTATCAATTTTAATGAAGTCCAATAGAAGAAATGTCCCTATATTCACATGTACAAAAAAGTTACAGCATCGAATTGATATATAATTTCTTTAACATGTAAAGCCAAATGTGAATCCCTATTTTCACGCGTAAAAAACTAATCCTTAACTAACATACATGTTAAAATGCTTCCGGTAAAAGTCCATGTAACTTTGAGCAAATGACATTATTGTTTTATTTCAAATTCTAACTGTATTGTTGATTCTAGGAAATTTTAATATAGCTCTTGTTTACAGAAATTAAGAAATGTATAATGAGAGTACCCTAACTTTAAGACTCATCAGAATATTTTGTAACAAGAAACTCGCTACCCAACAAATTATTATGCAAGTGAACTTTTCACCAGTATTTCAATTTACTCACTCATATTTTTTTTTTGTTGAGATTTAACTACTCAACTTTCACAAATGTTCCATTCCTATGTAATTTTTAAATTTTTTTTAACCATCTTTGATGATATGCATATTTTTTGATGACATGGAGATCTTTTGTTGCTGACATGGACTTGAGTTGGCAATAAGTGACAAAAATACACGATACCATGTTGTTGTATGATATTATGTCATTCGCTTTACACATTAGAAGAAAATTTTCATCAGTTCCAATATACCTTCAAAAATAATGCAACAATGGCCTTAAAGTGCACATCAGGTTCTACGAAACCCAGCAATGTATCTCCACGTTGCACTAGATTACTCCCTCCGTCCCTAAATATATGTCTCTAAATATATGTCCGCTGAACATTTATTTAGGAACGGAGGGAGTATTTTATAACGAACAAAAACATCTAATTTAGTAATTTTGTTTGGCCATAAACACTCGTCTAATTTAGTAATTCTTTTTGGCCATAAACACCATAACTAGATGAAACAGATGATGTACATATGTTAGGGCTGAGGTCACCACTTGTACACATAAAATTCATGTAAAGCCAATACCAAACAAGAGCTGCCATTGCTACAATAGATACTCCTGTTACTTTAAAACACATGGTTTACATACATGTCCAAAACAAAACATGTTTGTCTAGAAATCTAAACATGCGAAACATAGGTCCACAAAATAAAAGCATATAAAAGCAATGCAAATGAAGCTAACACAAAAGCTAAGAAATATGTAACCAGCGTGAAATTATTGACCAGCCATCTCATCACCAAAAAAATCCATGTCATCAAAGATGGCTAAAAATAGATAAAAATTACATAGAAATGGAACACTTGAAAAAGTTGAGTGATTAAACCTCACCAAAAAAAGTATGAGTGGTCTGCTCTTTTCTTGTACGTTATTCATTTTATTAATGTATTCAACGGGTACAATCTCTTACCCAGAAAAGTATGAGTGGGTAAATTGGAACATTAGTGAAACTTCATTACTATTTGATAGGGTGTTCACGGGACGGTTCAGCTCGGTTCGGTTAAAGATTTTAACTATCCATTGCGGGGCGGGTAGTTCATTTTACTATCCGAAACCGAAACGATTACTAGGCGATGTAAGGACATGCAGTAAATAAGAGCGTTACCCGGTTAAGTCCTGATTAACCATTTTAAAAAATTAATCGAATTGAATCGGATGAACAATAACATAAATTAGAGCGTAATATGTCAATTGTAATAAAATTAAATAACATTGAAAAGATTTAAGTCATAATAATGTTGTTCCGTTGCAATAAAAGCATTCAAATTATCATATTATTTATTTGACGTTTATAAGTACGATTACTTTAATCATATGTAATCCATGGCGTTAGTAAATAATCATATTAGGTAGGTAAAAATGCGTTATACGATAAAAGTAATACAATAAGTTATTTAATACTTGTACATTTTTAAGAATGGTTTGTTGAAACCTACATGTATATTATAGGCGGTTCGGTTCGGGTAACCGCGGATAACTAAAAGTAAAAACCGAAACCGAACCATGATAAGCGGGTTTTTCCGGTTTCGGTTTTTCACGGTTTCGATTTCTTCGGTTATCGGTTTTTTGCTGTTTCGGATTAAGCGGATCGGTTCGTCGGTTTCTCGGATTTTTTGAACACCACTACTATTTGGTGATTTTTTCACTTTCTTTTACTACTTTGTGTTTATGTTATTTCTATCTACCACCAAGCGTAGAATCTCAAACAAACAAGTTTTAAATCTTTCGCATATATACTAAAACGCTTGTAACTTAATCACATTCTCATTCATAACATCCCCCGAACACTCCATATTCATTTCAAACTCATTCTTCAAAACCGTTAATTCTTTTTAACCATTTCACAATAGACCGTCACACCGTCCTCTAAAACCGCGTATGGTGGTGTTTGGATATAGTGATTATGAGGAAAAGGTGTATCGCTGATTCATCGGGTTGGTTAAAATGTGAAAAGATGGAATAAGAAACTTATCCTCGTATAAGTTTATGCTAAAATATGTTTTTCTAGTGCTAGTAAGTGTTATGATACAAAGCTCACAGCTCCAATTACTTCTTCTACTAGCGAGTGTACACGTAACATGTTATATAACAAACTCGGTTTTGACTCGATAGAGGATGATAAAGAGAGTGGAACAATGACATTGTGGGTAAGGCTATGAGGGTACGGTTGAGATTGATTTTGTGATATTACTCAAATTATGAAGTTATTAAACAAGAGTGTCGAGGATTTCCTTTCTTGAATCAGAATATCACTTAAACTATTTTTGTCGATGTTTGTGGGTGTTGAAGATAAGCATTATTTGTAGAAGTCTGGAAAGATAAGGACTATTATTGTCAAAACTGAAAGATAAAGGTCCAAAACGAAGTCATCTCATTCTTAAGACTATATAAGCTGAAGACCAGTTGATTGACTCTCATAACTCCAAATCTCATCTGTGTGAAATATTGTTTCTTCTCTCTTATCAGTTCCTGAGTATAAGAAACTCTAGTTTGTGTATTGTTTCATCTAAAAATTTCTTTGTATTGTAAACTGATTTCATATTGTTTGATTAATAATAAGAGTGAGCCAAGGGGTGGTTGGCTGGGTTCACTATCAAAATCGTGTTGTTTGATTGAAATTACTTTGGTGTTATAAATTTCTACATGGTATCAGAGCCAGATTCTCTATACCAAAGTGATTTTAAAAAAGAAGATTATAAAGTTTTTGATAAACTAGGGTTTCTTTAAAATTTGGGGGTTTTGATCTATTCATGTAGATCTTGTGATTCTGAGTGTTGATATTGGTTTGTTGATATCAGATCTTTCAGATCTGAAGGTTAATTGTAGATTCTCAAAAATTAGGGTTTCTTGATTTTTGGGGGTTCTTGATCCTGATAGTATTTTTCTATAATTACTACTTAATTTTACGATCTAGTGAATTAATTAGTGATCGGAGTGTGTTAATTTGATTTTTTAATCAAATTAGTTGAAAATTAGGGTTTCTTTATCAAACCCTAATTAGGTTGATTGTCTTGATTCTTTTAATAATCTGACTGTTTTTTATCTTTATTTCAAGATTCTTGAAACAAAAATCAAAAACCCTAAAATAATTTTTAGGGTTTGTTTGAGTCAGATTTGTGTTTAAATTGGTTTTTTATCTAATTCTTTGTTGTTGTGTGTTTGTTTCAGGTATATTTCCGCTGTGCTGCGTTCTGTTGGTTGGATCTTCTTGATCCTGTTCTTGGATACTGTCATTGGTAGCTTGCGTGGTTGTAATACCTCTAACACCCTCTTTTAGGTTTTTTTTTATGTTTTTGATTAGGATTGTGGAGGTTGAGTAGATCAAGGGATTTGTCGTTGGAGTTGTTGAGATTGTTTGGAGGTTAATTGTGATTGAGGAGTTACAAGGAGTTGTTGTTTATTCTGTTGTTTGTTTGTTGCTTGTGCATTTATTTTCTTTTAATTCTGTTTGCTGGTCATCATGGTTGATGGTGATGATAAGGGTAAGGAAGAATCGAAGGGTAGTAGTGAATTAAAACTGGACATATATGACCCATTGTATTTGCATCCTCAAGACATTGGTGCTCAGTTGATTACCTTCAAACTTGAAGGTCTTGAGAACTATAAGGTCTGGTCTTGCTTTATCGTTGGCTTTACATATTAGAAATAAACTTGGATTCATTAATGGAAAATGTGTTAGAGATCCCATGTTCTATATCGGACACAATGGGATAGGTGTAACTGTGTGTGTTATCTTGGATTCTAGGTTGTATTTCACAAGATCTTTATAAAGGTCAAGTGTTTTCTGTGAATGCTAAATCCGTTTGGGATGAATTAAATGAAACCTATAAAATACATACTTTAACTCAATCAGGAATGAGTCTTTCAGAGTACTATCATGAGTTTAATGCTTTGTGGAGGCAGTTTGACTCTTTGGTTGCTCTACCTACATGTATTTGTGAAACTGCTCCTACTTTGAAAAAGCTTTCAGATCTTCGAGGACCGTCACGATTTCTCATGGGTCTTGATGATAGTTTTAGTTCTGTGAGAAGTCTTATCCTTACTACTGATCCCTTGCACGATGTTAAAAGTGCTTTTGCTACTCTATCTAGAGATGATCACCAGAAATAGTCATGTGGTATTAGAATGGGGGCTGCGACCTTTCTTTGCTAAGCCATATACTGGTAATACTCAAAACAATAGTTGGTTATCCCCCAGGTTTTATTAAAAAAGGCAATGTTAATAGTGTGTGTGAAAAATAAACGATACTACTAAGAGTACTACTCATACTCTTACTAGTGATCGATTATAACAGATTAATGTCTTTACTTAGTGGTTCAGGTGATACTAGCAAGGCTCATGCTAGTGTTGCAGTCTTGTTATTATTTCAAATTGTGTAATTAGTTTCTTTACATGTAGGTTCTTTAATTTCAATTCTAATATAAGTACCTATAGTACTTATATTGGATGGATTATTGATTCAGGAGCTAGTCAGCATATAACTTTTTGTGCTACACATCTTTTTGATATAATAGAAGTATCTCATCTAAATCTTACAGTTGCACATCCCAATGGGACTGTTGCACAGGTTAAAAAAATTGGAAATTTTAAGTTTGGAAACAATTTGATTTTAAAGGTTGTGCTGGTAATTCCTGGGTATCATGTGTGTTAATACAAATAAATCGTAAAAACGTTTATTAATATTTTGCGATCTCTTTATGTTTTGTTGATAACAAATGTAATGTTATCTTAAGTATAATTATAAGGATACATGTTATTTTTGTAAAGCATTTACATATAGCCATTTAAATACAAAAATGTAATAATTAAGCATTTGTTGTAATAGTTTATTAGGATGGGTAAAAACAATAACCCATGGACCATAACCCATGGATCATAACCTATACCCAAGTTGGCTAGATACAATGTATACATAGATACATTGAATCTAAAGAAAACCCATGGACCAACCCATAACCCATGACCCATAACCTAAAAACCCATGGGCAAGAGGCGGACCACGGATCCCTTGGATTACACTAGCCGGATCTCAAGTGGGAGGGATCCGTGGGATCCGTGGAACAGAGAAGAAATTTGCCTATAAATAGAGAGCCATTTCTTCATTCTAACTCACCCCTCTTCTTACTAAATCTCTCATACACTCTCATTCTCTTCTAACATATAGATCACTTGATCTAGAGAGTTGTTCCTCTTTCTTTCTATTTGTGATCCTCATATAGGTCCTTCTCTAAGGCGAGATCACGAGCATTCTACAAGTCATCCAAGCAAGGGGTCCTTGATTGATTTGTCACTCCACAAGATTTCTGTAGCAAAGATCTTGTACTTGATATTTCACATATTTGTTGTGTAATAGTTGTGTTGGTTTGGTCCACCGTTCTACGGACTCGGTATCTAGCTTTGTACGGAAAAGTGTAAGCGTTGTGAAGGATTCTCCGCCAAGTGAAGGAGTTTGTTGACATAGTGCTTGAACTCTCAAGTAGGTGACTCGGGAAGTGGAGTAGGGCAAAAGGTGACCTTGTAGCCGAACCACTATAAATTGGTTGTGTCTTTTCTATCCCTTAACTTTATTTATTTGCTTATATTATCATTAGATCTATCGTTAACATCCATCGATTTCACATAATATCGAATCTAAAGTTTTGAAATCAACTTAAAATCGGCAAAACTATTCAACCCCCTTCTAGTTTTCCATAATTGGTATCAGAGCTAAGTTTATAAAAGTTTTAAAATAAAATTGTATTTTAAAAACTTTTCGATCACTATGGGTTCTGAAAATATAAGGAAGGGCAATCTATGCAACGACCACCACTACTTGAAATTAATGGTTTTATATATTGGAAAAATAGATTTGAAACATATGTGAAGTCTAAAGATATTGATCTTTGGTACATTATTGTTGAAGGTGATTTTGAGGCTACCTCAAATGATGATAAAGGAAATTTAGTTCACATACCTCATGATAAACTAAGCGATGAAATGAAGAAAAAGCTTTCTAAAAATAGTGAAGCAAAAATGGTTTTATATAATGCTTTACGAAAAGAGGAATTCGAAGAATTTCTATGCTTAAAACCTCTAAAGAAATTTGGAATTCTTTAGTTGTAACTCATCAAGGCAACCAACAAGTTAAAAATAATAAAATTGATGTATTTGTTCAACAATATGAACAATTTTCAATATCGGATGAGGAAACTATAGATCATTCATTTGCTAACTTTAATACTATTATTACATCTTTACAAGCACTTGATGAATCCTTCTCTAGCGTAACCATGTTGGAGATATCTAAGGCACTTCCATCGAAGTGGAGATCCGAGGTGACGGCAATCAAAGAGTCAAAAGATTTGACAATCCCTCGATGAACTCATAGGCAACTTAAAGTCTACAGCTTGTCCTTGCTAAAGATTCCGAAGCCTCAAAGGTGAAAGAGAAGCACAAATCTCTTGCCCTTAAAGCCAAAAAGGCTTGGCGATGAGGAACTCATCTCGTCAGTAGTGACGACGAAGAGTACGCTATGGCGGTAAGGGACTTTAAAAGTTCTTTAGAAGAAAGGGTAGATACGTCAAACAACCGTATGATGATAAGAAAGGCTTGCGGAAAAGCAAAGAGGGCGAAGCCAAAGGATGATGCATTACTTGCTTTATAATGTGGGACCCAAACCACTTTATTAGTAAGTGTCCCAAGCGGGATGATCAAAAGCGTTAAATAAGCGGCACATGGGGAATGAGTGGCGAGGAGGGCGAAAATTGTCTGGCAAATGGCAAAGAGGAGTATGTCACGAATACTATAGTAGCTCATCATTGGCGACTCATTGCATAATGAATATGATAAACTATGCAATATTAGCTTAAAACTAGTTAACAAAAATAAGCTTTTAAAGAGTCAAAATAAGCGTTTAGATAAAGAAGTCATAGAATTAAAAGCAAAACTAAAACGTTTAGAAAGGGTAAAATAGCAAGTGGTGAATGTGAACTTTGTGTTCAACTTCAAACACTAGTGGATCACTTAGATTCTAAAATTGCTAGAATGAGCACGAACACTTTAGATACAATTCTCGATAGCGTTAAAACGGTAACAATCAAAAGGGTCTAGGTAGTCAACAACTTGATCCATCAACTAGTGAAAGTAAAGAAACAAAATTTGTTAAGGGACTAGAAAAACCAGCCCTTTATTGTGGCGGATCCTGGATCTAAAAAGGAACGGATAGTGTACAAAAGGGATTCGTGGATCTGCATGGCAAGCAAGAGGCAATAACGTATCTTCTTCATCTAGAACTGAGTTTGTCATAGTTAATAGGAAGAAACCAAGTCATGTCACTACTAGACAACCACCTCCAAAATATAATCCTACTTTTGCAATAAACAAAGCTCCATCTCTTTTCAAACCTAACTCATTTAGGAGACCTAATAACGTTTTCCCGAAAAGCAACCATCAAATGGGATGGAATCAAAACATTCAAAAGGGGTTTCCCTTTCAAAACTTTGCTCCATGGAATGCATACTCATCTTATCCATACATGTCTAACATGAATGGAATGTTTAACACTAATGGACCCATGAACAAATGGGGACCAAGCTTTTGAGTTTATTATTATTTTAGGTGTGCTTAAAGGTGACCTAGACCCCGGAAGGGTCAAGGATAGCGGGTGCACGAGGCACATGACCGGAAATAGGGATCTATTCTCCACATATGAATCCATTAATGGAGGTAATGTGGTGTTTGGAAATAGCAAAAATAGAATCATCGGTAAAGGTACGATTTCTAACAAATCTCTAACCATTAACGATGTGTAGCGTAGAAAACCTAAACTTTAACCTCTTAAGTATAGGACAAATATGTGATAAAAAGTGCAATGTACTTTTTACAAAACCCGATAGTAAGATACTTAAAATGGCATAACCATAGGAAGAGGAATTAGGAAACATGGAGTCTATGTCATTAAAATCGGTAATGAACCTAAAGACAAACTATGTCTTACCTCTATGGATGATACTTCGACCTTATGGCATTGAAGATTGGGTCACGCCAACATGCGACTTCTTCAATCGCTATCATCCAAAGATCTAGTAAGAGATCTACCTAAGTTAAAATATGAACATTATTTTTGTGATGCTTGTAATGTAGGAAAACAAGCTCATTCGAGTCATAAAGCTAAAAATATGGTGTCCACAACTAGGTGTCTAGAATTACTACATATGGATTTATTTGGTCCATCCGCTATCCAAAGTTATGGAGGCAACTACTACACTTTGGTAATAGTGGATGACTACTCTAGGTATACATGGACAAAATTTTAAAGAACAAAACGGAAACCTTTAACTATTTTGAAATATTAAGCAAAAAGATTCAAAGACAACTAGGAAGTCTCATAGTGTCTATTAGGTGGATCATAGGGAATTCGATAATGAAGTACAATTGAGCTTTTGTGACGCTAATGGTATTACTCACAACTTCTGGCTCCACGCACTCCACAATCGAATGGGGTAGTAGAAAGAAAGAATAGAACTCTACAAGAAATGAGTCGAACCATGCTTAATGAACAATCCATACCTCAAAAGTTTTGGTGTAATTCCGTTGATACTTCAACGTATATACTCAATCGAGTCTTAATTAGACCAATCTTAGGAAAAACTCCATATGAGTTACTTCGAGAAAAAAAGCCTACGTTAAATCACTTTAGAGTTTTTGGTAGTAAATGTTTTATTCTTAACACTAAAGATTACCTTACAAAATTTGATCCTAAATCAACCGAAGGTATCTTTCTAGGTTACTCGCCAAATAGCAAGGCTTACGTCATATTAAACAAAGAAACAATGAAGGTAGAAGAGTCATTAAATATAAAATTTGATGAAAGTCCACCCAATACCTCTCCACCTCTTGTCGATGACGAGATTATAGAAAGTGAAGCTATAGTAATAAAGATAAGTGAAGAAGAAGAACCTTTAAGTGATGAAATAATAAACATTAAAGAGTCCAAAGATCACCCCGTAGACAAATTCATAGGAAAACTAAAGAATCGAACACTAAGGTCTCAAGTTCAAAACCAAAGTAGCTTGTTTTGTTTCGTTTCAACCTTAGAACCTAAGAATACACAAGAAGCCATAAAAGATGAAAGTTGGGTAATGGCTATGCAAGAAGAACTAAATCAATTTGTTTCTAATGATGTTTGGACACTTGTCCTCCACCTAGTAATCAAACCATAATAGGAACCAAATGGGTTTATAAAAACAAATTAGATACAACGGAGTAGTGTCTAGGAACAAGGCTAGACTCGTTGCTCAAGGGTATAACCAACAAGAGGGAATAGACTTTGATGAGACCTACGCCCCGTGGCTAGATTAGAGTCTTTAAGAATACTTCTTGCGTATGCTTGTGCTAATGATCTAAAGCTTTATCAAATGGATGTCAAAAGAGCTTTTCTAAATGGTTTCATAAATGAAGAAGTATATGTAGCTCAACCTCCGGGCTTCATTGATTTTGAAAAACCCAAACATGTGTATAAATTAAAGAAAGCCCTTTATGGTCTTAAACAAGCTCCAAAAGCTTGGTATGATAGACTCAAGTCATTTCTAGTTAAACACAACTACACCATAGGGTTAGTTGACAACACACTTTTACTAAGAAAAGAGAGTCACATATAATCATTGTACAAATATATGTAGATGATATTATATTCGGATCCACTTGTCAAGACATGTGTGATGATTTCTCTAAAATCATGCATGACGAGTTCGAGATGAGTATGATGGGAGAACTTAGTTTCTTTCTTGGTCTACAAATAAAACAAGTAGAAGATGGTATCTTCTTCAATCAATCTAAATACATCAAGGAGATGTTAAAGAAATTCGGTCTAGAAGAGTCAAAACCAATTAGGACACCAGTGTCATCCGACACCAACTCACAAAAATGAAGGCGAGATCCGTAGATAATACTAAATATCGTGGCATGATAGGTAGCCTTCTCTACCTCACGGCAAGTAGGCCGGATATCATGTTTAGTGTTTGCTTATGTGCTAGGTTTCAAGAAGACCCTAAAACATCACACCTAGAAGCCGTAAAAGGATATTTAGATATATTAAGGGTAAAACACAATTAGGATTATGGTATCCTAAGGGCACGGGAGTAGAAACAATTGTTTATGCAGATTCTGACCATGCAGGTGATTACGTTGATAGAAAAGTAAAAGTGGTGGTATGTACTTTATGGGATGTTGTTTAACATCTTGGTTTTATAAGAAACAAACGGCACGCAATATCAACAACGAAGCCGATCGTCTCCGCGGGCAAAGCATGCCAACAAGCACTATGGATGAAACAAGAGTTAGTAGACTACGACATCCATCTAAGCGACATAGCCATCCTATGTGACAACAAAGGTGCCATCGACTTAAGCAAGAATCCGGTATTGCATTCTCGCACAAAGCATATAGAGATTCGTCATCACTTCTTAAGTGACAATGTTCAAAAGGGGAACATCTCTATTGAGAAGGTAGCATCGAAGACAACATAGCCGCGTCCTCACCAAATTTGCGAAGGAACAATTCAACCTACTTCGTCTTGGTCTTGGTCTAATGGAACAAACGTAAAACTTATTTGACTCTACAAGGTATGTAAACACTAGCCTTCTTCTTTCCGAGTCTAGGATTTCTATTTCACACACAACTCACAAACAATACGGGAATTTTCAAAACCCAAGATGAGTTTTTCAACTTATAGTTTTCTTATTTTATTTCAAAGAAAACCTACTTTCACAATGTTTTCTAAAAAGATGATACCTTCCCGTATCAACTTCACAAAAGCAATTTCTCACGTCTAGGACAAATCGCTTTTTCATTGTTAATACAAAGCGTTTTATCTCATGTCTTTTGAATGCTAAAGGGGACACATAACTAATATGTGTTTTCGGGTACATTCATTTAAGCAAAACTGAATTAGGAGCATTGATAACAAAATTACATACTCTAGTACTAAATATATGTTTTAGGGTTATCTCAATAGGATGGTTTTATACTTCTAGTTTATTTTTTACTTCTTTTTAGGAGTCGAGATAACCGAAACTCCAAATAGTTTGCATATAGGCACACACTAGGTAAAAATGTTTCCAAAAGGAAAATTTTGTGCTGCACTTGACAGACCCACGGATCCCACCTTTATCTTTGGACGGATCCCTCAAGGGAAGGATCCGTGGGATCCGTGTAACAGAAGCTGTTTTCAACTTCTATTTTTCACTTTGGATGAAAAATCCACATTTGCATTTTTTGAGAAGTATGCTCTTTAATGCTTGTGTTCTCATGATCACATGCCTTAAATTCATATCTAATCATTAGATTTTAATCCACATTTTGGGTCAAGAATTCATTACAATGTTTTTCTATATATATAACTCCCAAAATGCTTGCATACTCCATCTCCTTCTCACAAACACACTTCATCATGTCATCCAAAACCCTTTAGGAGAATCATCTAGTACAAACAATCATGATATCCAAACTTTTGTACTTCCACCATCCAAAATACCACAATCAAATGCTAGGATATCTCCACGGATTAGTATCCGATCTTGTTGTTTAGCAAAACCAACCTCAAATGGTTCATCCTCAACAAATAACTCACTACAAGATGCTTCCATTATAGCACCACCCTCATCACCAACAAGTACACCAACTTCATCACCACCTAAAATAACTCTTTTGGAACTCCTTAAGACTCCAACAAGATCTAACCAACCTAAAAAAAAGAATTAGTCTTTTCAACACCCCCCACATCTCCAAATACTATATTTCAAGATCTTGAAACATCACAACCATTAGCTCCCATCACACTACAAGAACATCTAGGTTCTTTTCCACCACCATTACAAACATTCCGGATATTGATCCACATTTTCCTATTTTTCCACCACAACTTCCACATAACTCAAATCAAAACAACCCTGAAAACTTCCGCACTCTTTACCCACATCATTTACATTGTGAACATTGCCAATCCACTAGGGAAATTGCAATAGAAGTTAGGGAAGAAATGCGTTTCATACTCAACCTCATCCTTGATCGCATCAATACCATTACTCATCAAAACCTCCATCCATAACCTTATGCAAGCATGGAAGGAATCACTACTACTACTTTTAGTATTATTTTTCTTTTGAAGTCATTTTCAAGAACAAGTCTTGTTCTTATTTTTTACATGCTTGTAAGTGGCATACACACCACTACAATTTGTTGTTTTTATTACAAGGCCTTGTTTGCATACCTTGGCTCCTAATCTTGATTCTCGGCAACCACAAGATTATATAAGCATGTTACTAACCTTTCTTTTTTAGGATTTTTATTTTTCTTCACTGGCGCCCCAAACAAGGGGAGCTACCGTCAAGGGGAGTTAGAGTTTGTTTATTTCTTCCAAGGGTTAACTTTTTGTTTGACAAAAAAGGGAGAAAGTAAAACTTAGGGGCTTTCAAAACTTGCATCTATTCTTAAGTTTTACTCATCATAATATTATGTTTTGTCATCAACAAAAAGGTGGAGATTGTTAATACAAATAAACCGTAAAAACGTTTATTAATATTTTGCGATCTCTTTGTGTTTTGTTTATAACAAATGTAATGTTATCTTAAGTATAATTATAAGGATACATGTTATTTTTGTAAAGCATTTACATATAGCCATTTAAATACAAAAATGAAATAATTAAGCATTTGTTGTAATAGTTTATTAGGATGGGTAAAAACCATAACCCATGGACCATAACCCATGGATCATAACCCATACCCAAGTTGGCTAGATACAATGTATACTTAGATACATTGAATCTAAAGAAAACCCATGGACCAACCCATAACCCATGACCCATAACCCAAAAACCCATGGGCAAAGAGGAGCGGACCACGGATCCCTAGGATTACACTAGCCGGATCTCAAGTGGGAGGGATTCGTGGGATCCGTGGAACAGAGAAGAAATTTGCCTATAAATAGAGAGCCATTTATTCATTCTAACTCACCCCTCTTCTTACTAAATCTCTCATACACTCTCATTCTCTTCTAACATATAGATCACTTGATCTAGAGAGTTGTTCCTCTTTCTTTCTATTTGTGATCCTCATATAGGTCCTTCTCTAAGGCGAGATCACGAGCATTCTACAAGTCATCCAAGCAAGGGGTCCTTGATTGATTTGTCACTCCACAAGATTTCTGTAGCAAAGATCTTGTAATTGATATTTCACATATTTGTTGTGTAATAGTCATGTTGGTTTGGTCCACGTACTCTGGACTCGGTATCTTGCTTTGTACGGGAAAAGTGTAAGCAACGTTGTGAAGGCTTCTCCGCCAAGTGAAGGAGTTTGTTGACATAGTGCTTGAAACTCGAGTAGGTGACTCGGGGAGTGGAGTAGGGCAAGGAAGGCGTCCTTGTAGTAGAACCACTATAAGGGTTGTGTCTTTTCTATCCCTTAACTTTATTTATTTGTTTGCATTATCATTAGATCTATACGTTCTCAACATCCATAAGATTTCACATAATATCGAATCTAAAGTTTTTGAAATCAACTTAAAATCGGCAAAACTATTCAACCCCCCCCCCCCTTCTAGTTTTCCACAATGTGTGCTTGTTATCTGTTCATAAGTTGTCTAAAGATAATAATGTGATTGTCAGTTTTAATGATAAAATGTGTAAAATTCAGGATTCCACTCAAAAGTTCCTGATGGGGACTGGTAGTGAAAAAGGAGGTCTTTACTTTCTAGATGAAGGTAAGAGGGTTAATAATAGTAATATTAAGAGTTGTTTAATGTCAAATTGTATTTGGCATAATAGACTTGGACATCCCTCGACCAAGTCTTAAGCGTAACTTAAAAATAAAATAAAAGATATAAAGACTACTAATTAGAACCTGTGAGATATGTCATAAAGCTAAACAAACAAGAAAACCATTTCCTTTGAGTGATCATAAAACTAAAAACATGGGTGATCTTGTTCATTTAGATGTGTGGGGTCCATATAAGGTGACTAGTAAAGAAGGGTTTAAGTACTTTCTTACTGTAGTTGATGACTACACCGAGAGGTACATTTGGGTGTTTTTAATGAAAAATAAAACTGAAGTTTTTGATCACATTAATAGTTTTTATAATCTCATTAAAAATCAATTTGAGAAAACTATTAAAGTGTTTATAAGTGACAATGGGACAGAATTTGTAAATAAGAAGTTTGAAAGTTTTTTAACACATAATGGTATTTTGCATCAAACATCTTGTCCCTACACACTCATGAGAATGGTGTAGCTGAGGAAAACATAGGCATTTGTTAAATCTGCTAGAGCCCTCATGTTTGGGGGTTACCTTTGAACATGTGGATTGAATCTATTCATTACTACTTACCTTATTATTAGGGTTGCCAAGTGTTTGTGTTGTCAGGTAAAGTCCTTTTGAGATGGTGTATATCTGAACCTAATCTGATGAATCTAAAATGTTTTGGTACTTATGTTTTACAGGTTTTAAATGAATCGATAAGTTTATCTAGATCGACAAATGTGTATTTGTTGGATATGCTTTTGATAAAAAAGGATATAAACTTTATAACATTGATCAAAAAAAGTTTATGTTTTCAAGAGATGTGAACTTTTATGAAACTGTTTTTCCTTTTAAGAATACCTCATTCACTAAAGATTTTATATTTAATGATAATGGGGTAAATGATTTGAATTTTTTTGATCAAGATTTTGATAGCGATCAAAATAATTTTGGAACCAATGAACCCTATGATGATAAGAGAAGTAATATAGATGGTAACAACAAATCGTACTGAATCTAGTACTCATAAACCTAGTATAACCTTTGTAGAAGGTGATGCTAGTGATGTTGAGCATCTACATACTAAAACTGTAGAATCTACGATACCCGATGTAGATATCAATTTTCTAGTTGTCTGTAGAGAGTATGGATACGATTAATGTAGACATCACTAGGAACACATCTAGTAGGAAGGACAGAGGCTGATGAGTATACATGACTGTTGTTTCGATGATATCTGAGTACTAGTAATATTGATGATGGTTATATATTTGAGGGTGAGGATCTAGATATGTTTGGTAAAATGTTTGAGTCACGGAACCAACAGGGCACAAACTAGAAGGACTAGTAGAATGACAGCCTTACCATCTAAATATAAGGATTTTGTTCTTAATAAAAATCATAAGTATGGTATTGATAAAGTTGTTAAGTATTCAAATTTAAGATTTGATAACTTTGTTTTACATTCAGTCTTAATAAAATATATGAACCTACAACTTATGAAGAAGCTGTAAAAGATCCTAGGTGGATAGAGGCTATGAATCAAGAGATAGAAGCTTTAAATAGGAATGGTACATGGGAGGTTGTAGAGTTACCTGATGGTAGAAAAGCTATAGGTTATAAGTGGGTTTTTAAGGTTAAATATAAAGCTAATGGTGAATTTGAAAGGTTTAAAGCTAGATTAGTAGCTAAGGGATATAATCAAAGAGAAGGAATTGATTATGAAGAAACTTTTTCTCCTGTTGTTAAAGTTGTTACTATACAATGTGTTTTAAGCATTGCTGTTAATAACAAGTGGCCTTTGTTTTAACTTGATATAAATAATGCTTTCTTATATGGTGAATTAGAAGAGGATGTTTACATGACATTGCCAGAATGTTTTTCTGATAAAAATGATAAAAGGGTTTGCAAATTGGTTAATTCATTGTATGGTTTAAAACAAGCTCCCAGAAAATGGAATGAGAAGTTGGTTTACATGCTTAAGAAAATGGGTTTATACAAAGTCCAAATGATTTCTCTTTATTCATTAAAAATGAAAACGATGTTCTGTTAGTTTTGTTAGTATATGTTGATGATATTATCATCACAAGTAATAATACTGATGAGATTAATAAGTTTAAGAGATTTTTAAGTTTAAAGTTTTTGATTAAAGACTTGGGTAATCTTAAATATTTTCTGGGAATTGAGGTTCTTGATGTTGATAATGGGATTTTTCTTACTCAAAGAAAGTATTGTACTGAGCTTTTAACTGAATTTGGTATGTTGGGTTGTAAGCCATGTGGTTCTCCGATTGAAACTAATCGGATAATAAAAACTTGTTTTTAATTTTGGAGATGATGAGCCTTTAACAAGTATAACAAATTATCAAAAACTTGTGGGAAAATTAATTTACTTAACTTTGACAAGGCCAGATATTTCATATGCTATGCATTGTTTAAGTCAAGTAATGCAAAGCTATGAAGTCTCATTTAAGACTTGCCTTTAGAGTTTTGAGATACTTGAAGAATGAACCTGGTCTTGGTATCACTTTTTAAGAAGGTGATATTAAAAGTATAAAAGTGTTTGTTGATTACGATTGGGCAAAGTGTAAGGTAACAAGGAGATCCATTCTTGGATTCTGATGTGTTTCGGGGAAATGATTTGGTTTCTGGAAAAGTAAAAGCGGCATTTGTTGTTGCTAGATCCTCAATTTGAGTTAGGGCAATGTGTAATGTGTGTTGTGAAGTTATGTGGATCACTAAACTTGATGATCTACATGCTAGTATAAGATTGTCGTGAGCATGTATTGTGATAACATTACGCTATGGATTTCTGTTAATCTGTTTTTTACATGAGAGGAGCAAGCATTTTGAGATTGATCTCTATTTGTTGAGAGAAAAAGTGGCTGATGACTTTATTAAGCCAGTGAAAGTTAGAACTGAGGATAATATTGCAGACCTGTTCACTAAAGGTCTTAACATTACTGACCATAACAAATTTTGCAAAGATCTTGGATTATTTAATGTGTTTCAGGACAGTTCTAAAGATCAAGATAGAGATGATGGGGGAGCTTCAAGATGCTAGTGAGCATGGGGGAGCTTATGGTGTCTAATGCTTATGGGGGAGTGTTGAAGATACGCATTATTTGTAGAAGTCTGGAAAGATAAGGACTATTATTGTCAAGACTGAAAGATAAAGGTCCAAAACGAAGTCATCTCATTCTTAAGACTATATAAGCTGAAGACCAGTTGATTGACTCTCATAACTCCAAATCTCATCTGTGTGAAATATAGTTTCTTCTCTCTTATCAGTTCCTGAGTAGAAGAAACCCTAGTTTGTGTATTGTTTCATCTAAAAATTTCTTTGTATTGTAAACTGATTTCATATTGTTTGATTAATAATAAGAATGAGCCAAGGGGTGGTTGGCTGGGTTCACTATCAAAATCGTGTTGTTTGATTGAAATTACTTTGGTGTTATAAATTTCTACAGTGGGATAAAACCTAAGCTTAAAATTTTATTGTTCCTTATTTAATTTCAGTTTTGCTTCTTAAACAAGAAGTCAAAGTTCTTTAGAATAATTCATATTCAATGTCTTTGATTTATGCAAATGATGTACAAATGATTTGTTAGACAAATCTTCATTAAAATCATCATCCCATCTTCTTAATTTCATCAAAACCACATATACCCATTACACCAAAAGCATCTTTTACACCATTACACCAACTTTCATCCTTCATGTTTTACTAAATCCTTCATCTTTTTCCACTTCTTGAGTTGCACACCAAGTGTTTGACATTTTGCCTCAACCAAACCAAACCCACTTTATTTTGATTCTTTGACCGTCTTGGTCAAAGAATCAAAATATGAGTTTGTTTTAGGGGTTTTTGGACCTTCAGTCCCTAAATGAAGTTTGTTTCTCCTTTTGGGCTCCCTCCATGGAGGTGAGTGGTTGTTCTTTGGTGGGTGTTTGGCCGTGTCCTTTTAGAAATTTCCATTGTTGCCAGATGGAATGGCGGGCGAAGGGGTTTCTCGGTTGGTTGCCCATATTAAGCGTCTCCATTTGTCGTTGGACCAGGTGGAGGGCCTTGGCTTCCTTGAATTGTGAATTTTTGTTTGGTTGGGGAGGCTTTAAAGGTCTCGGATCAGCGGTTGTGTGGGGTATGTATGCGTCTACATGCTCTCAGTCGGGCATGCCATCATGAGGATGGGTTGTCTCGGTTCAAGTGGGTTACGGGAGATGATGAGGAATTTATAGTAGGGATCGCAGGCCAGCGTGTTGGGAGGCGAAGTGGTTCCTTTGGGAGGGTGGTGGTGGATGAAGTTCTCCTTGATGCGTGTGTTCTCCCTACTATCCCGATTTGTAGAGCATCCCTCATAGTTGTCGTATGGGTTTTCTCATGCTTTAGTTCTGCTCACGGTAAAGTGGGCTATGCAACATCTATTGAGTGATGGGTAAAACTTTGTTGTTACCGCGTTGCGTTACGTGTTTTCGGGCCTTCTAACCGTCGGGGCGCAAGTCTGGTAGGAAGTCTTTCTGATGCCTTAGTATTCAACATTCGTTGTTGCTTGGGGTGGGGATGGTTTTGATGAATTTATTCTCTCGCACTGCCCAAACCTTGAGGGTGGCCCGGAAGGATGGGCTTGGCTCTAGGTCCGATAGCTCAGTAGTGTGTTCTAATGTTAAACAATGCTTGAGGAAAGTTTGGACGAGGCATTTCACTGCGGTACATTAAAGTATTATGTTCTTGGGGGTTGCACCTTAGTGCAGATACTTTGGCAGACGTTGTTGGCTAAGCATCCCATACTTCCTCCCGGTTATGCTGTTTCCTTGCTCTCTGAGCCTCCACTTGTTGTGGATGTTGATAGCGTTCTTGTGTGTATTCAATCTTTCCCAAAGGGACTTGTGGGACGGATTGAGGGCTCAACACATTTTAGATGCTTTTGCGGAGGGTCGCGATCGTTGTTGGGTTACTCAAGGCTATCTTTGGAGTGGTTAATTTATGTTTGGGGGAAGGTTCCCTAAGGTTTTGGCGGAGTTTGTTGCATCTGCCCCCCACACCGTTCTTGAAACCCGGACAATGGGATTAGGCCTATTAGTGGGCACAATTTGGAGGACGTTGGTATCCAAGGTGGCTATGAGGGGTGTCAAAGAAGGAGATCCTAATTACCTTGGTGATTTTCGTTTGGAGTGGGAGTCCCTAGTGGGGCAGAGGCCGTGCTTATAGCGAGCAGATTCTTACATGAGTTTCATTCGATCGATGGGTTGGCTATGCTTCTTTGTTGACTTCTCAAATGCCTTCAACTTGGTGGATCGGACTACCCTTTTAAATGAGGTTCGAACTCGATGCCCGTCTACTTCCCTATGGGTAGATTTTTTATATGGTCAGTCGGCGAGGTTATATGTGGGTGACGACTATATTTGGCCCACCACTGGAGTTCGTGGGGGACCCTTTAGGGCCTCTTCTTTTTGCCTTATTTTCGCACCCACGGATTGGGATTGTTGCGGACTTCTTTATGCTTGGTATTTGGATGATGGTACGATTATCGGTGACACTAAAGAGGTAGCTAAAGCTTTAGATATTATCATGGTGAGGGCCCCACAGGCCTTGAACTCAACATTAAGAAAACATAAGTTTTTTGGCCCTCATGCAATGGGGTGAAGGTACATGATGGTTTGTTTCCCCATGGGATTGGGAGGCTGACATTGGGTGTGAAACTCCTTGCAGCTGATGGCCGGGATCAGGAGTTTATGCGGATTTGGCTGTGAAAAGGGCATCGTGTTGTGGAACTAATGAGTTGTCTCACAAATGCGCGACCTCAATCGACTCCTTTTGGCTTGGCTCATGTATGAAATTCGCTAGTGATGTTGGTCTCAGGCACTGCCGGTGTATATAGGGGAAGCTATTTATGTTTTTGACAATGGCCTTGGGAGGCAATAGAGGCCATTGTGGTTTTGTGGGGCCCTTTTTTGGGATTTTCAATGGAGGCTCGCATCCCTTCCGACTCGGTTTGGTGGGTTGGGTTTATGTTAATTTGAGGATGTATCTACTTACGCTTTTGTGGCCTCGAGGGCTGTCGTGGAGTTTTGAGGATCACATTCTTGGGGATGTGGTATTGATGGAGTTGACTCCGATTATGGGTATGCAATGGATCGCACATGTCCCTTCCTGATTTCGATCTTATCGGTTTCTCTAACAAGGACACCGCCCCACCTAAAGCCCAAAATGTTTTGGCGTGTGCCCTATTTAGTGGAATCGTCCGGAGTTTGGGAGAGAAGTTGATTTATCCCTCGGAAAAAGCGGTGTTTGAATGTCTCTGAGCTCCTCATGCTCAAGATTTCTTGACGGTTATCCCCATTGAAGGGCTAGGCCAACATATATGCGGCCCGGAGTACCGGACTATCCTTAAGTACCGCTAATGATCCCTCTTTCCGGTGACCTTGCCCGGTCACCGCAAGGTTTGTTTAGATTCCTTTGGCGAGCATGCGGTCCATTGCAAGGAGTTATCGGGTTTCAAATACAGGCATGATTTGGTTAGGGATGTTTTGTATGATGTTCTAAAACGAGCAGGAATTTCTTCTAAAAAGAGGCTCCGGTGAACTTTCCATGAGATCCGCGAAGGGAGGTCTACTTTGACCGGCTGATATACTTGTGTTTGGATGGGCGGGGAAACATGCTTGCTGTGTGGATCTTCCGGAGTGTCCCTCTTGTTGGGCTAAGGGACAATGGGTTTGTTGCCGGACAAGCGGCGTTGAAAGCGGAATCGAGCAAAGTTGCTAAACACGAGAAAGCTTGTTTAGAGAATCAATACGTATTTACCCCTTTTGCTTTTGATACATTTGGGTTCCTAGCCCATTTGTGGAGTTTTTGACTAGGGTTCAACGGGTTGTGTAAAGTAATTTTGCGACCCCTAAGTCACAAAATTTCATTTTTAGTAGAATTGGTTTTGCTATTCAAAAGGGGGTTGCGGCACAGCTTGTTGCCCGTTTGCCTGTCATCTTATTGTAATCCGTTATTACAAGTAATAATAGAAATTCCGTGTTTATACAAAAAAAAAATAAAAAATAAAAAATAAAAATAAAAATGAATGATGAATGCAATGTTTTGAATTCAAGGGGTGCATGATTCTATCATTTCTATTAACCGACTCATATGTAGTGGTTCTATTACACTCGAATAGATTTAGTCATTTTAAAGAATGTCGTTCTAGCAGTGCTTATCGTTACACTCACTTTCAATATTTAGTAAAAACGCATGTTTGAAATTTTTTATGCCTATGGTCTAAGACCGGGGGAGTAACCACTGATAATGAAGATGTGTATTTTTCATCCTCTTACAGGAATCCTTGGTTTGTTTTTCATACGACCAGGTATGTCATGATTTATGGTTGCTTAATGTTATCAAAGGAGTGACGAGCTAATGAGTTTGTTGGAATGTGTCGAGGGTATATGCGAAACTGAGTGAACATGCCGATGGTGTTTGGCGGGATGTTGCAGAGAGACTGACGGCTTGGAATAGAGTAGAGTGTTTATGTGTATGCCGGTGAGGCTGTGAGTCGAGAGTTTAAGGGAAAGAAATTCGGTTTTGTGACTTTGTCCCATATTGATTGATGAACAAACTCTACATTAGTATATCACTAAGAGTTTGGAGGTAATAAATCAAGTAATTATCCTTTGTTTGTGCCAAACAATTTCTTTAAAACGAGGATTGGATCATTTTCTTTTTTGTTAAGAAATATCTAAGCCTTCAATTTTTTGTTTGTTACTTTTGATGTCTTAGTTTTAATGTTCTGCTTCTTCGGTTTATTCTACTTTTTCATGTTCTAAGATGTCTTTTTTGGCTTCCATTTAATTAGTTTGGGATCTATTTTTATATGCAGGAAGCCACAACCACGAATACCATTATATAGTAAGCCGGGTTAGCTAATTTTTGGCCAAAACTAAAACTATAAAGTGAAATATGTTACTTGGTTTCAAACTAGATAATTGTAATCTAACTTTTTTGTTTTATGGTTTAACAAATAGTATCAGGCTATTAGGTACTTTAGTAACCAACATGCGATTTTTAATCAACATAGTCATAATATACAAAGTAACTGCTACTACGTATTCTATATAGAACTTTTGTGTATAAGTATCACTGACATAATTAGATTTTAATTCACAAAAAAATGTTAATTTCATTTTGACATGGATCGCTGCATAATTCTGCGTAAAATAGAATGTCACTTACATACGTTTGATCACAAAATAAATCTTTCTTATTTGAAAAAATAAATTTAATTCATACGAGATAATAATGTAATAAATGTAAGGTGTTTAGTGGATAAGGGAGTGTGGGAAGGTTGAGATGAGCGTGAGAGGAGTGCGTGTTTGGGTTGAGTTGACTCAGTGAAAGGATGATGAGAAGAGTGAAGCGGAGCAATGACATTGTGGTGAGATGAGGTGATTAATGAACAATATAAGTTCGGGTTTTCTGATATTATCCCACATGGATGAACAAACAAAGACTTGAGCATTATATAATTTGGATTATGGGTATATAAAGCATAAGTTTATATGATATGTTGGAAAGTGTTTATTATAAATCTCTCCAACAAAATCACATCTTACTTTTAATTTTCTTTGACTTTATGGAATAAAGCCAAAGTCTTAAGTTTTAATGTTTTTTTTCCTTCATGTATTTCGTAATTGTGCTTTGTTTTTCATACGATTCATATTTACTCTCTTCGATATATCTAATTATGACATATTACATGGCAAATGTATCATGATTGTAATCCAAAAAGTTTATAAATGTTTCCAGTAAGTATATTAGGGTGCAATGACATATCCTAAGCTAAGTTTTCAATGGTTTTGGTGACGTCACATGTAACGACGGTCCATACGCTGAATAAGTGTGATGTGTTCCACCTGATGCGTTGGGAGAGTGGGGGGTTGGATTGAGATGGCGCGGTTGTGACTCCGTGCATTGTGAGGATGATGAGGAGAGTCATGAGAGTAATGACATTGTTGTTTGTGTGTGTAAGTGAGGCTTTGAGGGTGGAGAAGGCTCGAAGGTGGAATGATTTTTTTTGTAATTGTCCCACATTGATGAATAAATAGAATTTGGATCAATATATCAATAAGATTATGAGACTATTAACTAGAACTTTAAAGAAGTGTATGTATACAATGGTATTTTTATTGTGTTAAAATGTTATATTTTTATTTACTTCATGGTCTTACTTTTATCTACAATTTATTTTACTCTTTTCCGTTTATGTTATTCGAATCTAGCTTATTGATTAAGAAAACGTACATGTCTATAAAACTTATGCTTAATTTCACTGATATCTGAATGTGGCAAAAGTGGCAAATGGATGATAGATATAACTTAAGAGACGAGTAAAATCTAGGGATGTTTTAGTAAACTTAGGCTTCATACTTATGCATTTTCCGGTGTATAAAGAAACAACTTAAATTTGTTGGTTTTTATCCTCACAATAAGGGTTCAACACTAATTTATGTTCTAAATCAAAATTATTCCGGCTTTTCGTATATACACCTTAATTCTCATGAACATCATTCATGAGAGCATGTGGCATATGCGAGCTAACCACTTCGTTATAATTTTAAGGATAAGTGATACTTCAATATGATTACTTGAAAGATAACTTAGTGATACAAATCACAATTAGAGATAAAAGGTTTACCATTTGTTTCACATCGACTTTAGTTAAATCTATACTTAAAACAAGTTCAAAAAAATCTATACTTAAACTATATAGTAAACATCAATAAGCAATTATGAGGTGGTCGTTATCGGATCTGAGAAATCAATAATATGATAATCTCACTGCATGAGTATATACATATTAGATACATAAAAATAATAAGGATACGTTGACGATTAATGTGTATAGTGATGAGTGGCGAGCTAGAAAAATTTTGTGGGAGGAACTGAAACAAAATTTCGAAAAAACATTAGATGGGAGGGCCGAGATAAAGCAATTTTTTTTTTAACACATGAAATCGCGAAAAAATAAACTAACGGACTTAGTCCTAGGGGCCGGGACCCTTCCCGGTCCTCACTAAGCTCCGCCCTTGATCGTGATTTATTGGTTTGTCAAAAGTGTAAAATAAAATAAAAAGAATTTGTTATCAATTAGGTTTTTGCTCAAATTATGATTTTCTAGTGGTAATGTCAATGTTAATGTTTTCAAAAATGTGAAGAGTGAGTGTGTTGGGGCGTGTTGAGAGTATGTGAAATTAGAAAGCATACCGATGGTTGTTGGCGGGATGTTAGAGAGATTGTAAGTCGGCTTGGAGAAGGAGTAGAGTGAAGAGGAATAATGATATTGTGGGTGATATGGGGATAGAAATGTGATGGTTATGTCACTTGAAACAAAAGTTTGAGGAATGAAAAGAGTTTTTGTTTTATGAGTTTGTCCCACATGGATTGATGAACAAACCATACATCACTATATAAAATAAGGCTATGGTGGTATTAAATGTGAGTGTTTGAGGTCATGTTTTAAATGATTTGCTAGTAAATTTCTTTAGTACAGGACCTGGAACATTTTCTTTTTTTACGAGAAAGTATTAAAGCCTTCTACCTTTTGTTTGCTATTAATTTTGTCGTCTCAATTTTTGTGTTCTACTTCTTCGGTTTATTCAACTTTTCCGTTTATTTTGATTAAGCGTATTAGCTAAACTTGAGCTTAATTAAGAGTTTATGCATTTTACATGAACAAATAAACAATTTTTTTGGGTGTTCTAAGGTCCTTTTAGCTTCCATTTAGTTAGTTAGGGATCTATTTTATATTTTATATGCGGCAACAACAACCGGGAATCTCATTATATAATAAGTGGGGTTAGCTAATTTTTGAGATAAAAATATATAAAGTAAAATGTGTTGCTTGGTTATGTAATCAAATCTTTTTTGTTTCAACAAATAGTATCAAATTATAAGGTATTTATTAATCAACATTCGATTTTTAAAATCAACATAGTCATATGAAAAAAAATTCATGTTTAGTTCTTGTTGTTTCCGTAAATCACATTAAACGTCCTTATTCGATTTTAGTTACATAAATAATCTTTAATTATCCAACTATATGCCTTGATAGTTCCTATTTCAAATAATACGGACTATCCGTGTAATAACGATAGTGACCACCGTGTAATAAAAAACTATAAATTGTTGCCAGGATAACCTATTATTTTTAAATAGGGACAATCAATGCAACTAGCTTGAAAATTAGCTATCACTGATATAAATGTATAATTAAATTTGAATAGGAATTACGAGTGTGACTTTGACTAAAGCACATGATAGTAACATGTAAGTTTTTTTAGTCATAATATCCAAGTAACCTGCTACTAATTAATAAGTAGACTTTGCATAATTTTTTTGTACAAGTATGACTTACATAATTAGATTTTAATTCACAAATAAAATGTTAATCTCAATTTGACAGGTCGTCATGTAATTCAGCATTACATGGAATTTAAAGGAACATGACTGGTGGCTTTGTTGGAGTGAGTTTGATAAACATAACGATGCTAAGACCAACTAAGCTTGTTTGCCTACAGTTTACTACTACTTTTTTATTTTTAATGACGAGTTCTTTTTACTAGTACTCTTCAACTAATAAGATATTATCCTTATAGTTTGAGCATTTTGATTGGTTGAAAGTGAAATTGAGACAATTATTTTAACACATTCCAAAATGAAAAGAGAATGAAATTTGAGGGATATTCAATTTTAGTGGAGTCCAATAGAAGCAATGTTTATATTTTTGGTCTTGATGCGGAACAATATCACTAGAGGTGTCAAAATGTGCCTAAAAGTAAAAAGATAGGCTAAATGGGCAAGTTTTAAAAACATGTGAGCACATTTAGCCCCTTCTTTTTTGGTGGGCACATATAGCCCATTAAAAACTTAAATGGGGACTAACGGGCACATTTTTTTTTTCTCAATTGTAGAATATTACGATCGTTTTAAAAAATATTTTTTTATATAATATATTTAAGTTTTTTAATATAAATAAGGTATTACGTTTAAGGAATTTATTTCAACGTTTTAAGTCATTTATTAAGCTATTTGTATAACATGTGCCCGTTTGGCGCTCCGTTTAGCCGTTTAAGTTAAAGCCCTTGCCCATTCTAGCCCATGCCCATTTAGCCCTTAGCCCATGCCCGCTCGGCCCGCCCGTTTTGCCACCTCTAATATTTACTGTTGGGCCATTGTACATAATAATGGGTGAAGATGAACCTTATGACATAGTGATATACCCTAAAGGGTAGTTTGCTAAATTTATAAATGCTGAGGCTATAAAACATGGACATGTCAATGTTATAAATTCGTAAATATATATTATGCACAACTTACAATTAGTTCTTAACTAACATACATGTTAAAATGCGTACGGCAAAACTTGGACATGTCCATGTAATTGTGATCAAATGACATTCAGATTCTAACTGTTATTGTTGATTCAATGAACTTCTAACATAGCTCTTCTTCAAAGAAATTAAGAAATGTATAATGACAGTACCCTAACTTTTAAAACTCGATCATCACAATGTTTGGTAACAAGAAACTCTACACCAACAAATTATTCTGCTGCAAGTAAACTTTTTTCAGAAAGAACTAAGTTTCCATTGGTGTTGGTGACGTCACAGGTGACGCCGGTCCATGCACAGATGTGTTCCTGTTGCGTTAAGAGAGTGGGAGGGTAGTGAGGAGTGGGGGTATGGAGTGAGATGGCTCGATA
Organism: Chrysanthemum makinoi; assembly: GCA_910596185.1. Classification (NCBI taxonomy): domain Eukaryota; kingdom Viridiplantae; phylum Streptophyta; class Magnoliopsida; order Asterales; family Asteraceae; genus Chrysanthemum; species Chrysanthemum makinoi. Next base: position 24,932,339 of record OU343221.1, read on the forward strand.
ATTTGTGACTCAGCGCAATGTGAGGATCGATAATTTGTGACACAGTGTAAGTGAGGCTCTGAGGGTGGTGAAGGCTCGAAGGTGGAATGAATTTTGGTTTTGTAATTGTCCCACGTCGATGAATAAACAGACTTTGGATCAATATATACACTATGATTGGTGTTCTCATGGGTGATTTTACGAGGTGAGATCTAAAGACGAGGCGTGGTTCAATTTTAGCTCTTCGGTGCTAGGTTTTTAATGAATTTATCTCATCGTCGGGTCTTATTGATATTAAACTGGAGGGTGCTTCTTTTACTTGGTCTCATCCGTCAGCGACAAAAATGAGCAAGCTTGATCGATTTTTAATATCAGAAGGAGTGGTTTCTCTTTTTTCATCTATCTCAGGTTCGTGTCTCGACCGGCACCTTCGGATCACCCGGCCAATCCTTCTTCATGTGGTCCGTGTGAATTTTGGTCCTACTCCATTTCGGTTCTACCATTCTTGGTTTAATTATGATGGGTTCGACATTATGGTGGATCAAACATGGAGATCGTTTTTGCATTCAGATAGAAATGGTATGATTCGTTTCAAGAAGAAACTTCAAGACCTTAAGTCCTCTATTCGAGTGGATCAAAGTTAAATGTTTAGATCTTAATAGCTCTAAGAAGGCAATTCTGGATGACCTTTCTGCTATAGACAAGGAACTTGATTGTGATCAGGTTGCTGAACCTCACAGCTGGAGCGACAAGATCTTACACGCCAACTTCATGATATTAGATCCATAGAAGCTGTGGGAGCGTTTCAGAAATCTATGATAAAATGGGCGATCGAGGGTGATGAGAACACACAGTTTTTCCATGGAATCATCAATAAGAGAAGGTCTCAGCTTTCTATTAGAGGGATATTTGTCAATGGTTTATGGCAAATGAATCCGGCCGGCCATTAAGGAAACTTTCTAGATCACTTTACTTCGGTTCAGGAAACCATTGGGGGTTGGGCCTAAAATTATCTTTCGCTTTCCTAAAAGGTTGTCGAGTGACCAGGTTTCTGATTTGGAGAGCAACATCTCGCGTGATGAGATCCGTAAGGGCGGTGTGGAATTGTGGGGACAATAAGTCCCCAGGTCCGGATGGTTTTACGTTCGAATTTTTCAAAAAATATTGGGATTTGATCGGTCCCGATTTGTGCGAAGCGGTCGAATATTTTTCTCTAATGGAGTGTTTCCTACGCGGTTGTAACTCTTCTTTTATTGCGCGCTTATTCGAAGGTTCTTGATGCCAAACACGTATCGATTATCGTCGATTAGTACGATAGGAAGTTTTATAAAGTGGTGGCGAAAATATTGGCTAGCCGTTTAGCTATGGTAATCTCGGATATTGTCTCAACACCCGATCGGCATTCATTGCTGGTAGACAAATCAAATAAGCGGGCCCTTTATTATCAATGAGATTTTGAATTGGTCCAAAAGGAGATGTAAAAAAGTTATGTTTTTTAAGGTTGACTTTGCCAAGGCTTGATTGATCGCTGTTGGGAATATTTAATTGATGTCCTTAAGGCCTTTGGTTTTGGTTCGAAGTGGTGCCAATGGATTCAAGGTGCGTTCTGCCGTTAAGGCCTCTATCTTGGTTAATGGAAGTCCACTAACGAGTTTCAATTTCAACCGTGGTGCGAAGCAAGGAGATCCTTTGGCTCCTTTACTTTTCATTCTTGTGATGGAGTAAACTTCACCTTTCGTTTAATAGAGTGGTTGATGCCGGTATTTTTTAAGAGGATTGACAGCAATTCTCTACATCCATTCTCATTTATTCTCTGTGAGACGACGCTTTGATTATCGGGGAGCGGTCAAATGACAACCTCCGAGTCTCACAAATGTTCTCCATTGTTTCTATCTTGCATCGGGTTCCGAATTAATTTTCACAAAAGTCAACTTTTAGGTGTGGGGGTGCACACTTTTGATGTTAGTTTGGCAGCTGCTTCTATTGGGTGTTCGATCATGAAGAATCAATTTTCTGTTTTGTATTTTTGATATGTAAAATGTGGTATATGTACTATGAACAACTATAATGTACGTAGTAGTGATAGGTTATGTATTGTGATTTCCCTTTTATCTAAAAAGGGAACTAGTATAGTCTACTTGAGATCAATATAAAAGCGGACACATTTTTCTCCAACAAAAGTTTTGTTTCACACATATTTAAAATCACTTGAGATCCAAAATCTCAAAGGATTTGGGAAATTTACGATGAGGAGAAAATGTGTGATATAAATATGCAATCGATAAAAGGTGACCAATTTGTCTCAAGTACATCATACATATATGCTAAACACTTTCGAATCTCGAAGCAAATATTGAGGGGGAGCATTTCAAAAGAAAATAAACTTTCAAGGTACAAAGATTTATACGTTTCATCATAAAGTACCTTGATTGATTTTCAATTGGTTTCAGTATGGCGGTATGAGGACGTAAATGTGCTTCTAAGAACTCTTTCCTTTTGTGCAAACAATTTCAAAAATCACATGCACAAGTTGAGGGGGAGCAACTTTTTGAAAACCACATCCTTTTCCATAAAAATATCGTTATCAAAGTATGAAAAATACTAATTTTTATTGGGAAAGTGATGTTGATAACTTTTAGAAATGATTGATCAATGAATCGAATCTTTCATTCTTAAACCTGAGATTTTCAAGTCCTCTTGCCTCCATGTGCTAAAACCATTTCAAAAAACATATGATGCACATGTTGAGGGGGAGCTGTTTCTAAAAATATATAAAACAAATCAGGTACAAAATGCTTTGATAATATATCACAAGTATCTGGTTTGATTTTCAAATGGTTTTCAATTAGTTCCAATGGCAGATGAACAATACCAAAAGACCGACCAATTTATTTTATGTACGGTGATATAAGGATGGTTAGGTTAGGTATTGTTCCACGATCCCGCCAAAGCCGGAGAGATCTACCCAGGGACAAGCCACTAGTTAGTGTAGAAGTCCTTAAGTATGATGAAAAAAAGGAGAAAAATGAGAATATGGGAAGAGTGGGACTGAGACAGAACTAGTACTGGAATAAACCCAACAAGGTTCTAGTTTTGATGTCTCGGTAAGCACTGAAGGGGTTGAAGAATGAAAAAGAATTGAATGTGAAAAGGGTGAAAAGAAATAGCCCTCCAATAATTCAACCTTAGGGATAAAACCGGGTTCAATACAATACTCTATGGTTGTTACCAAGGTAACATCGGTATTGAAGACAAGACGTCATGGACCCAGTGACGCACTGCACTACAACTTCCCAAGCTACTCAAGTTCCTCTTAAAAGGGCTTGTTTCATTCTCACGGGAAACCGACATAATCTATCAATTTCTCTGAGAGATTGTTGATATTGAAGAAGGAGACCTCTCCTAGTCTCGGCACAAGAAACAAATGTGCAAAATTGAGTCTAGAGCCACGAGATCGTCAATAAATCTCATTAGGACACTGTCAATGAAGACTCTCTGTTTCACACAATGTGGAAAGAGAGAATATACTTTAGAGTCCTACGCATTATCCTTGTGGTATTGCCAGAACATATGAGTGATATGCAAACATATTCACAATGAAGATGGAAAGCCTTCTAGAGCCAACATCAAACAAGCTCTTGGTAGGTGGCATGTAAGATCTATCCAATAGATCAACCATGTGACAACTGAACAGAAAAAATGGGGCGATTCAAACTTATGAATCAATCCTGGTTCAGGTTATGGATTGACGGAAACCTTTGAAAAACCGGTCGTTGTGCTTAAAAAAAATTCTTTTATGTAGCACATGATGTGTATAATATTTCAAATATAAAAGGTGTTTATGATTGATAATTGATTTTTCTCAAAAACCTTCGTTTTATTGCAAAAACACTTTACTTGAGCAGTGACTCGACTGTTTTTCAAATCTCTTTTCATCAATCATGAATCTCCAAATTCGCTGGTTCACCCCTCCGTGTTGTCTTTTCTTTGAGACGTTCGGTTTGAGAACAGCTAGAGCAGTGCGAAAACCCTGTCAAGGAGATTCTTAGAATATACGATCACAGGCAGAGTACTTGTCCTGATCAAGGGGAACGTGGGCCCGTGTACCTCAATTCATCGAAAGTGATCAAAGACACTTTCGTGCGCTTTATTGCTAAATGTTTTATGCAGGTACACCGACGTTGCAGTTGATCAGAATGGAGAGGTCAATCCATAGCCGCATGCTCACATAACACATTCATTTCTAAAGAAATCATGATTAGTGCATCAATGACTCTGATATTTTTCACTCCATGCTTACGCTACGCTGCTGCAAATATCATGAATCATCTAAAAGCTTCTGAAACTTTGATGAGAAGAAATCATGATCCAGAATGTGAGCATGTCGTTCCAAAAGTCACAATCTCACATGATGGCAACACAATAAAGGATGATCCAGAGATTTACTATAGCTGATGATCTCAAATTAAGCTCGAAGGTCATCATGATGTGGATCAGCTCTATAACCTCCACTTAATGTACAAAATAGTTGAACTTCGAAGAAATCATCACAAAGACACAATGCCTGAGCATTTTGAAGTATTAAAGTCACGAGCTCAAGAGGAAGATTAAATAGATTGCTAGGATGCAAATTGTAATTCATGGGGTGACCTCCCTTAGGGGAGATTGTTAGGAATTGGAAATTCTATAGTGAAGCATCGGTCACCCCTATTGTTATCTAGCTTAAGTTAGCTCGTAGACATATTGTTTAGTTCGTTATTTGTTAGTTAGTTATTAGCGTAGCTTAGTCTAGTGCAACACCGTGGAAGGAATGAGGGTCTTTACCCATTGTATGTCTGATCCACAACCCGAAGGAGGGCGTGCTTCTTTGTATAAATAGCCCTCTCCTCACAAGGGAGAGGGTTGGATGTTCATTTGGAATCTAACCTTCCATGTGTTTCTCTCACTAGAATATTCCACTTTCTCTCTCTCTAAAATCATATAATCGCCCATATTTGTGATTGTTTGTGTGTTTGTGAAATCCAATGTGTTTCACTTGCATCCTATTGTGATAGACTTGGTGTGGCTAAATGATGTATATGTCTATATGTTGAGAACAAGATTCATTTGAAGATGACAATTCAAAGATTCTTATGATTTTGAGTGCGATCCCAGATCGATCCCAAGGAAATGCGTAAGACCATATCAACATTGAAGTATGGTGTGAAAGCCAAATGCATTGTGCGTGGACCTTATACACCAATCAAAGCAGATGATTCTTTTTCATCAGATGTGATTTTGAGATCATGGGTTGCAGTTCATTTGCAGCTGCAATTGGAGAATAAGATAGTAAGTTTCAGGTCTGAGGGCTAAACTTGCAGAAGCGGAAGAGAAAAACGGTGAGGAGGAGATTAACATGAAACTGAATGAGCGAACAAATATGGATTTATTTTCTTTCTGATAGTGAATAAAAACAACTTACAAAAAGTTTTTAACAGTGTTAACAGCATATGTGCTATTCAAGCAAAATACAAACTCGATAACTCATAAAGAGTCATAGTTGCTTCACTGGTGACTCAAACTCTGTTACACAAAAACTCTAATCTAGTGCTTGGATTGATTTGGCTCGGGGTGATTGGAGGGCGATAATGAGAAGAGTTAAGAGGAACAATGCCATTGTGTCTGAACTTAGGTATTTGTGTATGTGAGGCTACATAAATGGTGGTTAAGTCACTTGAAACAAAAGGTTAAAGAAGGAAATGAGTATGTTGGTTTCGTGACTTTATCCCACATTGCTGGATGAGCAAATACTGTAGAAGTTTATATATAAGATTATGAATGAAATGTGAGTTTAGAGTATAACAATCATCCGACAGTTTTAACTATACCGAAAATCTGGTGGTTGTATAGTTTGGACTTTTTATGTTTACTAGCTTATTAGATTTTTTTATGATGTTTATTTGACTATACCTTATTGTATAAATAAAACGTCGTGTTTTCTTATTTGGGGCTTTATGAGGGGAGATCATTAGAATAATATTTTCTTTTTGTTTTCTTGCATTTTTGTATTTTAGGATAACATAATAACTAAATATAATTAACGTTTTTAACAACTTCTTAAAATGTAATCAAGATTAAATAACATAATAACCTTGGGGATAAAATCCATGAATTCGTAATTTGGCAAAAGTGTTGTGGTGATGGTGCATTTCCTTAAACTCACTTGGATATTTCGTAAAATGTACTTTCAATTTTTATGCTTTTTGAATGACATGGTTGATATATACCGGGGGAAGCACGACTAGTCATTTATTGGAATCTTGGCCTTTTTCTTCTTATGACCACGCATATAGCTCATGATTTACCGTGATGGATCGTATTTTTGATGAAATACTGGCTTAATTTTACTTGTAGTTGTGAGATTCATGGTTTCTTTTCTTAATATAACTTCAAGGAATGTGACTGGTAACTTTATTGGAGTGACGGTCCATGTACGAGTGAGTTTGATAAACATAATGACGCTATGACCAATTAAGCTTGTTTGCCTAAAGTTACTACTACTTTTTATTTTTAACGACTAGTTCTTTGGCAGTACTCTTCAACCAATAAGATTTTATCCTTAGATTTTGTAAGTCTTTTGATGGTTGTCAGTAAAGTTGAGACAATTATCTTGAGACATCTCCAAAGCGAATAATAGAATAATTTTTTGAGATGGAAGGATTATCATTTAAATGAACTCCAATGCAGAAATGTTTTATATTTTTGGGCTTGAAGCGAAACATATATTATTAGGCTTACTACTGTTGGGCCTAATGACATAGTGATATACTCTAAAAGGAAATAAGTTGTCATGTTTCATTGATGTTTTTGAATTTGACGTATAAAGTTTCTCAGACACATTGTACCAATATGGTTTTTCAAAAGTTGATAACCATGAAGTTAAGCGTTATCAAATAATAGGACACCTATTTCTTTATGAAAAAAATGTAATAAAAGTTTGCTAAATTTGTAAATGTTGAGGCTATAAAACTTCGACACGTCAATGTTAAAACATATATATTATGGACAAGTTATAATTAGTTCTAATGAGTAGAATTAAACCACCTTTTGAGTTTGGCACTAACTTTGGTGATGCACAAAATGGACTGCAGGTAAAGCAATTGTCTGGTTGTTTACTTCTTTATCGATTGCTATCACCGTTGTTATAGCTCTGCCAACACCCACGTCCATGGCAGTGCCTGCCTGCGATAATCCAAATGTCTTTATATTCACACGTTCAAAAAGTTACAGGATCGAATTGATATAGTATAATTTCTCTAACATCTAAAGCCAAATGTGCATCCCTGTTTTCACGCGTAAAAAGCTAATCCTTAACTAACATACACGTTAAAATGCTTCGCTAAAAGTCCATGTAGTTTTAAGCAAATGTCATTTCAGATTCTAACCGTTAAGTTATTGTTGATTCAAGGAACTTGTTTAAGGAAATTTAGAAATGTAGTATAATGACACTAAATTAACAAATTATTCTGCAAGTAAATTATTTTAAGAAAAAAACTAAGTTTTTAAAATCATTATAGGAATGTTTCCGGTAAGTTTGGTGGCCGGTGACGTCACATGTGACGCCCGTCCATAAGTGCATGTGATGTGTTCAAGTTGATGCTCGAGTTGGGACTTGGAGGTGAGGGAGGGTAGTTAGGAGTGGGGGTTTTAAGAGAGAGGGCCTCCTGTTGTGCCCCCGCGATGCAGGACTTTGAGGAGAGTCGATGCGGTGTAATGACAG